>JAWLRI010000801.1:1681729-1766440 GCA_034781795.1 Crypturellus tataupa | reverse complement strand
CCTGCGTGTGCAGGGGGGTTGGACTAGATGACCTCTAGAGGTCCCTTCCAACCTTGGGCATTCTATGATTCTATGATCTTTGCATAAAATTGTGATTTTTGAACAATAACAGAAATGTATTTTCTGATACTGTTTATAAAATGAGCAGTTTTCTACTCCTGAATTCACCATCAAGTTGACCGAGCTGTTGATGTAGTCTTTGAATTCTGCATATTTCTGTGATTAGTCTTGGATCTGTATGCACATCGCATCTCTAATTGGGCTTCACTGTCTTTGGAAAAAACAGGCCGTGTCATGTCAGGTTCTGTGGTGTTCAGAGGTTGTTTAATTGTTTCTAGATCAAGATTAAAACAAAAAAAAAGTTCTCTTACAGAATATGTTTTTGGGACAGGAAAGTCTGTCTTTGTCCCTTACTTTCCTATGGGCTGAGGACTTTTCTGTACCTTCCCTATCTTGTGTGCTCTTTCACTGTGTTTTCCTCTGTCTTGGTGTGGTCAGGCTGGTCCTGACCTGGTCCTATAGCTCTGCAGAAAGGAGGAGGAACACAGCTATGGCCCTAACAAAAGTCTAAGTGCTCTAGGAACAGAATCAAGTCTGGCTTTTCTGAGCACTTCAGCTCTAATTCACAGCCGCACTGTGAGCTGCTCTTTGCTGTCCTTTCTACCTTAAAAAAAAAATTCCTTTTATGTACCTTGGAGCACAAGTTGATGGATGTTTATCAGTGTGAAAGCTATCTTTTCTAGATAAAAGTTTTTTGCTGAGCTGTGCTGGATCTGCTGAAATGGAGTAATATGAGGCACTCGGGTGCTATCACTAAGCTTCAAACTCATTTAATTTAAAACTACTGTTTAACTTCTGAACTTAGAATTGAATTTTTGTAGCAACTTGGACACACTTTTCTTGACTTCCCTATACCGTGAAGAGAACCGTTCAATCATATAGGGGATTTCAAAATAAGTTTATTTTGAAAGACTCTTAAATGGTTTCTTAATAATTAATTAAATTCTTGTCTTGCAGCACCTTCATTTTGTGTAGTGGATATGAGCAAAACCTGGTAAGTCTGTGCTGTAAGACGTCCCGTCACTTCACAATTTGTCTCTATTCTGAACCAAAAATTAGTTCTTGTTCGGCAAGTGCTGTCTTGGGAGGTTTTCAAGACTGAAATGGATTAAAGCCTTGAACGACCTGGTTTGATCCCACCTTGCTTTCCTATAGCCTGTAGAAGGAATGCAGTTGTGCAGCTGGATCTGCAACTTGGTTTAAGATGTCAGTTTGCTCTGCACTTCACGTGTCTGACGCTTTTGAGAGTCTTAAACACCCGCAGCTGCCTGTGGGCCGGGGGCTGCTGCTGAGTGGGCTGCCTGGTGCTTCCCACCCCGGTACTTTCCTCTGGATCCGGAGGCATCAGCTGTAATGCAGTTCTCATTTCATGGTGTTACAAGCCCACAGAGTGATTTATTTGAAACTTTATTACTTTCAAAAGTATAATAAAAAATGGTGCTATTGGAGGTTGATAGGGTGGCAGATGAAAGCTGCTTCACTGTACAGACTCAGATGTTCAAGGCATTTAGGAACTTCTGTGAATTAATTGACACACAAGGTATTGGAGTAGAGAAATCTTAGCATCTCATCCTGAGAAAATGGAAAAGCTTAAAGAATTTGAGTGATGTGGCACCTGTTAACACCATAGGTAATACGACATTGGCTTTAGTTTTGCTTTTTCACCAATTTTGCAAATTCTTTGTGAAATGTTTGTCTAATAAAGTGTGTTCGGTAAAGGCATGGTAATGCTTAGGTAAATGGAAGCTTTGCTTAATTTTTTTAAAACAATCCTTCAAATCTCCCATCAGAGTTTTGCTCTTGCAGGTGGGAGATGTTTGTTACTATTGAAATGGTGGTGCAAGCCATAGGCAGCAGAGCAGATGGTTTGTTCTCTCATTCAGTAGGATGTGGAGGGAATATGCAGTATTAAGTTCGTTCTTCTCTTGTTAAAAGCCATAATTGTTTTAAGTACCAGAGATCATGTGCAGTGAGATACGGTTCCACCATTTTGGTGTTGGTTATATTTAATTAAATGACAGTTTCACAGAACTGTCTTACTTGTGGCCTTCTCCTGTTGAAGATGTGTGAACCCTTCCCTCTGGTTAAAAAAAAAGGTGAAAAAAGAAAGCTTCTGCAGAGAGTAGTTCAAAAGAGGAAATAGATTTTTTTTCCCTTGCCTGCTTTTCATATCCACTGTTTAAAGTCTGATCTAATGACCAGTCACTTAGTTGGCTTTTCTGCTAGCATTTCCCTTTTACTTTGGCTATTGACTGCTCATTGTGTTTGAAATTCATCTCTCTTGGCTTTGCTTTTTTATTCTATTGATTGCTTTAAGTTTTTTGTATTCTTTCCCCCCACAGGGATAGATGTTTCTTGCTTTATCATGAATTTTTATTCTATGTTAATCTGTTGTTATTCATTTTGAGGAAAACTTTCTAAGTTGGAGACTCTTTAGACTAGAGAAGTTTTGCTGAAGTATTGATATGCTTCTCGATGGACCCTGAAGGCAAACTATAACAGTCTTAAAATCTCAGGTGGTGCTGACTTAGTCTGGAGCAGATGGCCAGAATATTGATAGACTGTTAATCAATCCAGTCCAACTGCACCCATGTCGTGTCATAGATGCTTTGTTTGGTTTGAATCAAATTTCATGTAGGATGCTGGTTTATGCTAATAACTAGATATGTGAAAAGTGCTAATTTAACTTCAAACTCTTAATTGACAGGCCATGCCTACATGTGACTGACTTAGAATATTTTGTAACACTTGGAAGTGTTTCCTGTTGTCTCATAACCTTCTTTATTGCTGATGGTTAATAACGTAGTAGCATAAAAAAGTGCACTCTAATTTAGGCTTTATGAAAATCTCTTGACTCTTCCTCTAATCTTCATACATTTGAGTTTTAAAATATATTCATAACTTGAAGCATTTTAAGCATTTAAGCATTTTTAAGCAGCTGCTTCTGGATTAAACTGGAAGAACTTGACTGTTTGCATTTCATAGTTAAGTAAACTAAATGGGATTTGGAATAAAACTAATGGAAAAATCATCTAATTCTTGTTGTAAATGAAGATAGGCTTTCAATTGTGCTGTGCTTTTGGGTAACAGCTTAATGTATTTCTGCTTATCCAAAAGACAAAAATTCAATGACAAATGATGGAACTGCAGTCTTGTTTTATGTCTTCCCATTATCAGTGTTTTATTCTAACATGCTGACATTTTCTGCATGCTGCAATAACCCCAGTCAGCAAGAAATACACAAAATAAATAATTGCAACTTCCCCATTAGCATAGTATAGTCAGTTCACTATATGCTGAATAAACTAAGAAGAATTAATGAAGTTACAGGCAGAAGTCCCAGGGCGATAATGATTCAGGGATATTAAATTAACAAGCAATTGCATTAAAATCAAGTCAGTCCTGCCTTAACTCACAGTATTCCTATTTGTGAATTATTGGGCTCTTGTACTTCTTTTATTTTGGGGGAATAGAGATTGATTTAGAAGATCCTCCAGGGCTCACAGTGTAACCTCACACTGAGTCGCTCGTCGTCTCTAGGTGTAACACTGGCAGCCGAGGGATGCCTGAATCCCAGAGCGGCGCTTAGTGCGAAATCCCTTTCTGGGCGAGAACGCTGCAGTTAGGAGCAGCCCCGTGGCAGGGGGTTGTCTCGCCCAGCCTGAGCGGGTGATGCTGCTTTCTAGGCGCTTACAGAGCAGGATGCCCCGGGCTCCGCAGGTACCTGCCCCAGGTGTGGGGCATGGCCAGGGCCGTGGCCCTCTGCCGAGGGAGCAGCTCAGAGACAAGGAGCACCAGCAGAACAGTTTGCAGCAGCTCACAGAAAAACACAGGGAAGCTGTGCCCGTCCTGGGGTTAATGGGCAGTCTTTGGAAGGGTTTTTTTTTTTTTTTTTTTTTTTTTTAATCCGTATGGAATGAAGCTTTGCAAGTTCCTCTGCTCCTGAAAGTGCTGATGTCTTATGTACCATAGTCATACTTGAATCTTTCCTTGCCTATATCCTTACCCTTCAAATACTGATTTTCTTACTATTTTTCTCGTGAAAAAGCATTTAAAGGAAAGTAAGCAATTCAAAAATTCAGCAAGTATAAGTGGTCTATCCTAACTCTAAAGTTTCTTGTTTATACCTGTATAAACCACTCTTTGATTATTTTAATTAAAGTAACATGTCATGGTGGCTTTTAGTTTTTGGCAGAGCTTTTTATGTTGGCCTATGCAGAATTTTTAGAAAAATCAGCTTTTTCTTGTTAAAGTTATATTACTCTTCTATTGCAGTCAAAGGCTACTTCATAGAAGTTGAATTTTTGGACTTTAGTGAATCCTATGACAATTATTTTCAGAGTATCTACAATCAAGAACTGCTCAGTCAGTGACTTCAGATAAATGGTGTGTGTGCCTGTGTCTTGGACAGTTTACTCCAGCCTCTCATGTTATAACTTAGGAGTCCAAGTAATCCAGCTTACATTTATTTCAGAGGAAGTAGGAGAGAAGATGAAATAAGTTGTGCATGATGGGTAGCCATTGAATTTTCTGAAACTTGTGTTTTACATCTCATAATTATATGTTGAAATAGGTTTTTAAATTTATATGCATTTACTTATGAAAGTGGAGTAATTTTCTTCCCATACTTGCACATTATGAAACATCTAAAACATCTCATGCAATAAAAGAAAAATTGGAGGAGCAATGCGTGCCGAAATTTAGAGATATTTGATGTATTATTGGTACATGGCATTGCGACCTACATCACAGATAAATGTAGTATCTATGCCACTAATATTCTGTTTAATGAAATTGAATGCAATTATCTTGGTATTTTTTTCCAGCTGCTAAAGGTAATTATTTTTATCTGCCTTAGGGAATTTGAACTACTTGACTATGGTTTAAACAAATAAAAAGGAAAAAGAAAAATAGCCCAAGCTAACTCATTTTTCAGGCTGCCAGGCTTTTGACAGTCTTCTGGTGGCAATGAGCCAGGAAAGAAAAATCTGTATATTCTAAATGAGGTAGAGGAACAAGAGGTGTTTGGTGTGAAACATGTTTTAAAAGTGTCCCCACTGCAGAGATTCCTTGTCACAGGTACTAACAACTATCCCATCAGCCTAAAAATGTTCCATGTGAGAGGAAGAGTGTATTGAGGGTCCTCTTGGCTCCGTGGATCTCTTGCTGTGTTTTTAGTGGTATAGCATTAAAAAGAACTTCTGTGGGACTTCAGGAAGACCTGACTGCAACTTCAGCTACTCTCAAAGATAAATGATGAAGATGACAGAAGTGTACTTTACGTTCAGAGCTTCAAGGGAGTAATAAGCAAACCACATCTGTTAAGGTGAAGGGAAAAAAAAGTGCATGGAATGCAATTGCTTAAAGTAAATTATCAAACTATATACAAGGAGTCTGAAGTTTCAAAGATTAAATGGTCTGACCAATAAGAGCCTAGTGAAAGAAGGAAGAGGAGGATGTGAACATTTGCCAGAAATGGGCAAATTAAGCAAGAGCATCTGTAGAAATTAGTCCTTTTATTCCAGATCTGTTTTGCATCTGAAGTGTTTCAAGACTGATGGGAGTTTAAGTGTGGCCATATCAACTATGTGCTGTCAGGTGATCCGGAAGTGGGAGTCAGGTGGTTAACAAAGCATCATCTCTGTTAAAATGCTTTTGTTCTCAAACTGGATCATAGGTTTTCAAGCAGGTGGGAGAAAGAGACTTCATCTCTTCTCCTGCTGTTCACTCTGCCTTGATGGCTGCTTTCCGTAGGTTCTTAATGCTGCCTTTCTGGGTTACAGTATATCTAATATCAGATATTGTAGTTGGAAATTTTCAGTATCACTATTGTAGTATCTGGAATATTGAGGAATATTGACTTGAATATTGACTTGAATAATGACTGGAATATTGACTTGAATATTATGTTGCTGTTATTGTATGGGTCAGATGATTAGAGCTTACACATACAGGGCACTTGTGAATCGAATATATGTGAACACTGGTTCAGCACAGGAGACCAAATTATGAAAAATGGGTTCTTACTACCTGTGAAAAAGTACATATTTGTGGTTAATATTGCTTAGGTGATTGACTGAAAAAATAACTTTTCAAATATTGCCTCAAATTCTTGCGTTCATCAGCATTAAACGAATCAATGGAGATCTTCGTGTACAAAAGCCCTGTGTAAACTAGATGCTCAATATTGTTACTTACATACTCTTTTGCTAGTTTTAAACAGCACTGTTTCTGTTGCTCCTTTAGAAATGAGAACCTATAAGGCAAAGCCTCTGTGTACCTCTTGCATGAGGTAACTGAGAACTTAGGAGTTGTTGGCATTTGTGAGTCAAGGTAATGAAAACTTACTGTGAGAAACTCTCATGTTGAAGCAGTAATTTTTTTCAGTAAGGATGAATAGAATAGCTGGAGGAGTGTAGCTTTTTGGCCCACTGAAATACCAAGATAGATGCTTACGGCTCAGTAAAAAAACTGCCTTGATGGTAGTTCAGTGGTCAATGTAAACAGTGTTTCTGGCTTATTTAGTTTTAATTCTTACTGTTGTATTTCATTAATGCAACTTAAAACACTGTCCAAAAGTTTTGTGTATAGGCTCATGCAATTGCAAACCTATTTAAAACTAGAAAATGAGGTCTACATCAAAAGTTGAGGCAGGTTGCACCACCCATAGGCAGGTAAGGTAACACAGCACGGATTTCTCTAGACAAGCCTCTGTTGTGGGAGCTCTGGGTTTTGGCAAGACAGTTCAGATACTGCAGGAATGGGGTGCAGCCCGCAGCAATTTGGTATTTTGACTCTGAACACATCAAGCTATTGGTGTTCTAGTGAAAGCACTTTGAGATCTGGTTTGCAAAAGCACCAAGTTTGCTGGATGAAGCTTGCATTTGTGTATCCAGAGTTTTGGATTTCATCATACTACATTAAAATAGGCAATGGGCTCTTCTAGTGGAGTGCATCTTCCTGGTTTTAGGGAGACATTGGTAGCTGTTTCTTAACCTACTTGAAACTTCCAACTTCAGCTCAGGGAAACATAAAGTTAGAGGAAATCAGGGACATGCTTATGTGGAAATGAGCCATGCAGTAATTCAACTTTTTAGATATCTCTGTGTTGCTCGAGATACTGCACTGGGAATGCAGGTGAATCACGGTCCCTGAGCACTGCTGCTGCTGTGCATGGGCACCTTCCCCATGGCAGGAAGGCAGCGTAGGGCACCACTGACGGAGTCTGCAAGCACTGGCCATCTGTCCCCTTTCCTTGTCACTTTGTTGTTGGTGCCCTGGGACTAGCTGATCCAAGCCCATAAAGTTGTTGCTCTTAAAAACAGCTCTTGAGGTCAGGAATGTTTTATTTCTGATGTCTCTGAAATGACAGTCCATGCAAAAATAGAACAAAACATGTTAAATGGAAATATGGGCCATTGGTCTTTTAAGGTGAGATTCCTGTATGACACTTAAGCTAGCCGGGTGCCTGCGTTGACATCCATGCTATTTCATCTTACTTTCTATGGCAGGATACATATATAAAGGTATTGGGAGTCCTGTGTATGAATCACAGGTGTGTGAGCTCAGTTCAGTCCCCAAGGCCCCTCTGCTGATAGCAGATGCTAAGGTCAGGCTGCCGTTATGGTCTGTCGATGATTAGTGAGAACAGCTATAAGTCAAATTTTATTTAAATCAGTGAATTAAGATTTTGGGGCAGTGTGGTTGAGAACATTAAAGACTTATTGAAAGAAAAGAACTTCGTAATCAGTATTTTTCAAAACCTGACAGAATTTTAACTGATCTCTTTTGTTCTAGGAAATAGCTGCTTATAGATGTTGAATGAAATGCATTGGCTATTGCTACTGCATTTATGTTGACAGAAGTATCCAATATTTCTAGCTGTAAGTAGAAGGCACATCTCATTAGAAAATGCTTGTTGAAAGGCACGAAACTGAATTAAAAGTGCTCGGCCACGTGTTCAAGTGCGCCAGTGCACAAAACTGAATTTCACAGCCTTTTTTGGTGATGATTATGAGCAAATTACTATCCTTCAGTGTAATTTTTGACAAAGGGATAATGACCTGGGCTCTGTGTAGAACATCTGGTCTAGCTGCTATTGACCCACCGTCCACAAGAATCTTTAGTTATTTTTGTGCAGCCTCTGAATAATGATCTGTGCAGCATAATTAAATGGTGCCCTGGCTTGTATAGGACAACCAAACCTCCGTGGCAGCGGTTAACGTTGTAGCTGGACAAGGTCACACGTACGTCTTGGGGGAGCACGGCCTGCAAATAGTCATAGCCAAGGGCCTGGCTCCCTCGTGCCCTGCAAGTGCTGGTGCTGTGAGGGATCTCAGGTGCTACTGAGGATTTGGGGCAGCAACTCCCACTCTGAGCTGGAGCAGGAGGTGAGGAAGCTGCAGGGGCTGCCTGGGGCCCTGCAGAGCCCTTGGGGTTGCCTTTGGCCAGGGACACCTGTGGTCTCTGCTGGCCTGGGGAAGCCTGCTGGTGTTTCTGCAGCCTGGCTGTGCTCAGAGGGCTGGCTCTTTCTTGCAGTAACAATAGCTGGAACAATGATGAGGGCTGTTACAGTTGTGCAGAACTACTCCTGCAGCATGAACAGCTGCGTTATGTAAATTGTGTTGTAAAACTTTACTGTCAGAATCATTTTCATCAGTTGTTATTCTCTGTGGGGATTTCTCTTCTTTCTTATCAGAAGACAAATGGGAGTGTAGAGGAGAGCTGCTGAAGAGCGAGGCTCAAGGAAACATTTTCACGATTGCATCTTCTTTATCAGTGTCTCTTTCACCAGTGTTTTTATGACCTTAAAAATGTGGCCAGGGAGCAAAGTTTCTAACATCTCAAAGCCTACTTAAAAATCTAGGTAGGTTATGCTGTTCATGATAGGCTATTCTGCAAGTTGGTCCTGTTTAAATACTGTCTCTATGTCCCCCTCTAAGGCTCATTCATGTCTAGTGTATCCCCTCTTCTGCTGCTTCTCTTTTGTAAATGGAATGACTAAACATGAATTAAATACTCCACCTATCTGGAATAATCATGAATTCTAAAATGCTATCGCATGTTTGTTTTTCTGTTTTTATTCAATACTGAAAGAGGTGATTCCCCATTTTCAATGCCATTCTACCTGGTAAGCAAATTATAGTGGGTGAAAAAGGTGTTTTCAGAGTGGTTCTGTGGCCTACATATGTGTCACACAGTTTCTGCAGCTGCAGAAGTGCAGGGGATACAGAACCAGCTCACGTGTAGGTTTACGAAAGCAGAATTGCTTGTTCATCCCCTGACATAGCAGCAGGTAAACTGATACTTGCGTGCTGAGGGACCTGCTTATATGCAGGTGCTGTAGGACTGCTTCACTCCCTGCACTTCTAGCAGCATTTTTCTTCTCTCCCCATCGTTAATGCAGACACTTTTAATTGGTTAGACCCTGGTTATTGAGTACGTACTTATTTGCCTTTTTTACCCTAAAATTTGGAGTCTAAGCGCAATGGGTAATGTAAAGGGAAAAATACCATTTGATTCATGGCTATATTTTTGGGGAACTCCAGAATTAGTTGCTGTGTCCAGAAATAGGTCTTAAAAAATATAAATTTTCTATTAGCCCTTGCACAAGTAGCTGAGAAATTGTTAAAAAGACTGTTGAATAATGGGTATTTACAGTGAACATGTCTTACAGGTTTATTGCAAAGCATAAATTAATGGAGAAAGCATCACTTCGGTATTGAGAAGTATGATAATCAGTCTTTGCTGTGTGCATTTTTGTTTAAGTCCATCTTTGTCATTTAAAGCTACATTGATTTTTTTTTTTTTGTATTCAGTGGCTCACTGTATAATCAGGTATCGATACACTTTTGAATTTGAATATTATAAGGAATGCAAGGGTTTGTGTATATGGCTTTTCCTATTGCTAACCTTTCCACTGTTGTAGAAAACTTAGTTTCTCATTTTCCTCTCATGAATGAAATTTTAAAATTAAAAATTTAATGGTGTGGTACTAGTACTCAGGCAGTAGAAGATACCATTGTGCTTCACAACATATAAATGGAACTTGGGAAATAGCCTGAGAAGTTGCTGCTTTGTTTCCTCTGGATTTGCACTTGAATTTTTCCTTAGGCATCTTACTACTTTTTTTAGTCTTTGTTATAGTTACTTTAACAATGACAATCACCTCGAATATATTATGATATTTCTTAATGAGTAGCTTTTTTAATAACTGCATTCAGTGGTGTTATGGCCTTTATGAATTGCCTAATTACTGACTTTTAAAAGTCAGTTCGTTGTCGTGCAAAAATTAAATGTTGAGTAAAGTACACTTGTGACTGTAAAGAGAAATTTTGCTAATGAAGTCATTTAATGTAACAGATATGCTAAGGTAGCAAGTTTTAAATGTCCTTTTACAATCTCACAGCTTTGCTGCTTTTAATCAAAAAAATGGGTCACAAAGAAAAGGAGAAAATTGGTCTGTTAAGAAATTTGTTTTACATTGTGAACTTTGTATACTTTATGAAATACTTGAAGTATCACATTGAATACATTAAAATGGCACAGAAGTGATTTAAAAGACCTTCAGTTATTTCATTTCCTCTTTTTATCCTTTAATAGACCATTTGTGTGTCTTCCACTGCTTATTATCGAAAGCGGGGCTTCCTCATAGTAATATAATGCTTGTTTAACAGGAAATTGAATGTAACGCAGCAAAATGTAGACCTATGCTAGCATTTATTACCTGTGCTATTTGGACAGTTGGAAAGCCTTTAATGGTGCTTCTGCAGAGATGTGCTGTCCTCATCTAACACTCCCGAAGACTCTATGATAAAATTCATAAGTGCAAAAAGATGATATTTGGGGTAATGCTACCTATTTTTTTCCATTTTCCATTTGAACAGCTGAGCGCACAGTCACTGGTCACAAAGCTGGTACCGAAAGCACTTTTATTATACAAGGATGAGAAGGAATAAGTTATAAAGCTGAAGAGTGTATGTATAAGACAGCTCTACTGATTCCCATTTGGATGGGGAAAACAGTAAATTGAAGCAGGAAATAGTAAGGAGATTAACGAGCACTTTTTTCCTCATGTGCTATTGTGGTTTCATTTGGTGGTAGATGGTGGCCAAGTCAGTAAAGCAGCACTTGGTTATCACAGCTGCAAGGGCCAACTTTATGCTCCTGTACAGGCTGCTCGCTCTGCTAGAGCGAGTGTTGGGGTACTGTGTGTAGCTGAGATCTTGCTCTCAAAGCGAACGGGGAAAGATGGGTCTAAGCTCTGCGCTTGCTCAAGCATTGGCAATAGAGACTAGACACTGTTTTGTGCTGTATGCAGATTGAGTGCTGCTTTGGAGGCTTTTCTGAAGTACTGTAGCCGTTATGTAAAAGGGTGATTTGCCTTAGTTACTGTTTAGCTCTTCATTTAGCCTAAATTAACTATGCCAGAAAAAGAATTTCCTAAAACTAGCTGAATTTGAGGGCCATGCATGTTACCTTATTTAAGCATTTCATTTATTACAGCTTTATTAGCAGCTTTGTTAAGACTTTTCTCATCATAGGGTGCCTTGTCAGAGTGGCAAGGTATAATGCTTGAGGGAGTGTGACTTCTGAGAAACTGTGTTCTTGACTGCTAGGATGAAATAACTTCAAGGTGTTTTTAATGTTCTTTTTAGGCCTGTAAGTAGTGTATTAAAAAAAGCACAGAAAAATAACAAGAGTAAAATTTCACATGCAATAAATTTAATGCTTGTGTAAGGAAGTAAGGATGTTTATAGGCTTTCATTTCACCTAGCTCATGTGGTAGTGCAGGTATTGCTATCAGGTGGCCCTCTGTTACAGCCAGGGTGGTGTTGTCAAGTCAGACAGTAATTGAGGCTGGAAAGGACCTTTATATCATCTGCTCCAGCCTGCTCTAACAGCTCTAGTTTTAAATACAGATCACTTGTTTATCAAATTAATACAAAAAGATTTAAAAAGGAGTTTTGACGTATCAAAATCACTTTGCGGAGATTGGAAACCATACTACTGCAGATTATTTGCAGTTACACTGATTACCGAGAAGTACAAAAGATGTGATGTCTGGTGCTGGCTATAGTTGTGTAGCTTTTTGTCACGTACGCTGTAGTACAAAATGTAAATAGTGTAGAGATGATCCAGTAGTATTGTGTTTAATATTAGTAAACATTGCAATCTCATTAAATTTCCAGTGTTTGTTTCCTTCTCTACTACTAGCTTGCAGTTCAAGTCTTTTATCTTGCACTTCAAAGCCAAGAACAAGTCAGGCATTTGCTCCTACAGCAGTAATAAACACCCTGTTTGCCCCCCAGAGCTGCTCTTTGCTGTGAGCTGGAGCTGCCAGCGCGAGAGGCAGGGATGGAGCTGAGCTCTGCTCCCCTGCCAGGAGCCCCATGCCCTTTCCAGCTTCCCACTGTGGTAATGAAACATGCAGTTCGTCTTGTTACATGCACTTAATCCATCATCTCGATGGCATCTGTGCCAAAACTGCGCTATTGGAGGGTGATACATGCCTGTTCATTTAACAGAAAAGCAGCTGGATTGCCCATTGCTCAGGTTTTTTGCAGTGTTCAGAAAGTCTGGCTAAACTTTTCTGCCATTAGAGCTGCCATCCTGTAGAAAGTGCTGAAAGAGCAAAACAAAATGAGGGATTTTGAAATCGTCATGAATCAGAGGTTCAAACTATAATTTAGAAGCTTGGAAAGTAGTACTTTTTTTTCTTGGCATGACCCACTTTCTATGTATATATACTACAGTTCAATAGTAGTAGTTTTCTCTGAAAAGTTTGGTTAACTTAAGAGCTTTGGGGAGCTTTGAGAATCCTGTCTTTGGAGACTGGTGATGATAGGGGCACAAAATCTTCCTTTGGCGTGTGATTAACTTTCTTTCCAGCTCTGCTTTAGTGAAAAATAAACTCACTAAGAACAGAAAGGTATCTTAAATAGATTCCTCTTAGCCTTAGTTTTTGTGCTATCCTTTTGACCCATGTAGTGTTTCTGCTATAACCGACTTATTCAAAAGACGACTGGGAAGCTGTTATAGTAGAGAAGTTCCATGGGCTCTGCAATTTCATGTTCTGATCTCAGCCTGAGAAATTTTGGTAGTTTTAACTGTTTCCTGTGAGATTGTTACCTTCCCGAGTGCCTTTTTGCAGGGAATTTCCCAGGCATTGGTTGATTGATTCATTCTCCATCCCAATAAAGGATAAAAATATTAGTCAGATATTGAAAGTTGAAGCAGCATTTGCTGACTTTCCTGAATGCACCTGCAAAAGCTATGATTTAACTTAAATAAAACTCAGACCTATGGAGACTTGTACTAGTCTTATTAGAAAACATTGCTCCTATTGAGTCAGCTGAGTGCCCTGTATTGTGGTTGTGTAGGAATTATCCGAAATGTCATTGCCCTAATCACATAATCTAACAGGCCTGAACTTTTCTAGGTATTTCCCCACCTTCCTTTTTCTGGACTGTCTGCTAAACCTCAAGTGTTTTTGAGGCATTCTAGGGAACACTGTAACGAGCTGTTGAGGTCTTCAATTTGAAATCTCCCTTCCTAACCCCAGGATCTGTGTTCAGAGAGGCAGAGTTATTGGCTTGTGCATTAGATACCGAAGCATCCCATGGACTTCTGGCGGGTTTTCTTGAGCTGGGTTGACTTTGCCATGCAGTAGCCAAGGCACGGTCATTACTACGCTTACATGGATAATGTTGGTGAGAGTATTTTTGTAGAATACTGAGCTACTACTTACCTATTCTTAGTGTTAAGAATAAAATGAAGGGAGGAAAGGACAGAAAAGTGAATGAGTTAAGTAAAGTTGGGACAGACCAGACCAAAGCTCCTTGTAATGGTTTTCTCAGCAAGACCTCCTAAAGTAGAGAGAATATTAAAAGGTACAGGAAACAGAGGAAAAAGTGAGACTTAATCACTGTTCATACAAGCCTGGGGCAGAAGAAATTGTTCTGGGCTTGGAATGTTTAGTAAAAGGTAGTAACAATATAAAAATCATCTAGTAATACAAAATAGAAGACGGTCTCAGGTCATTGCAAGAGCATAGGAGATGAGGCCATCCTGGCAGAAAACGGAAAAAATCAACTGGAGTTTTCTGAACTAGAAAAAAACTACAGGTAAGGTTAAGTGAGGGGAGGAATAATGTTCTAAGCAGCTGCTGAGGCTTCACTGCTCCTCTTTAATTAAGAAACAATTGGATTTAATGTGTGTGGGAATGGGAGAGGGTAACTCAAGCACTTGTTACAAAGGATGGAGTCTGTGACCCAAGAAATAACTTTGATTTCTTCAGTATCTGCCGAAATCTGTATTAGAATAAAGAAGACATTAGATGTTGAACTGCTTGCAGAAGAATATTATTGCTGCATTGATCAAACTGGTGGTTTTCTTTGGGCATCCACCAGGCTGTTCCTCAAAGCCAGGGTAGAAGGGTGGCCATTTAAAGTGGGTACTTGAGTTTAGATGTGTAAATAATTCAGAGTCTAATGAACTTCAGGAATTCGTCCCAGTCCTTTGTCAGCATGAATTGGTGATGTACATCTTTGTATGAAGCACAAAGCTCAGGGAATGGAAATGACAGGGAAATCCAGGTTGTGTTTGTAGGTGAGAAAGCACCTAAAATGTGAATTATTGGTTCAGAATTGTTTCTTCAGAGAAAAGGAAGGTAGGACTATAAGAGAGTTTCAGAGGTACCTTCTGAATTTGGGGAGCAAAATATCCATGAATAGGAATGTAGAGCATTAATTGACATTTCTAATGTAGTTAACTTTTTTAATTCTCAAATAAGGTGCCAAAGCTCTATGGGTGTGAATGAGATGGTCAGCTAAGTACAGTGAGGGAGAGGGGCTGACTTTTTTTTTTTTTAAGATGTAGGAACTAAAAGCTTCTTTATACTGTCAGAAATGTCTACCAACCAGTATATTTTTGGATTTTTGTAAACAATATCATGGTGGTTTCAAGATTAGGCTCTTAGTGGTGAGCACAGATCTCTGTGCAGCTCAACAAGGTGTTGTGGTGGTTCTGTCACTGGAGTGCTGGGCAGCATTCCGTGTCTAAGGCTGTTTCTTGATTGCATCCTCTAGAGTACTAGAGTGGATCTTACCTAGGTTTACAAGCCCTAAAAGTGGAAGTCTGTGAAATGCCTTTTGGTAATCAAAAGAGCTGGTTGGTTGGAAGTTATGGCAAATGTATGGAGTTTGAAAGGGTCTGTATTTCTGTATTCATTCATAAATGTTGGTTTAAAAGTGAATCTGTTAACTAAATGCAGGGTGTGAATATTTGTTTTAACGAAAGCTAAGTAGTTTGCAAATACAGGTGTATAATTGAATACAGGTTGTGTTCAGAAGAGTGGAAAACACGTACCTAAAGAAAATCATCCAGAAGCAATAATTTAGTTAATATTAAGGAGGAAAAATGATTGAGTACCTGAGTGAGAAAAAGGAGCCATCCTCCCCTCCTGCAAACTCCCACTAACCCTTCTTGTCTGCAGCCTTTTTAGGCACAGCAGCCATGCAATTAATTGGAGTTCACCAGAAGCCTGTAATGAAAAGTCTAACATCATGTAGCTGCTTTCATTAATAATATCATTGTCTTCTGTCAGCTCTAACAGCAATTGGGATTATCCAGCTGGAAGAAGTTAGACAAAGACAGATAGACAGGCGAGTCTGTTCCCTGCCAGGCGAGTTAAAAAGAAAGGCAGTGTTTTTAAATACATCAGGCCTGACACTTGATTCACTTCTTAGGTTTGCTTTGCAAAGTTGGTATGTGAGTGGCAATTGTTGCTGCTTAGTGGGAGCTACTGCTCATCTCTTGCTAAAAAGATGGCAACCCAAGAGACCTATAAATTGAAGGAAAAATTGAACTCACCAGTAGTACTAATGTTTGGTAAAAGGACTAAGTTATTTATTATTGGATTAACCAAATATTTCTTTCTAAACAGACTTCTAAGTATGTGCTGTTGAGTGTGTTAGTGTGTTTAAATTCACAGCTCAAGTGTTACACTGACATGTACCCCAGTATTATGTATCTCTCTTGATCAGAAATTCTTTCTGAGGCTCCTTTGAGTTGCTGGTGGGCAAGGAGTGCCAGTTAAACCTGCAATCATAAGAGCAAATCCATCAGTTGTTACCATGCCACAAGCAGGCATTCTCTTAGTGAAAGTCTGTACTATAAGTTACCATAACATTAATTATTCAGTAATATGATACTGGAAACCTATGCTGTGATCACCCTTGTGTGGTTCATCAGTGTGGTTTTGTGCTTCATTAATTAGTAATTGGCTGGAAGCAGATGATCATCAGGTGTCAATCTCCACAAGATGCATTGGCTTGCTATTCACTGCTAGATTAGAAAATGATTGGGAATTATTTCTGTCATTTCTATATTCTTTTTGCTTCTAGCAGACTGATTAAGTTAAATGATAGCCATTTATTAACAAGGTTTAGTTGTGCTCTAAAGAAGCAACAAGGAACTGATTGCTCCATTAGTGACTGCAGGATGGTGGCTAGCATGGCAGTGTGGATGGATACACTCATGTTCAGCATTTAAGCGGTGTTTATACCAGAGGGGAAGAAAAACCACCTTGAGTGCACCTCTCCGTGGGGTGGTGGTAGGAAATCCTTGATTCCTGGGGGAGAGCAACCTCAGCTCTTCAGAGAGAAGAGTCCTGAAAGAACCATGCTTCCTCTGAGAGGATTTATTCAATGAAAAGTTGACTTTTCTTTTGGAAAACATTATGCCAAGCATTCTCAAACAGATGGTTGATTCTGTCAAAATACCTTTGTCTAGGGAAAAAAGGTGGGAAAAAGGCTAGAAGAGAGATTTGACTTTCTGAAGCTCTTCTGTTCCAGCAGTATTCCTTGCACTATTCCATGGGAATTGTCTTAAGTTTGCAGTCTACAATGACGCGCTGGCTAATTGTACATTTTTCTATGGATTGGCTGGTTTTCCAATAGCGGCTGTTCTTCATCTGAGAGTGAAGTTATGCTTTCAGGATTGCTTCATTGAAAATAAATGCACATCAAAACTGAAAACAGTTGTTTTGGCCAAGACAAGCACCCTGAGGATGGAAGACCTTGCTCGCTGGAGACTTGAATCCCCTGGATTTGTCCTGGATGAGCAGTAGTCCTGAAGGCTTATTGGGCTCTGGTCTGCTGGGGAGATGTTCAGCACATGTAAGGGGTAGACCTTCATTATCAACATTTACTAGTTCCGCGCCACTGAATAGAATTATGGCCTTGCTTGTTGTATTTACACATAGATTTAAAAAATGAATTTGAAATCAGTATGACTTCCCTCTTAGAAGCAATGTAAGGACAATGACACTCATAAATTCAGTCCTGAATGTTTTTGTCCTATAATTCTCTTTTGGAGATTCAGTGTATGGGATTGGTGGAGTGAATAGTAAGCAAGCTCTTGTCTCTGAGACCCCGACAACTGTTACTGCACTGTAGGTAAGCGAAGAGGATGCGTTCAGTTCCAAACAGGATAATCAACATCAAATACCAGGTTACAGAAGGCACAGTGACAACTGACAACATGTTATTCTTGCTCACCGAATAGTTTTCAAACATGTTGCAGTAAAAAAATTAATCTTTTTTAATAGTATGTCAAGTTAAGTGGGATTGGGTAGGAAGCAAGAAACTGCCAGATGTTCATGTCACTGGAGTATAAAATAGTGACTGTCTTGTACTAATATGTACTGGGAGGAGTACCCAACAGATGGAAATTTTTAATCTGAGGGGGTGTACAGTAGAAGAATAGATGAAGAGTCTTGGAGCTGAAGTCCTTCTTGATATGAAGGTATTTTTTTTGCTTCTCTTATCACAGTTTTCCTCCAGGATTGCACTAATAAAGCTTTGGTTCAGCTCCCATAGAGTATGGTGGTAGAATTTTATTTTCCTTGGCATTGATTATTTTTTTATCAAATATTATGTTGTATATAGCATGTTTAATTGGAGTTGAAAAGGCAATGAACAAGTTTTGTAAAAACAAGATGCTATACTGTGCTTTTTTTTTTTTTTTTTTTTTTTGTTTAGTAGTTAAGGAATATGTACTAAATTTTGATGGATGTGTACTATGCAAAGTACCTTTGTATACAACATAGTTCATTGGAAAAACACTCTTTTTCATTTGAATGGTTGTCTGACAAGCAAATATTACAACTTTACAGTGTTGCCATTCATCCTTGTTATCTAGTACTGCTATTAAGAAAAATAGTAAAAATAATAAGTAGTCGGAGTTGAGAACAATGTGGTCAATTTTTTTTTGCTACTTGATATTATAAAATCACATGAACGCCAAAAAAAAAAATTCCTTTTATTTAAAAATATTAAGAAACACCACAGTCTATGAAGATGTTAATTTTGTCTCTTGCATAAGAATTCACAAAATAGTTTAATAATATTAATTTCTGTAGTTCAAGGCCACTGATGAAATAGAGTACTCAGTATAGTGCATTCTGAAGAGCAATGTGGTTATATCACTGAAGACCCTCATAATATGCATATAATTTAAGACCAGCATGCACATTTAACTGTTGAATGCTCGATTTTTGCCCTTGATAAACTTAAAATCAATATTGTTTAGAGTATAATAAATTTTGCTTGTCTTTGCACTGTGGTACATGAATCTTGCACAATGCTGTGTTAAAAGGTATTTAGAAATTTGGAGTTAAAATCTCTTGGAATATCTTATTTGTAGATGTATGTTTTCTTAAGAGCTTTCTCGTGGAAATGTATGGCTCTCTGGATAATGGAGTTTTCTACTGAGGTTTGTTCTTTTGCTTTCTTTGATCTTAATGGATTTTTTTATGACCATGCAATAAGGCATCAGGAAAGTGGGTTTGCTGCCACAGGTTGCTGCTGTTAGTGATGACTAGGCTCTGTGCAAGCTCTCTATTGACACTTTGTTCTCTACAGTGTGCACCATATAAAAATACATTAATGACAGTGCTCATATTGCTGGAGCTCTTTGATGTTCCTATACTTTTACTGTGCCTACTATATGTATTTTTAGAATTTGCTTAGTGAAATGTGGTTTATGGAAAAAAAAGAAATTTTGGGAGCAGTTCATTATAATATATTAAAATATATTATACATTATGATAGATATGAAGAGCATATAGACCTATTTTTGGAGGCTTTACTAAAGAAAATAGTGACCAATGCACTTAATGACTTGACTAGCAGTATATAAAAATGAAATGACTGTATCAAATCTGTGGAGAAAGGCTTTGGTGCCTACTCAGATAGGAATTTGAGTGGGTACAGGCTCTTCCTTAGGCTGGGTCTTGCGTCAGGACATTGCTGCAAAGGTTCTCCCATGTGAAGTCCATGTGTGAATAATTCAAACACCTCAGCTGTAACTTGTTAGAGGAAGTGGTCAGCTGCTTAAATGTCATGGCTCACACGTGCTGGGGCTTTTCCTGGTTTTACTGGATGTCAGCTTGTGGTCTAAAGACTTGCTCCAGCTGCGCTGTACGCTGCTCCAAGTGTCCATCACAGCTTCCTCCTTTCCTGTGCTATTGCTCCAAATTGGTATATGAAGTGTCACATTCTTCAAAATACCCTTGGTAAAATATGAAGTACGGAAACAGAGAACTATATTAGCATCTGTTTTAGTCCTTTTGTCCTTTTTTTCCCTTTTTTAACTCTTAAACTTCCGTAAATGCTGCATTGATTTAGTCTGCTTGGGGTATCCCCATTTCAGTGGTACTCAGACGCAAGAGGCTGGTCAGAATCCCTGTGGCTAATGCGATTGCACTGAATGAGTTTTAAACACGATGTTTGTGAAGAGTAGTAGCCAGATAGCAGTGTTACAGATTGCTGCTGCACAAACAGTGTGGGCGCGAATGTCTGTATTTAGTGGTACTTGCCAAAACGCTCTTTTAAGCAAAAATATCCGTGCCTGGCATGTGTGACAGGCTGAATGAGTCTGAAATGTTCCTACATCAGAAACTTCAAATTATTTAAAAGATCTAGTGAATGGTTCAGAGGTGTGCTGAACTGTTCAAAGCAATTGCTGTAATTGCAGCCACTGACCCATGGCAGCTATTGATGTATTTGGTTCTGTGATCTTTTCCTCACCTTGGCAGCTCTGGGTGATGCATCTGCTATCCGAGTTCATGGCTGCCCACTAAAAAGACGTTCTTTTTCTTTTCTTTTTTTTTTTCTCCTATGGCTTTGACAAACTCCTGGCTTATGTTTTACTTCTCCTGTGATGGAGCATTTTATCAGCTTGCTGTTTGTGCACTGTTTAGGTATATATTTTTGTAACCCATCTAGCAAGTGAGTGAAAATATTTTGCTGCAAGTCTGTTCCTAACCGAGTTAACAAATGTTTGCAGCAGATGATTATTGCACTTTTCTTGATACTCTGTTCTGAGCTCATCCGTGTTTCACATTTTAATGCTGCTGACAGTGCTAGGCACCTTAAGCTACTGGTTGAGAATTTCAGTAAAATCAATTGGTAGCTGAGACACCAAATGTGTCTTAATAACCAAGCAAGTTCATCACAAAGTATCTGTCTTTTACAATATTTAAAATGTTTCCTCTTCTCATATTACATGAAATGTGGCTCCTAATTAAGGTTTCGAGAAGATATTCTGTGACCTGTTTAATTGTAGCATTTCCCAGTACTGTTTTTTATTCTATATGAAGATCTCTCTTTTTTTTCCTGCTCAATTATTTGAGACTGTAAATTAATCTGAATATAATCTTCATTTTTGGGTGGCCTGAATGTTCGTGTTAAAATTGTTAGTTAAAACCAAAATGTTAACTATGCTTTTTAACTATTAACTTGCTATGATAAAAAAGGTTAGTTTTTCTCTTTGTTGAAGTTGAAATATGGTTGATAAATCTCTATTTGTTTCCTCTTGGCTCATGATTTTCAGTCCTACATAGAGTAGATGCAGTAACTGCGGTATCAAAACACTGAATTCCATTTAAGTTAAGTTTGTGTGTCTGTAGGGCCATATGGAAACTTCACAGTGTGGTTGTATAGCAATAGCTTGTATTTTAAGTTGTATAGCTTGCCTGCTTATAAATAATCATCTTGCCTACAAAATGGTATTTATCTTTATTCCCATTGTTACTGGTGTTTGTGGGTGGTTTTTTGTTTTTATTTTTTTAAGTAAGAGCATGATCAAAAATGAAGTGTTTTTTTTAAAAACAGGTTCTTAATTGCGATGAAGTACAACACTCTTGTGATTTCTAGCAGCATGTATAGAGATCCTTGAAAAAATATTCCCAATTGTTTATTAAGATATATATCTCCTTGAACACGTGAGTAAATACAGTGTACGATATGAACTGCAGCCCAGATAAACGGGCAGTAAAGGAGGCTCTGCAGGGCTCCTGCTTGGTTTGTGTATGAAAGCAAGGTGGCAGGGAGCTGTCAAGTAAAAAAGACTCATTCCAAGGAGGAGTTCACAAAGCCAGGACGTTTGCCTTCCTACCCCAAATGCATTTATTTTATTCCTGGGTGTACTTTAGGTGATATTGAACTGCATAGCTAATACAAAAGGTTTGAAACTAGGATTGCCAGCCTTCTGATTTGGCCTTACTTTCAAAATTTCAACATCTGACCAAAGTAGTGACCAGGGAATCAAATTAAAATCAAATTATAGCAATGTAGCTATTGTCTCCTATGCTACTATACTGCAAGAAAACATGCTAAGAGAAGTACAGCTTTCTTGCTGCAGGCATGTGAGCACTTGAAGGGCAGCGCTTCCAGCTGACTAAGTAGTGGAGACTGGAAGAATATTCCTAGACAAATTCAATATGCTTAGACTTTTAAGTATAATGGAATTAAATGTCTAATTTTAGTGATGAACTACTTAGTTTGCTGCAGGAATACTTTATTATGAGATATTTGCACTACCATGTAAAATATTCTGAATGCTTAAAAATAGAATTTTTAAGAAAAATGTCTGGCTTGGCAGGTTCACTGGATTTCTTAATCCAGTGGAAAAACAAGGATGAGGCTCCTAGTTTCCTCAGTAGTTACTATGTTGGAAGCTGTTTGCCAAGTCCACTTCTGAATTTTCGTGGAAAATATGGCTTCATGCCCAATTTCATGTGCTTACAGTAACTATCAGAATATTACACAGGAATTCAAGCATTTTTGAAAGTCATGAAACAAGATGCCTCCACGGGAAACTTTTAAGAGCATAAGTTTTCTTAGTGAACTAAGAAACTGCAGTGAATACTTGGCAATTTAGAAGCTGAAAGAGGCCTTATGTTTCATCCAGGTGGTGCTAAGATAGGGGTGTGTGTTTGTCAAAATCTTCTTGAGATGATTCACATTTTAAAGACAATTCAAAAAAAAAAAAAAAAAACACCACTTTTGTGAATTGTCATTTGGTGTCTCATCCACTTAACTCTGAGAGAAGTGTGGAAATAAGTTATTTGGGTAGTAATGTTTACATAGACGTTACATTATTAAAGGGAGAAACTCTTCCTTTAGTTGGTGTATATGACTATATGTTCTTGGCTTCAGTTCTTCTGTGAAGATTGAGAATAAAGAGTGAAGGAGCTCTATATTCAGGGTTTTTCCCTGAAGAATGGAAAAGAGAAGCATACAGTGAAGGGGTGTGTTAAATGCTTTTCCTTTTCTGTTGACAGCTACACAGAAATGTAGGTTCTGTGGGGGTGGTGTTGGCTACAAATTGAAATCTTGTTAGTTAAATAGTGATTTCAAGATATGGAGCTTTCTTGGTCACCACTGGTGATTGCCATTAGCCCTAGGCTGAGCACTTAAGATAGATCAAAAATGTGTGTGTGTTTTGTTTTTCTTCCTTTTTTTTTCCTTCATTCTTATTAAAGAGAGCTTAAGTGAGGCTTAGGAACTGAAGAGGTGATAGATAGAGGATGTCCTTGGAGGTGTCCAAAAGGCGGCTGAGTTGGCTCTCAGCGTCCTGCTGTAGCTGACCCCATCTGAGCAGGGGTGTTGCATTAAATGACCTCCAAGGTGTCTCCATCCCCAGCTATTCTCTGAATCCAAGAGAGATTTCATCATTAATCAATCCAGAAAAGCTTCTACAAGATCTTTATTCACTTTTGAAAGTGAGCTTGAGGCTGCATTTAAAAACTGTATGATTTCTGTTCAGCCCTTTGATAGTTTTTCATTCAAAATGAATTAATGTATTGGAGCACATTAATACATTAATAAAGATGCTGCTAATTCTCCCATACTATAATTGATACTGACTGCAAGTCTTAAACATACTAATTTGACACTAAGTCTTCGCTATGGATCATGCTTGTGTTTTTAAATCCTCAAGCCAAGTGGAAAAAAAACTAATTAATATATGGAATGTATGCAAGCTTAACTAACTTGGTAATTTCCCTGATTTTTCATAGTTGCAAAATTAAGAAAACCAAGAAGTCTTTCACTCTCCAGAAGCAGGTTCAAAACTTTCTCTAAGGGAAAAGTAGTGACCTCAAAATACCCAGACTGTAAATCTCTTTCAGAATAGCAGAAAATGGGGGGCAGATGCAGCGTAGTCTCTTGAATTGCAAGAATTGGGCAGATGAAAAGTCACTGAGCTCTTAGCAGTAATAACTTTTTCCTAAGATAGAAGATGTTTTCCTGCAAATGGAAATTAATGGGCAGATATTTTATTCTTAGTTTAAGATCAAACTTATGGTTCTTTTCCTTCAATTAATATAAAACAGCTAAGCCTTTGACAGCCTCCTAATTTGTTGCTGTGATTCAGTAGTAAGAAAAATGGATATTTATGTAGGGCAGGATGAAGAAGCATCTGAATAGTTCTGTAAAGACATTCTGGATACAAAGTAATATGAAATTTTCCATCCTTATTTTAATGATGGGTTATTGAAATGAAAAAGAAATTTCTCAACTGGCCACACAGATGGTGTTCCTAGGTGATAGTTTTGTTTTGGATTCAGAGAAATGAGGAGTATTCCACAGTTCGGTGTTATGTCTTACAAAATTAGTCACTTTTGACTAAAACAATTTTTGAAAGAAAATGAAAAATGGAGACCTTACTGTAAAACGTATTGCTTTATCTTTTTAAGGAGTTCTGTCATGGAGAAACAGGTAAGTTTAGGAAAAAAGTGATATAAGGGAAAATCCCTTAGGAATTAAAATGGAGCAAGGAAGCACTTTTGTTTCCCAGAAGGAATTCTTCAGATGCCTGTGTATTGTTTCAATAACTTCAAACCATTCTGAGCTGAATGGGAAACAAGTTTCCCTGGTTAGACTGACCCAGGAAGGGACGATGGTGGAAAGGTGTTCGGAAGGCTGTTTGGGGGGAATCGTAAGGGGTGGAGGGATTTGCTTCCATCCCTACTGTAGCTAAAGGTACTGTCTGCTAGCGATGGCTCGTGTGGCAGCAGGATATAGAGTGAGTGCAGTTTGGGTGTGCTGAGCCTTGGGCTTCACACCAAGGAAATCATCCGTGTTGTTTAATTATTCAATTATTTTTACTAAAAGTCAACAAAAGTTGCATACTCAGAGTTTTACAATGCAGTCTCGAGCTTGATGGTAGTTCCTTAATTTGGAAATGCTAGTTCTTGATTTAATTTTCATTTATAATATAGATTAATGGGACTGACACACTATATTGCTGCTATTGCTTTGGTTGCAGCCTTTACAAAAGCTATTGTCAAAATACCAGCAAAACGCAGGTTCGTATTTAAGGGTGATGGACGCCTCACATGTGTCCAAAACTAAACAAGCGTAGTACAGAAAATTAGTTTCAGAAAATTGTAGGAATGAAAGTATTTCAATTATTAAAAGAATTTTGATCAGAGCCAGAAAACTGGCACAAATCGCATCATCTTAGAACAAGAGTTTGAAGTCTTCTGTGTCTGCAGGCAGGTGATCAGTATTCCCCACCAGCATGAGCCTGTTTCTCCTAAATTAAGGGCTGCAGTTTCATGTGCTGCCGTGAACTCTGCATCCTGCTTATTTTCTCAAGCTGAAGAAACGTAAGGAAGGTGGCTCAGGCTCAGCCTGAAATCCTGAGTTTGTACTGATGGTGTCTCAGTCTCCTGATGGCTTCAAACGAAGCCACCAGATGACATGCTGTCCTTAAGCACTAATGGGACAGCGTGACATCTGTGCAGCTTCGTTCCTGTATAGCTTCAGTATCCTGCAGCTGCTGTTTTCCTGCAGAATGCACTAAACTGAGTCATGAGGTTGACAACATAAAAGAAATCCCATCCCTCTACCTGGGCGAGGGAGAAAAAAACCTGCTTTTCCTCTTGCTTCTTTTCCTGCAATTGTTGTTGTCTGTAGGAAAGATCAGTGTGTTGGAGAGGAGCCTGGTTTGTGGTGGTGCCCGTCTCGGTAATTGGATGCTGAGCTCTCCGGAAGGGGTGTCTGATCTCATCCGCCCGGCGTGCAGTGGGAACGTCTTGTTCAGCTAGGAGAAACAGCGCGGGGAATCTCGCCGAGCGAGTCACTTAGTTTTCAGATGTTTGGGATTGCAGCCTTTGCTCTCTGAAATGGTAATCATGTTGAGTGCTCTTTTATGGGAAGTAACAGCTGAGGCAGAGAAAGAAGCAAGAGGGAAAGAAAAAGAGCAGAAAGGGAGAAACCTCCCTGAGCCTTTGAGATCATGAGCACACGGCTCGAGTCTTTATACCTGTGCAAATTGGATGGATCTTCACAGGTGCTTTTCAATAGAAGAAAGCTTAGCAACATGTTCTGCAAGATTATATCCGTCCCTGGCAAATGCCTTGCAGAGAGGAGTAAGGTGGCTCGAATTCAGTTTGTAATTTTATATAGTCTTACAGGTCCTGGGTAGCAGGGGATGCTGCAAGGACAGGAATACAGCAGGGTGGGTTACCACTTCCAGTAATGGTATGTGCTGCTGCAGAATTTAATACTTTTGAGTCGTGTCTTATCCATACCTCCCTATTTTAATACAGACTTGGCGGCTTTTCCTGTTGATTTTTAGTTTTTATTCTAATTATCTTGTAAAACCTGCTGCAGCTGTTATTGGTGCTGGTGTTCTGAGCACTACTGTTTTCTAGGCAGGCAGTACCAAGGTTAGTGTTGTTTAAAATCCTCACTAATGCATTTCTCCTTTCTTCGCTTTGATAATTCTAGAGTGAACACAAATCTGTTGAACAAGTTTCTTCCACAGTCCTGTGCGCGTGGACTGTTGTGTTAGAAATCAGTAGTATTATAAATTGGTAGATCTAAGTTTAGGAGCACATATGAATTTAAAAGATGTTGATGCCAGATTTGCATTAACGTACCAATATGCAAGTACCTTCAACAAGGGGGAAAAAATGCTTTATTATAACTTTTCTGTTTTTTTTTTTACAATGGGTTATTCATTTTGGAGATGAAATAATGGCTTATTCGTAAAGTTCTTTGTAGACATGGAAGAGTAGGTTGTCTTACAAAGATGCTTCCTGTATATCAGCTACCTCGCACACCACCTCTTTATCGTGTTTGCTGCCTGCTGCTGGTAAATACAGTAATGAGCAAAAAAATGAACCTAGGAAAGGAGGTGGTGGCAAAAAGCTGTGACCAGTGAATGCAGGAGGAGCTGAGCTGCTGCTTGGGATGAGCTGGGGACCTCGAGGCCCCTCTAGTGACACTGCTGCCTCGTGTTGTGCAGCCTCCCAAGTTTAATACTGCATTTAATCCTGCAGCAGGAAAAAAAAAAAAAACATAAATATTTGCAGAGAAGCAAAACAGATTTGGCAGTATGTCTTTTTAGCTTGTGTGGGCATGAGTGATTCAGAATTTGTTTCTGTTTTCTAGGGTTATGTGACTGTGTTCAGGTTTTGTATTTGTTTTTCATGATTTAGATTTTTTTTTTTCCATGTTTATTTCAGTAAAGCTGCTGCCAACTTGTTCAAGTCAGTATCTAAATCAAAGAAACTTTAATTTACTTATATGAGAATGGAATTGGAGAAAGTAATGCTTAGTGCAAGTCCCTGAAGCTTGATTTTAACCCAAGGATATTTTTTTGATATGGGTATGCATTTTTTTTTTTCTTTGGACAAAATAGGAAACTAATGAATCTTTTTGAAATAAGATTTCCTATAAAAGCACCCCTTCAAAAAAAAAAAATATTCAAGATGAAAGGAACTAAAAGGCTCTATTTTAAGTCGGAGCAAGACAGATGGTGGAAGCTGATGGGAAATATTTCCGGGAAACTTTCTTACCCAGACTCTGTGGTCGTAGGAAGGAGCCCATGTGCTGGGCAGGGTCTTGCTCCCCCCTCTGCCTTCCTGCAGATCTGCAACTGCAGTTCCCAAAGGCAGTGATACCTGTGACCTCAGCAGGGTTATTTTTCCATATTTTGTATTTTACTAAACTGATGATTAAAACCCTCTCACCCCTCCTCTCTGAATCTGTCCACTGGGACATCTTAAAAATATATACCCATTTAAGTCTCTGGACAGGGCATTCTATATACAAATACAGTATATACACATGCCAAAATAGGTCTATTATTTAGATTAATGCAAAAATGATTATGTGCACTTCAGCTAAATGTTTTCTTCCAGCTGTGTCTTGACAAATTACCATAGAAATAACCATTAATTATCTGATCTATAGAGGAAAAAATCATTTGATCTTTTTCCAATTATAACTAAGTAATTAAAATATAAATTACCAATTACTTGCATCTACATTAATCTGTATATAATCCAACAGTATCAGCCTCTTTTAATTTGGTACAATATAAATTAGTTAAATATGGACTAGTGGTAAATAATTTGAACCCATAAGCATGGTGATAGCTGTGGGGTATAGATCTGTTCTTTCTGTTTTTTCCCCTACCAGAAAAATAGGGGGAATGGGGAATGATGAAAGTAGTTTTTTTTCTGCTGTTTATAATACTTAACTAGAGTTGTGGTTTCAGTACAAAATTAAGCTTGATTATTTAATGACATGGTTTAATAATGTATGTTTTATTAGATACCTTTTATATAAGAACATAAAAACATTCTGGATCAGAGCAGTTAACATTCCTGCATGCAGTATCATGAGGCTGATGTTCTAAATCTTCTAATTGCAGAACTCTTCCGCAATTACACCTTCTCTATGAATGAATTGTATGTTAGAAAAAAAAAATAGACTGGATTTACCAATAAAAGATTCCAATAGAAGTTGGAATCTTTTTTCAGCTTCAGTGGGAATAGACTGTTCATGCTGGCAACTGGCTTCAACGTGAAACTGGAAAGCTCAGTTTAATTCCAATTTTTCTGTTCATCCAGCATCCAGTTGTCTCTGAAAATAACCTTACATACACGTAAAGATTATTGGCAGGTGTTACTAGCCCAGTTACTAGCTCTGAAGAGTTCTGCAAATGTTCTTTTCATTTTGCTAGTTGAAATAAAATGCAGGAGTACTTGTTTTGGCCATCCCCACCCAATACTGCCACATTCCTTAGTTGAGGAAGAAAACTGGAGTAAATGGGTTGCATCCATGTGGTTCATTCAATACCAGATTGCAGAGTGCATTTTGTTTCCATGCTTTCAAACTTTATATTATTACATCCAGAAGGATTTTTAAGCCCAACTTTGACCCACACTATAGGAAGTGTTTAAAACTGAACTTGATTACTTACTAGGAAAAAATCGAGCTGAAGCTGTTCAATTTTGAACAAATGAAGTATTTTAGGTTGAATTATGATTTTTTTTTTTTTTTTTTTTTGGTCCAGAATTTAAATCTGCTTTCCTTGGCTGGTTTAGTCAACCTCTTATCTAGAAGCTTGGTCAGATCTACTGCTGCATATGTAAAAGAACAACAGCAGTGTTAGGAATTTACCAAAAAATAAAATAAAATTAAAAAAGGCAGAAAACATGCAATCTTGTTCTGTTGCTCCCTCATAGATATTTGACTGAGAAAGGAAGGCACTGCATAATTTCAGTCTTAACAGCATATTTCCTGCTATCATCTACCAGTCCAGCAAAGAAAGGCAAAATCCTTGCTGAATTTGTATGCATGATGGAAATCATGTTGTAATCTATAGTTTTAGTGACTTATCTTTCAAATATCTTGAGGTATAAATCAGTCCTTGCTGTATTTGTTCTTGTTTTCCTGCCCCAGGGTTATAGGATCCTCATTCTACGGTCAGATGTGCACACTGGAATATGCTGCAGCATTAGACCTCTCGGACAATTTATTGTTTCCAGTGATCATTCTCTAACAATCCCGAAATAAGAGAAGAAGCCAGAATACCACTAAGCTTTTGGCATATAATAGGCTTCAAATCCTAAGCTCAGAACTAGAAATTGAATCTTCTGCAGATGATTCAGGTTTCAAAAGTACTTTGTTTTTTCTTATTTTTAAGTGTTAAGAAGAATCTGAGTAATTTTTTTAAATGATCAATTCTGAGAGCTTTTGGTGCTCCAATTTTTCTTTAATGCTTGCTCACTTTTTTTTTTTTTTATCAAGTATAAACATGACAGAACCTATCCTTTTCTGTGTGTGGAAATAATGGAGAGGTTGTTTAACTGCCTTTGAAGTGTTAAAAATATAAATTGGGTAAGAAAAGCTTCAGAAAGTCAGCATTATTTTTTTTTTGTTGAGATGAATGTGAAATTTCAAGGAAATTTCAGTACTCCAGATGCTTTTCTTTTTTATCTAAACAAATGATACCCTTTCAAGTTCATTTTTAGAGACATGAAATTAAGTACAGTGAAAAATCTGTTTCCTTCCTTTTAATGTTAGCATGAGTTGAGCACCGTATTGCTACTGCTGCAATATAATGAGATGATTACTACCTGTAAGAAGGCCTTATTAAATTGAAAATCACTTAGTAAAGCAGCCTCACTTTGATAATTAGAGACATGGCTTGCTAGAATTAGTCTATAATCAATTAATCTTTTCAACTGGTAATTTGAGCTGCCCGCGTTTTGTGACATGTAAGAGCTGATGAAAGCAGTGAGGAGGCCCAGTCCTCCCCAAATAGCCCTGCCTTCCTGTGGGTCTTTCTGCATCTTCCTCCACTGCTTGTGATGCCTCTGGGTCTGGCAGATGGGCCAGCCCCGTGTGCCTGGTGAGCAAAGCGATTCCAATGGCACCGAGTGGTCTTCAGGATGGACCTTCCCTGCCTGCGTCTGTCCCAGTGAGCTGGTTACTGGGCTCAGGAGCGGGCGCTCCCTTTCCAGAAGCAGGTCGTGTTCAAGGGGGACCCAGGACTGGCTCTGGAAATCACAGGTTTGGGAGAAAAATGATCAACGGCGTGAGAAGAAATGAACGGTTGGGAGCAGTCACTGCCTTGTAGGAACATCGTGTGTTCTTCTATGGCTTTTTTGCTTGGGAGTAAATGTAAAATTGTAGATTTGAGACGTTTTTAAGTGCTTTATATTATCTTTGGTTTACATAAATAGTAATAGTGTGATATCTTTTTGTCTTTTTTTTTCCCCCTCCCCATAGATGACTATCAGCATCAGTTGAAGACCTGTCTTTTTCTGTTTATGTTATCAATACATATTAACATTTCTGGGTGTCTGTGATGAACCTGGAATTGAAACCCTGAGGAGAGCAGAGTGCAGGACCCTGTTTTCAGGTAGAAGTGAAGACTCTGGCAGTGAGCGTTTGGATTAATGATGCAGTTTCCTCCATTGCTTTGCAAATACTGCAGGCACAGGTCAAACTCTTGCCTCTTCTCCCGGCTCTCGTTGGCAATATTAATTGTCTTTTAGCAGATTCAGTGGATAGATAACCATGTTAAATCAGTAAATCCTGTGGCTATATCAGTAATAATGAATGGTTCTGAAGCAAGGAAACTTCACAAATCAGGATTCAAGCAGCAGCAGGTGTGAAAAGTGCACTTACAGATCATTTTCTCAAATTTAACAGTATTTTTTGAAGAGCACATGACATTTCCTTCAAGACAGAGGAATAACTATCATAAGGAAATAGTGTTAGGGCTATTTCCCTAGAAAAGTATGTGCTGTTTTCTAATGAGGCAAAGCTAGAGACCCTTCCCACCCTACCTCATCTTCTTCCATTCCTTTTTTCATTCTTTCTATTAAATGAGAGTTGTCTTATACAAAGCCTTACCCCCTAAAAAATTCTTTTGTAATAGAATAGTAGAGAAAAATATCACAACTCCTGGATTAGAAATAGAGCTGAAAATTCAAGCAATGTTTCTTTCTGTTTTATAATCACATGACTGTTTATTGCTTATCTTAACTTGGAATCCCTCCTGCTGCCTTGCTTGGGTCTTCAGAACTTGTTCCATGAGGGTGTGATGTCCTCTAAAGGGTGAAAACAGCTTGGCTGGACGGAAGGAAGAAGTCTGAGACGTGCAGAGAAGGAGGATGTTCGGGTTGCTATGCAATAACATGGCTAAAAATGCATTCTCCACCGATGTTGTAATATAGGGCATAAGTAACTGTCCTCCCACGAGCATGGTTTTTGTGGAAGGTGCTAACTCATTTTCAGACTAATTCACCCGGAGATACTTCTGTGGCCCTGAGGATGAGCACGTTGAATCTGCTGGAGTTTCACAGGTGCCGGATCCTGTATCTGAGAGGTTTTACTGCTGTACTCAAATTTCATACTCAAATACTATTTAAGTCTTTGTTCATGATTTAGCAAGCAGATGTGCTGCCTAATTTATGGAATTCCCAATACTTTTTAATTCGTGTTTTTCATATTGCTGCTTAATCTGAGGATTACAACCTAATCTGAGAAGCAAAAAGAAACTCCACAGAGGGCTTAGTTAGTAGAAATACTATTTTTTTTTTCCTGCCTGATAGGATAGCTACGTGCACTGACACCATCCATATTTCTCCAGTGTGGTTATTAGGGATTCAGATATAACGAAAACAAATAAAGATATTTGGAACTTCAGTTTCTTTTATATGAAGGTGAAGCTTTTCAGCCCCTCTTCCCTGACAAGGCAAGGTTTTACCCTTTCCTAGGTGGTTTGTGATCCGTATTTACTGAAAACAAAGTCCGTGCAGGTCATTCACTGTAGCGGGCCCCAGCAGCTGCTCTGCAGTATGAGAGTCACTTTTTTGTCACACTTTGTGTGACATGAATTGCACATTTTGAGTCACAATTCTTTGGTTTTAAAATATAGCTTTTTCTTGTCATTCTTGGAGACTACAAGTTGTGTGTTTTCTACTTCTGGCTAGTTTTGGGCTCTTGTCCTGTTAGTATTGCACGTGGCTAATGCTGTGCTTCCAAAGCAGGACCACGCGAGCGAAATTGTTGCCGTGGGGCATGGCCAGGCACGCTCGCTCCTCGGAGCAGCCTCTTGTGTGCTTGAAAAAGTTGAGAGGATTATCTAGATTGTGTTTATAGAAAGACAAAACTGAAGTAAAATCCCCTTCAGAGGAAGAACTTTTAATTTTTTATTTATCTTTTTTCATTGCTAACTGTGCTGGAGAGTTGGCTTTCTGTCTCTCTTGCCAAATCTGCTTTTATTTTTATTGATTGTGTGACAGACTGTGTAAACAAAATAGCTATTTGCTGTTTCTTCTGATCCGGTTGCTTGCTTTGCTGGATTTTAATGCAGCTGTTCTGTATCGTATATTTTATATTTTCTTTTAATTGCATTTTGTTTATTTATACAGCTAGGTTAATTAGAGAGATAAAGGGAAGAAAGACTCAGCCAGAATCTTGATGTTCAAGAAATTTCCATAGCTCTGCAAAAAACTTAGAATTTTCTGGCTTTGCTTTTCATGTTTCTTGACACTTTTGAAGACTAATTCTAATTAGAATAAAAAATATTATATATAATGTGTATGTCTATTTACACATGCGCACAGTGCCCATACAGAAGCTGTAAAGTTATATGTATTGATATAGATTTGTAGATACGCGTATAGAGAGAGTACAGAAGATGGAAAGCTGATTCCTTGCCTTGTCCTCTGTTCCTCACTGTTTGGGGAACACCCCTCTCAGGTGAGTAACTAGAGCCCTGTGGTCTCTTCCTCCCTTCTGGCATAGTCTATTTGAGGTTTTTATGAGGGGTTGCAAGCCAAAACTGTCACCATACCAGTCCCGCCACCACTCTGTAGCACAACAGGCTTGGTCAGAAGCTTCTAAATTTCAGCCTTTCTCCCTCGGCTATTTGTGTTCCTAACAAATGGCCCACAGAGGCATTTTTCACTGCTAAAAAGGACCACCGTTTTTCAGGTGGATGTTGCTTTAGGACGGAAGACAACTCAGAAGAGGAAAACAGCCTTCCTCTACAGTGCATTTTACAGTAGGTGCCCGCTGAGCTTTGAGCACGGCTTCTTTCCGTGTCAAACCGCTAACGTGATCCTAATCAGCTCGGAAAGGCTGCTGCCTGGAAGCCGGGGACTCCCGACAGAGTGCCGTCTTCCTCAACTTCTGACACAGGCAGATGAACAAAGGGAAATAAAGAGAGTTTTCAACAAAGAAATTGTGAGAAGGCTGCTCAATTTTCTGGAAAATATCACTATAAAGCATTACCAAACAGATCACATGTGGAATGCGTAATTTGGAGCAATTGTGTAGTTAGCATGCAAAAGTTAGTTTGCTGGGAGAACTGATTTTAATGAATACTTTTTTTTTCGGTAGAATTCTACAAGGAGTTTTCCAGTAGGAGAAAACCAAGATTAAGTGAGGTGCTGATCTGACCCTAGCAGTTTCTGATCGTGTTGACAAGCAGACAGGATGTTTAGAGGGGAGACTCGGGGAGCTGGAAAGTGTCCTGCAGACATTGAAGCCTCCGAGAGTCATTTCCCTGTGTGATTCTTTTTGGATGCTGAAGTCCACATTCCTGTTAGTCATCTTAAAAAAAAAAAAAAAAAAAATCTCTGGTGTAGATGATGCTTTCATATCCGCGTGGAGCTTAGTTTGGTGAACGGGCGTAAATGCAGGAAGGAGCGATGACCTTGCACTTGCCTTGAGCTTCCTTGCAACCTCCCAGAGGTGGCTCACATAAGGTGCCCATCACATACCTGCTGTTTTGGTGCCCATGAAAGCAGTAGGAATCAGTGTCTGGTGCTTAGCGGGAGGCTTTCACTCGCACTTTCATACCGTTATTTTTGTATGTGTATATATAGCTCAGCAATGTAATCTGTTATCTATATCTTTAATCTTGAGGGTTTAGTGCTCGTTACAGTGAGCTTTCTTTTAAAATAGTAATAATACGAGTTATGACTGCTTAATCACCTGCTCCTTTTGGCAGCTGTTTCAGCAGAAGACTTAGCAGCGTAATGTGTTCATGCAGGATCCTGTCACACGCTCGTACGGGAGGAGAGGAACCGACGTGTCATGTTGTACCAACAGCACCAACTGGCGTGCAGCTGCCTCTGCTTGAATGCTCACGTGTAGGACTCTGGAGATTGGAGAGAAAAATATGTTTTTAAGACACCTAAGCGTAAGGAGTGGCCAAAGAAAGCCTGTAGAATTTGCAAAGGGTAGAATCGAGGCACTTTGGCCAAGAGACTAATGGTCTATGACAGTGATAATCCCAAGGACCTTGGAAAAAAGGACTCATCATTAAATTTAATTCAATTTCTCTTAATTTTTTTTGTAAGCTAGTTTCTAACTCCGCTTTGCAAACTAGTTTGTCTCCACTTTTTCTTCACCACTGGCAGGAGGTGACTTTTTTATTACTGTGCTGCTGCCTATGGGGAAATCAGTGCACATGCTAAATTCTATAAAAGTAATTCAAGGGCTCACCCACGCATGCGGTAATTATGATTGTGAGCATCCAAGGAAAATGAGTGTATAATGTCTTAATTAAATCAAGATAATACAATTTTAGTTACAGTTTAGGTTATTTTTGAATGTTTAGAACGTTAAATTTTATCTTCATGTGACATAGTTGTTTTGATTAGTACATTGTCTTATTAATGCATCTTTGGAGCAACAAAATTACAAAAATCTGAAAATCCAATGAATTTCATAGCTTAAAAATTAGAAAAATATTTTGATAGACTGTTTACTTGATAGTCACTTAATTGCTTGCTCGAGCAAAAAAAAGTCTGTGCATGCAAGTAAAGAAAATAGTTTCTGTAGTACACAGAAAAGCTTGTTTTCATCTTTCTCAACTTGTATGTTATACTGAAGTTGTATTATTGGACTCTCTAATTTATTTTTCTATGGTAAATCGCAGTTCATGTCCCTGTAAGTTTTATTTTGGAGCTGACCTGACTCTTACTGACTCTCAGCTGTGTGTTGCACAGGGTGCAATTTTCCTGGTTCTGCTTACAGTGTGTGTCAAAGAAGGACTTTTTGTGTATTTTAATTTAGAGTTTAGTATAACTGTACTTCAGGCAATCAGAATTACAGCTAGAAATTACAGACAAGTACAGACTATGCCTATGCTGCATCAAGAAATTATAGTATTGTGTGCACTGAAGTCAGCTAGCGTGGAAGGAGTTAGCTTGAGTACTGGGGACATCAAATTCAACCCAGGATAGGTGTCTGTGGCTCCTTTCTAGGGTGAAGGAATATCCAGTGAATCCCTTTACCATGTGTCTAAGCTGATTTCTAAGCTGCCACAGTAAAATAGATGGTGGGGTGGTACCGTCAAGCTGAGAAGTCACCTCTGCCTTTCTGCTGTGTCCGACGGGGCGGGATCCTGTCTGCTCACCAGTCCTGCCAGGCACAATATCAGGCTCCCATAATAGGGCAGAACTTGTCTGTCTTGATAGTCTGGATGACTGGATGGTTTTTTAGTGCTGATGTCTTTTTCCTTACAATATGCTATGATTTTTGCCATAGTTCAATTTGGATTAAAAAAAAAAAAAAAGCTTAGTGAACAAATCTGCTTCCCTATGTGGATGCTCTAAATGTGGCAGCATCTAACTAATAGTGACTGAAAGTAGAAATTTCTTCACTGCAGAAGTGCTGAGAATAATAGATATGCACGAGTGACTGCAGTGGGTCCTCGGTTTCATGCTATATGGTTAATTCATTTTGAAGCCCCATTTGTAGGGATCATCTTCAATTTTGCGTGTTTGCACAGCAGTTCTCATCAGTTTTATTCTCTCCATTTGGTGAGTGGATCTGTGCTTTGTTTCCTCTGTTTAATATTTCTGACCCTTCAAAAATATACTTAATATTAGCCACAACTAACTTTCAGTAAATTGAATCTGGCATGAATATGTGCTTAAATTTAAGTCTGTGCTTATACAGTATGCTGAATTGAAGCTGATAGCTGTAACCACCCCATGTACATTTGAATTCCAGGTTGGAGAGAGCATCTTCATCAGCATTGCTCCTGTGGCACAACTTGGGCTGTGCTTCCTCTGTCCTTAAATGAGAATGAAAATCTGAAGTTTGTTACAATATGTTATTTTATTAAACTGGAGGGGTTGTAGGTTTTTTTTTTTCTTCTCGTTTGCGGCCAGTCACATTTAGTGTTCTTAGCAGAGGGTTTCATAAGACATAAAAAATCTTTCCTTAAGCCCCACTGTTGTCGTGTTTTTGGCAGAGAAAATTGTTATAGCTTTCTTTCACAGGCGAACACTATATCTGTAGAAAACTCTGAATTATAAGATCCCCACTGCTCTTCAAAAATACGGATGAAATACTGAGATACAAAGTTAGGCTGAAAAACGAAGAGAAAAATATTGTATTTATAAACTTAAACTTTAATTTTAAATCAGTATGCTTGTTCACACATATTGTTCCCAGGAAATAAGAAATCAGACCTAAGAAATTAGGCTTTTTCCTTTGCAAGGAAAATGGACCTGCGAGCTGCAGTACCAGGACATTTTGCTCCTGCAAGAATCTCTTAAGTCTACCTGACCTGTTCTGGTGTTTCAGTTTTTGACAGCAGTCACTTCAAGGCTGTCTCTGTTCTTGGGACTGATTCCTGCCCTTCAGCAGGGCAGCGTGCCCTCGTGATGGTACCTGTTGCCTGGCCAGCAGCCTGCTTGGATGTGCTGTTCGTGTTGTATTGGTGCTCACTTGAGTCTAGGATCTTGAATCAAGGCCAGATCCTTAAGGTTAAAAAAAAAAAAAAAAAAAAAAAAAGTTCTTTGTTTAATGCTTTTCCATGTTTTGTGCACTTTTGAAAGCAGAATAAATCATCAATGGACTGAATTCACTCCTATTGCAATTTGATACAAGATGCATTTCCCCTCAGTTTCGGTTAGTATATCAAACTGCTCTAATTTCAAGGAACAGAGGTATTTTCCTAGCAATTCCCTTATTGGGAAAGAAATAAATTTTCTAATAAAGGACTTTCTAGAAATCCTGCCCCAGTAATGAGTACAAAACCGGTGCAAAGTTAGCAATAATCATTTTGTAATCGCCAAAGGGACTCCTTTGGTAAAGGGGATTTACAGCCATTGATTTACAGTCAGGTCTTCGGCAGTTCTTACATCGCAGCTGTTAGAAGGTTTGGCTCAGAAATGATTGTAGTAAGAGTGAGCAGAGCTGCTTGAACTTGAGTTTCTAGCTCTTGGGCATTTTAACTTGTGAGTGGTAATTTTGCTACACAAAACCAGTTTGTTTGGGATGTCTTGATACCAAACCTTGCGGTGAGATCTAAGCTGGTGTCGTTTAGACTGCTGATAATGTAAAGCTGTACAAGGACCCTAATTTTGGAAAGAACATGCATAGCCCCATTACGGCGTCTAATTAAGGAAGTTTCTGCCGATTCTACAAACTCTCATGCCCTATATCAAAAATGTGCAATTCTCTTGAATTTTAGTGGGTGGTACTTGCAATGATTACCGGAGCTCTAGGTGTATGAGAAGCATTAATTGGGAAAAGTTAAGATACTGCTGAATTAAGGTGATCTAAACGACTAAGAGGGCTGTGGTATTGAAGGTAAATCCAGCTCTGATCCCTATATATTTTTTACAGCACTTCATTGCCCTCGCTTCCATGACCAATGATTTATAGACATCATTTTATCATATGTGAGGAATTGTTTAAAAATAACATTAGAAGGATGTTTTTAGTGGGGGGGAGGTGGCAGGAAGGCAAAAAGAAGTCCAAAGTACTGCTACACTATAGAAATAATTTAGAAGAACTTTAATGGTGCTGTGAAATGTCTGTGCTGTAAAGAGGATTTAGATGGATGTAGTCGGCCTAAGGAAGTGTGGGGTGTTTTTGTTTTTTGTTTTTAGTAACAATAAAGCCTCTGAGACCGTTCTCCATTTAGAGTAAGCTATTTTCTTAGCTCTCCTTTTTGTACCCTTAAGTAATGCATTTTGTGCACTTAATAGATGCTGAGAACATTTTTGTTTATTTTTTAAAGTCACAGCAGTTATATTCTATGTGTCTGTATCCATGTACCTGCTGGCACGTGTGAATACTTGGAAAATGCTTGGGAATATTGTGGTCTGAATCTAGAATTGTAGAATGGCTGAGGGTGAAAGAGATTTGGGGAGATATCTAGACCTGCAGTGTGTTGACCAGGACTGTGTCCAGGCGGCTTTTGAGTGACCCCCAGGATGGCGACACCCCAACCTCTCTGGGTGCCCTGTTACGGTGCCCAGCTGCCCTCCCAGTACAGAAGTTCTGCTCCTGTTCTGATGGATCTGCCCGGGTTTCAGCTTGTGCCCGTTGTCTTTCATCCTGTTGCACCACTGAGAAGAGTCTATAAAAGCTCTCTATAAAAGACACACTTTGATTTTATTCCTCTTATTTTTGCATTCTGTTTTTAAATTAATGGTTTAATTACTTTTCATTTAAATAGATCTGTTTCGTTTAGACCACCATTGCTAGCATTTGTTGTACGTTACTTCTCATTAATTACACAAACTGCATTTTATGATCCAGACTTGTTCAGAGTTAGGTCTGCTTACACTGTTCCTAAGGGATTTCTAATATAGATACCCAAAATTGTAAGGCCAGGTCCAAGTCACCCAATTTCTCTGTCAACATGGCAAATTATGGGGCCAGGGCTGGCAATCCAAGCAGCACGGCTGGAATTCTCTCTGACTGAAAGATAGACCAGTGGGCCTTATGCAGCTGTTCTGTGTCCAGCTTATGTGCATTATGGATAAGTTTTGGCCCCTGCTTAGTGGGTCAGGTCGCTGGGCTGTGCTTGTCCTTGAGCATTTTCCTGTGCCTGGGCGTGCAGCTTTTGATTTAAGTTTAAATATATATATATATATATATATATATATATATCTAAAACACCTGTGGCCTCAGATCTAAGTCAGGTCTTCTGGCTGGGCATCCCCTCGGTGTCACTGATGGTCGGTAAGTGGCAGCTGAAAGCAGAGCGCTGTCCCTGTGGTCTCTGTGTCAGCCTCCAAACCACAAGACACGGATCTAGAGTGAATCTTCTCCATCAATACCCATGTTTGAGGAGCTGTTAATTAAATCAGGTGGTACTTTGCTTACCTAGCCTGCCTCTGAGATCAGGCAGTATATTTCTTCTCTTTCTGTTTCTTCATGCTTAGGAAATGCTATTGCAGCTGTATTTAAATGTCTCATACTTTGCAAACAATGAAGAATGCTAATTCAGAAGGATTCCCAGCATTATTTTAGGCTTGAAATAATGAGTTAGAGAAACAAATAACATTAAGAGGGGGGAAAACCTAAAATAACTTAGGAAGAGTCTGCAACTGCCAAATATGCACAAGGATCTACTTGGTGCAGGTGGAATGTTTCCAACTATTATTAATTGGGGAAAGGGAAGACTGACTTTACATGGTTAATTTGTTCTTGGCCCCGACCACTCTTCTGTGCCCAGTTACATCCCTGAGGTCTCCTGAAAGGAAGGTTTGCAGCAGGAGGCTTTTTCTCCACCACAGACATGACAGTTTCCATCTCAGAGACTAAATCTGATGTGACTGAAATCAAAGCCCAGCTACTTGAATGGAGTTAGGTTTTGGCTCATGCTATTTTAGATGAAAGCATTTCGCTTAATAAAGAAATGTTCTTTAGTTCTCTGTTTACTTCACTTCATGAGATGATCGTGTTTAACAAAAGATTTGGTATCCGTTAAGCTTGCTTTTGCATTAACTCTATTCCCAAATAATCCTACACTTTTTTTTAAGTCACTGCAGTACTTAGGTATTTATTTAACTTTTGAATAGTAAATCACCATATTCACTATTCAAAATGGGAAAAAGTAGAAAGCCATTCATCTCGGAAGAAAAAATCAGATTTATTACACCATTGCTTCTCAATAGCTACCCATGCTTAGCTCAAATTACCTTCTGTGTAAAAGATTTGTCACACTATTACCTTTAATGTGATTTCACCTCTGAAACCTATCTGTTGGCTTTAATATAAGTTACTTTGATAGAAAGGAGAGCCCCCCCAAAAGGCTTTTTTTTTTTTTTTTAAGGTAAAATGGTATTTAAAAAGATGGTGTCTTTTCTTGTGTGTTTTGAACAAGAACTAACAGAAAATAATACTCAAATCTTAGTAATTTTGTTACTAGTAGTGCACTTTTGAACAAATACTAGTTTTTAAGTTACTTTCTTGGAAAGAAGCCACTTTCTGAGTATCTGCCATGCACTTCTAGGTGTTCATAGCTGATAGGACCTGCTGATGGGACCTGCTCTCAGGTCATGTCAAGCGGCTTCAGCGTATCTGAGATCTCTGTCCACTAGGAAGCTATCTCATCTGAAGACATTCAATATATTGTCCAATTTTCTGTTCTGGTTTGCCGTTTTTGAAAGAAATAAACCCTTTGTGCTTTTTTTCCCCGGTCCTCTCCATTTAACTCCTTACTACTGTGTTATGTTCTTTTCTTTTTTTGTAATTCACTAAGGCCGTGTTCAAATTTAGCTCTTTAAGGTGACAAATGTTGGAGTAAGCTTATTCTAGCTATAGGGATAGATAATCCCAAAGGGTAAACTAATGGTTATTACAGGGTGAGACCCCCTGGGGAAGGTATTTGGCACATAGCTATATGTCATTTAAATGACTCTTTCCACGTTTGCCCCTTTATTGGCCAGCGATGGAAATCGTGTAAGACTTAAACGTGAACGCACCCAACAGCAATAAAGCTGGAGTTTTGGAAGTGCTCAGCTCCTTTCTGTTCTCACCATTCCGTCTGTGTATAAATTCTCACTCCCATCCAATCATCCTCTCCAGCTGATTCTTAACAAGTGTTGATTTTATTCTGGGGACTTTTTTTTTTTTCTTTGATGTTAGTATGTTCATTCTGAGAGGAGAACTTGATGTTTCAGGGTGCTTATGTGAGCGTGAGCAGCATAAACCTGTGTCTTCCTTAGGCTTACCCAAACAAACTATAATATGCATTTTAACTTGGAGATGTTGCTACCTTGAGTCTGCAGGGCAGTGATAGTTGCATCCTCTAGGGTCTGTCCCTCTGAGGTATTAATGTAAATGTCTAAATGATGCAAGATGATGCACTTGTTTTCTAGAAAGGTGTATTACTCCAGCTATGTTATTACAATTATTGCACGTAATCTGATAAGGCGGTGATAGGGTAGCATGTATTCTGTCTCTATTGATCCCTATACTTTGGAGAATGGAGAAGCTAGGCGGGAATTATGGGAATTCCCATAGGACTATTATGGGAAATAGAGCAGCAGGCAGTGCTGTTGTGTTGTTTCTAAAGTAAGTTTTCAGGTGAAGGTTTTGGGTCTAAAATTATAAATTGTTGATATTAGGGGATTTTTTTCTTTTAATTTAGATTCATTCCACAAATTTGGTTTTCTTCATGTATGGTGTTGTCAGAATAATTTATGGCCTTTGGCAGTTCTTCCTATTTAGATAGGAAGTTCTGGAAGCTGATGTCATATTTACCTTTATTTCACTTTAACAGAGGAATTGAGAAGACAGATTAGTTAACATTCATGCAGTGCTTTCAGGATGTAAAGTAGTATGTAAGTGCCAAGTATTACTATTACTTAGTCATAATTAGGAGTAATAGGAATAATTAGGACTTATTTATCAACCGCTCTTGTTACATGATGATGAGATGAGATGCATTCAGTGTTTTTTTAGTGTCTGGCATATTACACCCTTCAGCCCTACTGCAAGGGTGTGCCAGGGCTGTGACACAGGTTAACGGGAAGAAACGACCGTGCTTGTTTTAGTGATGTGTGTGAAATGGAAATTCATGGTAGCTCCAAACAGTGCACAGGTAGAATAATCTTCGCAGTACTGTTTGTTGTGTACAATACAGTGTGTTTTATATGAAGCCGAGGGAGCATCTCCAAACAGTGCTGGATCAGAAGCATCCGGTGGGAATTCATGGGATTAGGCTGGGGGAGAGGGATAGTAGATGTTCAGTTTTGTGAGTCTTACCTTTACATGAGGGGAAAATGCTGACATCCTGCTGATGCACTGAGTTCAAAATGAAAAATATATCTACAGTAAACTAGGAAAAAAAAATACTTGTCACGTTTGCTGGTTAGTACTAAGCTAATCAAGTTGCAGGCCAATTTAAACCATACCTATGATCCTGCCTGAGGTCTGCAGCACTCTAGAGCTACTTGGATGAATGTACTTCACTGCTCTATGATTCTTGCATTAGAAATTGGGTTACAAGAGTGTCTTTTCAGAATGGCGATATCTCCTTTTGTTTTGTTTTTGTTTAATGACTTTGTCCTTGGTGCTTCAAGCCCAAGCCAGGCTACGTAGGGGTTGTTGGGCAGCTTTGGCGTGCTCTGTAATGCTTTGCCTGGTGCACGGCTGTTGGCTGTGGCACAGATGATGCATTTTCCTTTTCGAGATGACTTCTGTGGTTCGCCTTAGCCAGCACACTGAGTGAGCTTCAAACATTGCGCCTGATCTCTTTCCTCTTTGATTCAAGGACATCTTCCATGCGCAGAGTATTACAGAAAATATCTTTATACGGGAAGAGAATTATTGCTGTCTTAGTATAGAACTATTCCTGAAAAAAATAACTTCGGTTCAGAGTTTTGACAGGTGGATTTATAGGAAAGTCCCTTTCTAAGCAGTAGCTTTCTGCAGGATCACACTTTAAAATACAAAGCGCTTTATTTCTGTGTCTATAGCTTTTTGATAATGTTGTGCTGATGTATCTAACCTGCGAGATATGTCTTAATGCACCCTCGTCTTTGAAGGTAGGATCGCGGGGCAATTATTTGCACTTCGTTTCTTGCAATTTGGCAGTTCAACGATGACTGGGCAGAATAATGTAGCATCCTGCTTCTTAGTAGGAAGGCTTCGTGCCCATGTCTTGGTAACCTGCCCCTTGGTGGTAAGGAACCAGCTTGCTTCCTTGCTTGATGGGTGGTCCCAGGACATCTGCAGGTCAACACACCATGTTCTCTACCTTTCAGGCTGGTTTCTATTTTTTTCTGCTATAACTGAATTAGAAGCCTTAAAAGCTCTGTTTTTTTCTGCTCTGAATCAGATAGAGACATGAAGAGCCCTGGCTGTTTTGTGGCACTGCACCCCTAAAAACTCTTATAATAAAAGTGATGCAGAAGCTAAGAATGAAAGCAATTTTCAGAGAACAAATTGTGCAGCAGTAATCTAGTTTTCTCTGATGGGACAGGATCAGATAAAGTGGTTGTGTATTGGATTTAGTTGTCCCTGTTCTCTCCCCTCTGCTGCCCTTCCCAACATAAGGGGTATGATTTAATTTATTTTCTCAGTGCTTTTATTCACTTTTGTTTCTCAAAGAAAATGTCTGAAGAGCATCTTTACCATATCTCATAGAACAAGTGCATCAAATTTTCTATTTGAGGAAATTTCAGAAATAATAGTACAGCAAAGCCTGTTCTCTGTCCAAATCTTCCTACCTGCAAGAGCAAAGTATTCCAGTTAGGGTGAGTTTTGCAAGGAGTTGCTCTTACTGTGCTTGAGCTTATTCTAAGGACAGGTCGGATGGTTGCCTTGCACAGGCGTTCTGGAGCTAATTGACCCGTTTGATTAGTGTGGTTGAACATGGGAAAGGGAGAAATAAATTTTATCTGCCTACGCAAGTCATTCGGTTGGGAGGCCGCGACCTCCATTTAATAATGTTGGGCTTGAACTATTTTATTTTTTTGAAAAGTATTCTCTCCTATTCGTGCTCTCGTGTATCTCTCATTTCTTTGCTTAGAGGAAAAAATGATGGGGCAAAAGCAAAGGCCTTGGAAGAAAAGAGGTGTCCGTTTTCTCATAGGACTCTGGCTTTCAGGTGTTGCTACAAACTCAGCTTGAGAACATCCTATGGTCTCCAAGTTGGGCTCAAGCTGATCTATGTGTTAGCCCCAGAGCTGCATTCATCCAGTGCTCTTTTGTTCCAACTGTTTTAATGCTGTGAGGAGGATCGCTCTTCAGCAAATGCATACATATTTGCATCTTTTCAGCTGTTTAATGTTGCTGTGTGGAGCTTGGAGAACTGGTGACAAGGGAAGGGTGTGATGGGCAGGCACACTGACCTGGATGAACAACTCCACGTATGTACTTACATACTATACTCATAAGCAGAGTTTACCAAACGTGATTGTAGACTTACTTGCCATTTCTAGGTGCTTTTAAAATTATTATTTTACCTTTTAGTAGCTAGGATACCAGAAAATAAAATTAGACCTATAAGTGAACTTTTTCTCTATTTTAAAAACATTTCTTGAACAAAATTCTATTGTACTTGCTTGAAATACCTTAGACTAAGGTGTGAATCAAAACGAAGGCCTCAGGATGTCTTCCGTGCCAGGTTTTCGGATTGTTTCCTGGGCAGAAAAGCATGGCAGGGTGTAAAATACATTAATCTGTGCCTGTTGCGTTGCTTGGCACAGGGCCGCCGAGGGCTGTCAGCGCAAGGAGATGCAAATTAACGTGGCAGTTCTCGTGCTGGAGCCGCACTGCGTTAATCAAGGCCTTCAGAGCAGCTAATGCGAGTTCTGAACTGCGAGTGTCATGTTCTGGGCACCGCAGCCAGAAGGGTTCATGGGGACGATCACGGTGCGTCTGCCGTGCAGGGACGTTCCTCCCGGTACTTGGATGTAACTTCATAATCACTTCTACCTGAAAACCATGTAGATAATCTGTATGCTGAGTAAATACATTAACACTGTTGAGCACTGGCGTAATATCCCTGCAGCCTAATTGATTTCAGAGGGGTTGAAAAACCAAATTTTCTCATTCATTTTTTTTCAGACTGTACAAACTTTGCATAGATATTAAAAGATTATTAATGGGTTTTATGAACTTTTTGTGTGATCACTGTGGGAAGGTGGCTTAGTTATGTATTGACATTACCTTGCAGTGGTTTTTCTAGTTAAATACATACACTAAAATTAATGCTTGTCAGCATTTCTGGTAGGCAGAGAGATTTCAGTGACTAGAAGTGTGAAGCTCCAGGGTATCCATATCCATTGATGTGATTTCTCTATTTCTTAAAAACAAGCAGCAGGAAAACCCTATCTTTGCTTTAAAAGAGTAGCCCTAAAGGATATATAACACTTTCCAAAATTAGCCAACTGTATTTCTAACTAAGAACAAAAAGAAAAACGGGGAAGGTGATCAATAACAGTAATAAATATTTTACTTTATGCTGTTTTTTTTTTTTATTTTTTCTGCCAGAGGTCCCAGCCTTTGCCTTTCCATGCTGTGATCACCGGCATCCAGCAACCTGTGATTGAGCCCTGCAAGCCCTGTCAGATAAATGACGCTGCCAGCAGCTTGGAGTCCTTCCTTCTCGCATGTCCAGCACAAGGTGAGCACAATCCATCCCTCTACGTAGTTCAAACGTTTCTTAGAAACCTCTTTTGTTTTCTGAAGGAAGCATTTAAGTACAGGATGATGTGGCTGAAGAGATGCTAATTCGGTGTTATTAAACGTCTTAAAGATTTTTGAACTGTGTATTTGTCTATAGCTGCTATTATTTTGCCCAGGATATTATAACTGCTAGTCATGCAAACACTTTCTGATATCTGTAGGCTGTAATTTTAACATCAGCGTACCTGACGCTTCGTGTAAGAAGTAAACTACAGGCTCCTCTTTTGTTTTCATTCTTACTTTGGTTTGCTTTACAGGAGTTAACACATGTAAAATGATCATAACCGACTGGCACTTTTCATCTCTGTGCACTTGTTCACGCTACAGCCCGAGTGAGAGCAGGACTCCCCTGAAAGTGAGACACCCGTCAGAGCTATTGCAGGTACTGCAGACAGCTAAACCCCAATCCTAGGACGTTATCCTAGGGGCGCTTGGCCTTTCGTGTTCCATCACCTCTTGTGTGAAAAGCATCTTATCAAGCTGGCAGTTGCACAGGATCACTGCTTGTTATTAATCACTGGAGAATCTGTAACATTTTAATGAAGGGCTCATTTCAGGTGCGACTACAAAAATGTACAGATATTTTGTTTTTAATAAGAACGTGTTAGTTAAACTCTTTTTCTGGTCTCAAGGTTGAAGGAAAAAAAACCTCTGCTGAAGTTTTAGTTAGACTTCTTATGTACCTAGTTAATGTTAGGTATTTTGTTGTATGGGCTCTTTCACAGATGGCTTATGCTGATATAAGCCTCAATAATGAAGTTTTTGATGCCTTGGTGCGCTATAAAGGAGGCTTCATAACCTGTCAGTTATCTACTACATCTAATTCTACTACTACTAAATATCTACTACTAAATATCTACTACATTAATTATTCGAGGGAAATATATTGCTGCTTAGGATTTTAGTAAATGCTGCTTGATGCAGAGAGGTCTGTCCTGCGCAGACTGGCACAGTCTCTGTTTGGGATCGCGTATTGCAGGATGTGGCAGAAAGTGGCAGCTGGGTGCAAAGAGAGAGCAATTAATCTCCTTCCTCACAGAGAGCGGTGATGTGAGCATCTCCAGAGCAAAAGTGACAGTAGTGGAGCTCTTGTTTGGAAAGGTGACTGCCACATGCAGCCGGAGCAAGGGCCAGAGTGCGGAGATGGCCAAGTGATTCTTCTCACTGGGCGTTTCTGAACAGAGCTGGAGTTCTCCTCCAGCTTCTCCTTCCTTGCCAATGCGTTTTCATAGTGAGCACCTGGTAATCCAGAGGTTCAGCCCTGCTTTAAGAACTGAGCTGCCTCAAGGGGAAGACTATTCCAAATATGAAGATCTGCATTCAAACTCTGCTAAATGCTGTGAAATTGGGAAGGCACGTGTTGAAAGAGACAATTTAACTGGTGTTAATTGGAGGTAAAGTGTGAACAATTATTGTTCATGCTACTATAAATCTTGAAGTTACTGTTAGCATGTTAGTAAAGTTATCTTTAACTTTGATAAATATGCCTTTTAGGTATATGGGCACTGGAAAATTGAGATCTCTATTTGGATCTTATCTAAAGTTAAACCATCTGGCTAATCTGCAGTGTAGGAAAGGAAACCCAGTACTTCTTGTTTCTCAAATGAAATTAACATAGCTTGCTTTAGAAGCTATTATTTCAATATACGTTTATTTCTTATTTTTCAAGGTCTAGAAATGTGTGTAGTTGTGCTTGTCATTCTTCCTTTTTTTAGTAATATATCATAAGATATAGAAGATGCATCTTGTATTTAAACAGGGTACAGGTGCAAACAGTAGTACCCAACTGTCTGCTCATTCTTGCTGGTGCAGAAACTTTATTTCAAAATGTAGGTTTTTCTTTTAAATTCTGTAAAACTGAAGTTTCTTTACTGATTGGATTGGATCAGATGCAAATTGATATCAGTCCACTAAACTAAATATGGTAATTTTTCAAAAGCTAATTGAAAAGCATTTGCTGTTATGAGAAAGGACGTAGGCATCTCTACCTTTTTGGAATTGATAAGAAAAATGACAGAACTTAACTAAGTTCTGTGAAGCTATGGGGTTTTAGAGTGAACACCTCTCGGAACCAAAAGAAATCCAAGAATCTCTGTGAAAGAAGCTCATATGAGCTGCTGTGGATGTGTACGTCTTTGGACGGGTACCAAGGCCCTTGGTGACAAGCTCAGAAGTAACAGTTAGGTTTGTATTAAATATTTTTCTGCCTTTCATCAGACCTTTACTAAACTTAAGCTGTCTGCATGGAATTTAGATTTTTCATGTTTAGCTTTAGATGAAACTTAAAAGGTCCAATTTTTGTAGCACATATGAGCACTCGATTTGAAGGAGAGCTTTCCCTTTTTTTTTCTCCCCACTACTTAGCTCTTTACATGTGTAGAACAGCTCATCATAATTCTTTGCAGTAGCTGCAAGCACTAGGGGAATTGCTTATTATGCACACGATGTTCATCTCGCTGCTGCCTGTTTTTTCTGTCTTGTCATAGTCTGAAACCGTGAGCGCTCGGGGCAGGGAGCTTACACAGTGCCTTGTGCTCACTGGACTCCCTGGTACTAATTGGGGTATCCAGGAGCTGCTAGGTGTAAATGAAAAGCGCAAAGAGCAGCTTGTGTGGGTCTTGTTTCTTCAATTGAAGCAGAAATTCACTTGAGATACCTTTTTAATTCTGGGTGATAGTTTTCCCCTTTCATACTGGACTTAATCCTCTTGAGACATGTTCAGGTAACGTGCAATTTGGAAATGTTGGGTAACCTTCTCAGCAAGGTAATACCAAGCCAGACTGCAAAGGCTCTGCGTAAATCCAAGTTGCTCGATGAGTCTGAAATACCATCATCTTTGAACCTACTGACAAAGACAGAGAAATCTTTCCAGCCAAATTATTTGCTAAATAATGGTTTAGATAATGTGAGTGTACTCATCAGCATCTGTTGCAGTGCTAAAATATGTGTGGTTTTAGCTTTAGGAGCAGGTAGTCCTGGAAACTCCAGGTACCTCTAACCTGTTGTTTGCTAGATTAGATTTTGGCTCATTTTCCCTTGCTTTTTTACGTAGAGTTTGTAAGGAAAGAGCAGTGTGGAGTTTATTATTGTCTGTCAATGCCAAGATGATAGACTTTTGTGTTATAACCCTGGAGTAGTAGTTGTGGCCATGCAAATGATGTAGTGGGCCTGGGGTGTAAGGGGTTGGAGAGCTTTGTGGGGGCGAGTGGGTCTCCATCTGCACTTCTGTCCTAGCCTTTCCCATGGGGTGTCCTAGGTACAAACCTCTGCTCTTCAAGCCTTTGGCCGCAGTCCTGAGCAGTGCATGGAGAAGGGAGGCTTGTTGCTTTGCTCTGCATTTTATTATAAAGAGCAAGTGTGAGCATGGTGTATGAGACATAATGGTGTAGGTTTTGTTATCCTATCTTTCTGGTACCCATACATTTCCTTAACATGGCAGGGTAATGTCTTCTGGTTTGGGTTTTTGTTGCTTGTACAAGTGTCATTTCCATGTAGCAAGCTCCCCTGCTGATTCCTGTTGGGCCTGACATCAGGTAGAAAAATGGATGAAAAACTAAGTATTACTACAAAAAAAAAAAAAAGGCAATATGCTGCTCTATCTGCTGTCTTCGGTGAAGCAGATAGGTAGTGTCTTAGAGAATTCACATAATACAATAATACACTTACAGAAGACACTAAAACCTAGTACAAGTGTGTGATAGATGTGCTCTTGTTGGTTATAGTAAATTATTCTTTAGCATTTCCCTTTACATCAGCCTAGCAGAATGTTGCATTAACTACGTTCTACAGCAGTGTTAAAACACATAAAATTATTTCTTTTCACCTTCAACTTTTGCATTCATGGTCTCCCTGAAATGTCACTATGCTTAAGTGTTTCAGCCAGGAGTCTCATGTAAACTAGCAGCCAGTGCCTGGAGTGATGCTTTATCAACAGAAAAGGAGCAGATTGGGTTTTTACTCTCTTGGTTTTGGTTATCTTTTATTTATTTTTTTCCAATAGGAAATAGAGGACAACAATTAGGTTTGTATTAAATATTTGATAGGTAGTTGTCTGTAGAGTTCTTTTAGGAAAGTCTTATATAAAAGAAAATAAATTACGATAAAAGATCGCATCAAAACCAGAGTATCCTGAAGAATTCTGAACATCAGTGTTAGACATTTGTACGTGAAATGATTTCATTTACTTCCTCTTCCCCTTAGGAGTGTAAAAGCGCTTGTATTTAAATGTAATTACATTGTTTACAGTTTGTCAGTGATCCATGCTTCCTCTCGGTACAAAAGACATGGCAAGAAGGAGAGAATGCACTTTTCATATTTGTATTTTTTAATTTTCTTTTCTAATTCACTGGAAACCTAAGCACACAAAGACAAAATCATACCTTTCAAAGAATTCAGTTAATGGTTTCTCCTTTGTTTTACATAATCGTTTAGCATGGAGAACTTAATTTCCAGCTTTGATCACTGTGCATCGTGTGCTGGTTGAGGCAGCTGCTGGCACTGCTTAATTTTCATTTCAGGTCAAATTTGGCATGACTATAAACAGGGAGCAGTTACTGAAATCAGGAATGTTGTTATTGCCAAAGAAAGGGATGTTTGTGTTCAACTTTGTACTAGGTTTTGTACCAAGACAGGCATGATCTGAAGTGACTTGACACGGAAGAACCAAAAGCAAGCAGTGTTATTTCTATTTTACGCATCAGGAATGGAGACGGTATGTGTGATGTTTGCTTCAGGTGCGGTGACGGCTGTGCTGAGTAGGGCTGACGGCCACGTTGAGGACACAGCTCAACTGCGCCTTGCAGAACACAGCGCTGAGCAGGGCCAGCCCAGTGACCAACATAGACGCTTCTTCCACCTGCTCCCCTCGCAGCAGTGTCTGGCCTTGCTTATGGGGAGGTATTTTTCAACCATTTCTAAAAATTCCCCTTTTTTATTTGCACGTACATCATCAAATAACCTCCTAATTCTCAAAAACAACTGTGTTTTGACACTTCAAGTTTAAAATTATCCGTCTTGATCTCAAAGCACGCCTTTTCAAGTAGAACTCTTGCCCCAGAAATTGGATCAGTGCAGGTCTGCTGCTGGTGTTGGTGCACTTGCCAGCTCTGAGGTTAACTGCCTTGGTGGTACCAACCCCCTGTCGCAGTGTTTACTTGCCTGCCTCTGCCAAACCCTCGTGCCTTGCCTTGCCGTGAGGAAAGTCTGGGAGGGACTTTGCTCTTCTGAGGGAATAGTTGTGCATTTGGATTTATCTAAGCTCTTCGTTAATATGGAGTGGCATGATTTTGCTTTGACAGATGAATGTTGTTTCTGTAGATGTGCAGTGACATTGCTCCATTTTGACTTTGTGCTGTCAGCTTTGTACATTGATCCTGACACTGTTGTATTTCATCTTGATACCGCATTCTTGATTTGACATTGCAATGCCACCTCCATAAATTTATATTGACATTCTCTAACTCATTTTCTTGGTATTTTTCAAAGTGACTGAGCGCCTGACACAGTTAGAATTGGAAGCAATGCAACGGCAAAACTTTGGAGATGTGTCAAGGAGCAAAGGACAGAGCTGACATTTTGTGGGGAGAAGCCACTTGTGCTAGAGGCACCACAGGCAGCAACGTGATGTGCTGGCAGGGGCTCTCCTTGCAAAGTCAATGTATGTGATGTTAATTTAGCTTTAACGTGTTCAGCTCTCTATTAGAGCCTCCAAACGCCATTTAAATAGGAGCGCTGCAGAACATGTGCTGTTCCCAGCTCTCTGGTAGCTCAGGATCCCCTAATGATTGCCCTGGCATTGCAAAGGTGCTGTTATGGAAGTGGTTGTTTCCCCTGGATGTCGTTACTGGTTTCCAGCTGCATTTCAGGAAGGAGATTTCATCAGGCGATATCTGAGCAGGGATGGTATCAATTCCTCTTACTGGTTTCCTAATAGCTACACATTGCTGCTGCTCATGTGAGATGCAAAGCAAGACAGCCCTGCCTATTCAGCTGAAAGGTTGAAATTTGGGGGAATATTCACTATATCCTGTAGGGAATATGTGCCCTTCCGCACATCCACGCTCCATCCCTGCTGCTCAGTGCCTTGTGGCTACGCAATAATTGCCATTTTTGCCTTGAGACTAGGCTTTTATTACTTGCTTATTATAAGGTTGTTGGGGTACTGTTGTCTCACTGAGATTACTTCAGAGCTGAGAAGTACTTAAGTTTTTAGGAACACATTTTTATCTGCGCTGCAGGTATCGTCTAGTGCAGTCTGCAGCGTGTGCTTCCTATGGTAGTTGTTCCAGCTTTCACTTAAAAAATTGTCAGTAATATGTCTATGATAGGGAGACATAATCACCCTTAAAATTGTCTCTGAAAAAATAATATTTTGTTTCTTAAGAAAAAAGAAATGGAATTTTATATCGAATGTCTTGCCATTTTTTCCCCCCAGATTTCAGACTGGTTTATCTAGATAATGTGAAAATAGAGGCCAAGTTAATGACTTCCTTATATTTTTCTGCTTTGTCATCCTCATAAAATCCTCAATCCTATTTCAGATGATTAGTAAATAAGATGAAGTAATTCAGCTTAGAGAATCGACTAGCTACAGTGCATGACTGTAATTGTGGTATTAATGTCAAACAGAGCCGTTTCCCATTATAATCTGCTCTTGAGCATGAAGCACGTTCCCCTCTGAAACCCGTAAGAGCTTCATGCAGGCAAATAACTGCAACCTGGACCTTGAGGTCCTAGTCAACAAAACCTTACACTGGGCTCATAAAGGAGGAGGGGGGAAAGCTTCTGCAGTCGTTTTCCCTTCCTCTCGGAAGGGATTGCATAAAATGAGCAGTGACGTGTCAAAGTCTGGCTAGAAGCAAAACCTTTCTCAGCGCCAAGGCAGCCAAGTACCAGAACAAGTTACTCGGAAGTCGTGCAGCCTCTATCCTTCTGGTGGCTCTTTTTCAAGAGATCAAGCAGGAGAAAGCCTTGAGTAGTTATAGTATACATGTAATTATGTCATAGGGCAGGGCCATTACAACTGAGATGGGATTCTTAATTTTTGGAAAGCAGTAAAAGCCCTGGTCCTGACTCAACGTTATTTATTTTTTTTTTCCCCAACCCCATGGAACCACTGCTGAGGTTCTCAGCAGTGCAGGTGCAGGCTGAAGGATGTATTTTCTTACTCTTTCCTGCTTATGTTTCTTATTAAATCTATAAGAGGTTCCAGAAGTGGCAGTTCATGGTGAGATTTCTTTTTAATTAGAGGGCCAGGATGCATCAGGAAGTGTCAGGCATGAGATACCTGTTCAGAGGGACTCGGCTGTTCTAAAGTTTTTTTTGACGTTCTGCAGTGAAGCGCCTTGGAAACAAGATAATAACCTGCTATGTATAGTCTTAAAATTAAACCATGCTAAAACAATACGTTTCACAAGCAGCCTCCTCGCATGTAGTTCAATAACATTTTACAGAAGAGGCAGGAAGTGATGGGAGATGTTTCTCTTTTACAATCACCTGCCTCTCCTTTTAGGTTGACAAACTGTTTAGCTCTGTACCATTTCCAATCATCTCCTCATAATTCCTGTTTAGTTACAGAGCAGCATGTGTTGGAGCTAAATGAATGTATTTTAGAAGTGAAATCTTTGCAATTGTCACATTGCAGTGTAGCCCATGGAGCTGTGATTGCTTTTATTTGGCACTGTAGCTCTAAAACTGATAGATAGTGGTCGGCCAGGAGCGCAACCTCAAAATACCGGTTTTACTGAAGCCTTTGGATTAGTTTCTTAAATACCTTGAGTTGTGTTTTCAATCACACTGAACTTGGAAGAAATTACAGGCCTGCTGCAAAGATCTTTGGAACAAAAGAAAATGAAATTGCTTATTTTCCAGCAAGCATCTCAATAGCATTTTGTGTTTCCCGTGGTCGTGGATAAGCTGGATTGCAGCCAGGCTCCACTCATTTTGCTGCTTACAGCGCTTAGTGGCAGTGTAAAAATCCCACAAACTTCTGGATAGCTGCAAATAAAGTTCCCCAAAGAGGGTTTTCCTAATCATTGTTTAGTGCAGAACCGCAGGAGAGCTCCACTCTGATGATACCAGTGAGAAAAAGCAGATATTGTTATATTTACAGCTTTGGGTTTAACCATATGGGTGCTCTCACCGACCATCTGCTGGGTGTCCCGTAGTCATTGGTGCCCTTAAATGCTCGTGCGTCTGGCTGTGCTTTTTCATCGTTGGTTTGGTGCAGGGCTTTTGGCCATAGACTTGCTATTGAAAATTCCCAACCATAGCATTGCTGTTCTGCTGCTTTTGTGCTTTTGGTTTGCTGCTTGTCCAGGTCAGAGATTCACACAGAATGTGAAATTTTCTAGAGTTTTCATTTATATTGTAGTAAGTATTTACAAGATGGGATTTTTTTTCTGCTGTTTACTATGGCATGAAATTGCCAGGCTTGATGTTGTATTTAAACCAGAAGACATCTGTAGTTACTGCTGGTTAATGACTATGGCGCTTCGACTCCAAAGCTGCTCAGAACAGATGAAGAATAAAATTGTGACTTTAAAAGAAGAAAGGTGATAGGGAAGAAGGAGGAGCAGTGTAAAAGCAAAGGTTGTTTAATCAGTGTGCAAGTTAATGAAGATATCAGTATGCAGATCATCAGTACCTCCCTGTTGCCCAGAGTGGCTGTACAGACCCCGCCACTGGAGATGCTTCCAAGCCGTCTGACCAGGTTTCAGAAGGGAGGATGGACCAAATGATCTCCAGGGGTCCTCCCAACCCATCAGCTCTTCTGTTTTTCTGTACCATGGTTCAGCATGCAAAGAATTAGGAAATCTAGTTCCTGTTTTCGTGAGTTTTCTTGCAGGTGGATACTAGTCATGGGCAAAATGATGAAATGGGAGCTTTAAGGATTGCATCCTGCAGCAAGCATGTCCTTGATGGGAGGAACAGAAATACAGCATGGCTCTCTGCACAGCGACCGACTGTAGTGAATGCTGCAAACAGTAATGCTACAGGCCCAAATCCTGTAATCATATCTGCGAAAATATTCCTTCCTTTTGAAGGTGTTAAGACTTCACACTCATTCAGTGTGTCTTTTACAGATCAGCTTGCCAGTAGCCCAGTCTCAGGCCTGTACTAGAGCATCAATTTTAAGCAGAAATGCCCATTAATCAATAATAAAATCTGCCTTAAAAATACTTCTGGCAGAGCCTGGCTGTTCTCCAAATGGATTTGTAATATATTGTTAAATGGGGCATTGTTTTCTTTTCTTAACAAAGCCATCCCCAAATCATTATAAGGCCCTTGATTGCTTTTAGCTACTATAGTTGTAGAAAGGGACTGAATTTTTGTAGCTTTCCTTTGGTCTTGCTCTATGTTTTTGTAAAACTGTAGTGTGTGTGTGTGTATTTGTCATTTACCAATCAGATAAAATTCTGCAGTTTTTACTAAGATGAAAATGATTTGACCTGTACATACTTAATCTCATAAACCCCAAGTTATTAAGAAATTATTCCTTTTTCACAATAATACATTATAAATTTTCCTCTCATACAGTTTAAATGCTAAGGGAATTTTTTCTACCTATGAAGGAGTAACTGGTTTTGTAGCAATACTTTGTTTAGACATCCAGTTCTTAGCTGAATAAGAAAAAGCCTCTGCATGTTCATATGTAGTACAAACTATACCCATCCTTTTATAGCATTCCTAAAAACTGTAGATCTTTGCATAGTGGACTATTAATCAGCAAAATAGTGCTAGGGCTGTACAGATAAATCATTTTGTTTTTCTTGCTTTGGTCAGCCTGTTCGATCCTTTTTCACCAGAAGAATTTGGAGCTATGTGCTTATGGATCCCTGTGGTCTGCTCCTCCTGAAGCCTCTTGCTGCAACCTCCTCGCATCTCCCCTGGCAGGGAACGTGTTTGCTGTTCGAACATCAACATGAGGAATGATCCCTGCTTGCTCACATGCTCTGTTCCCACAAATTCTTGGAGCCAGGAGCTGTATGGAGTGAGTAGAATAGTAGTCTCCGAGGGAAATCCTGCTGGTGAACTCAAGGTAAGGAGATAGCACTCTTAGAGATAGGGGAAAAAACAGTGTCAAATAGATCTTCAGCAATTTCTTGTTTTAAGTGAGGTTGCTACGAAAAGTGGAAGTGGATAGGGTGCTGGAGAGAAAACAGATCAAAGAACTTGCAATAAATGGTACCTTTTCAAGCTGAGAACAAATGCACAGGAGCTTCTGACCTTAGTCTGTACATAGCAAAACCTTGCTAACCCTCTCACGTTACAATTACCACAAAGAAAACACGTGTTTCTCTTCCTGCTGTTTGGCACAGCTTTGAGAGCAGATATTGTACTGAGGTCTCGTGTTCCAGCTGCCTTGAATGACTTTAGGGAGTATTCTGTATTGCACTTAGTATAGAATGAGGTTATAGCACGAATGTTCTGAAACAAATCGCGGTGGTCAAAATAAATGAACAAATAAATGAGCCAGATTAACTGGCAAGCTCCAGTTGTTTCCTATTGCCCTGTTCATGCAAAACAAGTTTAAATACAGTGTAAACAGCCACAAAGATGATTTCATGGCTGTTTCGGGTTTTGAGAGCAGCAATGCAGATGAACTGTTCTGGAGAGTCTAGCCCAGTACAGTCTATGGTGAATTATCCTTGCTTTTTAAATGCTCTTCCATCTTTAATTAAAAAGAAAAATCAATTGTTCTCCTCCTTATTCATGCGGATTAGTATGGTCTTACTCTATAGCTAAGGTTTTTAGACAAAAAAAAATGAAAATGAATGATGAAATTAATTTATAGCGGTGTAAACCTAGAGCTTCTCTTTTTTAATCCATGTTAATATGTCAAATTGTTCAGCACTCCATTTACTCATAGAACTGCAATTTGAATTTACTAGGTGTTCAGATAAAATTGTGAAAATCAACATCAGTATCTTAAATTTCTGCAGCTGCTTTGCTTGCAAAAAGACATACAGATTATGCCAGTTTATCAGAAAATAGCATCTGCAGAAAGGTGTCTTTAGAACAATATAAGAACTTCTTTGGGCAAGGCCTGGTTACTTAGAAGTCCTGAAAAAATGTAATGTGTGCAACATGGATATATTAATATTTAATATGAACAGTTTGTATGTTTTGACTGACTACAAAACATTAAGCAGCCTAAAATTTTTAAGTCCTAAATGCTAAATTCTACAATAATGGATCTGGTGGGTAGATATCCCCTATTTATCTTCCTAAGTCTATTACTGTATACGTAAAACCTATTTCAATAGACTGTAGCTGTTTGTATAACCCATAATAGAAAGAAGTAGTGGAGAAGTTGTACCGTTCAGTACTAAGGTGATTTTTTGACTCATTTTAGAATTAGTAATAAAAAGTTTTTATAGAAAGTTTTTATAGAGATACTCCAAAACTCCTGTCACTAGTTGTGTTGGTTTCACTTTGTTACATGCCACAAGCAGTCAATTATTTGAAAATCTATTTATTTTTACACTTTATCAGACCAGGTAGTGGGAGGGATTGAAAGGGATGGGTTAATACAGGTATTGCAGCACATACTGACTGCTACCTATTTCCTTGGCAGATTTGTTGAGTTTTTGTGGGGCTATATGTTAAAGTAGTTTTATAGATGAACGTGGTAAGGACAAAATCTGGGCCGATGTGATTAAAGGTTTTTGACTAACATTTCACCAAAGACATTAAAGGCAGTGCATAAAGGATTCTAAGATTAAGGCTTTCTCATTTGCAATGCTACATTCCTTTTCTAAGGTTCATTAGAAGTGCTATTGTAATAAATTGTGCTTAGACAGCTAGAAAATACATTGACTGTAGGAATTAGAAAAGACCTGCGGAGCAACAAGCTCGCCATTAGTGGGATCGTGTTTTTGTTCCTGATGGCAGGTTCTGTGCTAAGGAAGGAAGAAGCCTAGTTTTGTAGTCAGGGAGAGGAAACCTGCTCAGGCCATGGAAAAGTGGATACCTCAACCATGGGAGAGTGGGTTAGTGGGATGTGGCTGATGTCAGCTGCGCAACATCCCCAATTTTGGCAGATATGTGTTGACTAATGAGTGAGTTCTTGCAAATTCTTCAAGACAAATCAAATTCTTCAGATGAGTCATATTGGCAAGATGTCATCTTGTCTCTTGTAGGCTGATAGAGCAAGAGGCATGCTGATGTGATGCTGTAATCGGTAGATGCTCTTGCCTGTCCTTGATTTATGCCCTTCTCTGATATAGCATGTAGCATCCCCATGGGTCACTGATACCCTCTGGAGACCTGTAGAAAATTTAGGATGTCTTCTGAGGCATCACAGTTTTTGGCTCTTCAGTGAGTCTTTAATTCTACACCCTTGTTTATTCTAAGAATCAACCTTTTTCTCCTGCCTTTTTTGATTCATAATCTGGGTTATTTCTTACATGCCTTAAACTCTTTTGCTTTTCCTTATTAGCACTGATAGTCTTTCTTTTTGTGATTCAGTTTTCTTCATAGTTTTTTTTTTCCCCCTATTTTATATTGTGTAGAGAGTATCCTTTGATGGACCACCACTTTTTTCCCCCGTGTTTCAGGGCAACTTCTACACTTATGTGATTTGTGTTGAGAATTTTGCAGCAAATACCATCAGCTCTGGCTGCTGCTGCTGCTTTCTGACCACCGCATAATCCATCTCAACTACAGTCCCAGCTCATACTAACAGTGCTGCTGTTCCAGTCCCACTACTATTTTTTTTTCTTACAAAGAAAATTTTTCTTACAAAGAAAAATTAAAATACTTCCTAATCTCTCAATTTCAGCTTTGTTATTGATCCTTCAAAGTCAGATACTTTGTTCATATCAGACACTACTAATGTGCATCCTGCACTTCTGGGTGTCCTTAAAGTTCAACAACCTCTGTCAAGAGATTTCTTTTGCCTAGTTTTTCTTGGCAACAGCTACTCCTACTGTATTTCCTAGCTGCGCAGTACACATCTTGCTATCACATAGAAATACCTTTTTTTTTTTTTTTGGTTTGTTTTCTGGTCCTGACTATAAACTTCTCTTGGTCCCCATTTCTCCTTTTTGCCCCTCTTCCCCCAAATATTACTATGTTCTAAGAAATGATGTGCTCTAAGAAATGATATGCTCCTCTGGCGTAGTCCACAGTGCAGCCTTGTGTAGTTTCCATCTACTTACAACTACAGAAGCTGTTCCAGCTGACCTATAATGATTTCTTGATCTAAAAAGCCGTTATGATTGGAATCATAATGATTTTTTCATGCTCTTTCTCACAGCTCTCTTCTGCTCCTCGCTAACAGTGGTCACTCATTCACCCTCTATCATAACTTCTACTCCTTCCAGGGTTGTACAGTTCTGTTTCTGCAGCTGCTACTCCATCCTCTTGCATCATCAGCTTTTTAGGTGTTTTCCTTGTCCCTTTCTTCACTGCATGGGAATAGTGCTGCCTTTCACTGGTTTCTTTCTGCACATCTTACCACTAGATGTGACCTCCTTTTGTCATATGTGATCAGATACAATTTTTATGCAGATGATTTGCAAATCTGTTTGTCAACCTGCAGTTTGTTTACCTCTATCCAGGCACGCGTTTCATCTAGCATCTCCAGCGTTTCTGCCTTGACAGACAGCTGATAACAAAAGGAAAAAGGCTCCGTATCTCTCCCTACCAAACTCTCTTGTGCCCCTCGCTCTTTATCCCACGCTCATCACATTACCAACATCCGCAGACAGCTGATGCTTGTTATCTAGACATACTCAGCTATGAATTTTTCAGCTCAAGCCTTGTTAACATCATGCATTCTCTTCCATCTTCCCATCACCTAGAATTTGTGTCCCTAGAGATTTTTGTTTTCCTTTTTTCCCTTTAACCTTTTACTTAGACTCTTTCTGCTACTACTTTTTCCCCTCTCTTCAGCTGTAGCCAAAAAGTCATCCTGTTTCTGAAGTTACTTGAAAAAAATCCCTTGCTTACCGTCACGTTTTTCAGTCCGTTCTAACTGCTCCTGACACAACCATCCTTACTGGACACAGTCCAGCTCATCTGAGTAGAATTTTTGTATTTGTTTCAGCTCACTGATAAGTATTTCAAAGCTCTTTTCATCTATAAAGCTGTTGAGACATCTCTTAGGTGTAGCAAGGAGCCTACCTTGTTTTCCTCTAATTCTGTAGTATGTTTTCCTAAATGATCTGTCGTCTGATTTTTTTTTTCCCCTGCTTTCAGATTTTCTTAAACTCTTGCTCTCTCCCTTCACATGTAATTTGTTAATCTTATGGTTTCAAGAAGCTTTTTTTGCGTGTCCTTGCATAAATATCTTTTATTTGCCATCTGTGCAGCATTTGTCTAATCTTTTTAAGAAGTCCAAGAACTTAGTTTTCACTCTGTCCTCTTTACTGTAAGCTTTTTATGCTAAATAAGACACTGCAGATATTTGAACCATTGTCCATAATACTGTATGGGTTGCATTTCCTCCACAAATGTGCTATGTAGTACATGAGTGTAGTTATTAAGGTGGAGATAAAATTGTTATATGCAAAGTGCATTTGCTGAAATTAAAATTCACAGGATCTGTGAAGGGGAAGTAACAGCAAATCTCTGCGTGTCCCCATCATAAAAAGGCACTGACTCTTCCTTCATTGGATGGGCTCAGGGAGAAGAAAGCTGATGGACGTCTTGCCATCACTGTCTGATTTGGAGGAAAGCATCAAGGAACAGACGACCATAGCAGAAGAACCAATGGACTCACTTGTACCCTATACCCGCTGTGGAAGAAATCTGAGACATCCTATATGGGAATCATCGTCATGGGGTCTTAAAAGAATAGGTCTCAAATCTACTAGGAGATTTTGCAATAAATGGACCAAAGGGATATTCAAGTCACCAAGATCAGATCTCAGTGACTTAAGCTTAAACACTGCTTGTGATGCCTAATGTCCTGTTGAGTAGTATCCTCCTAGTCCTCCAGCGAGGAACTGTGACGCAAGGCAGGTTCCGGAGCCTGGAGCCGAGGGGATCGGACAGTTCTGAATGGTCTGTGGAGGGTGAATAGACTGACTTGGTTGGTTGCTTTTCTTCTTATTTCTCTTCTAAGCTGAGAACATGAATTAAACTAGTTCAGCATTCAGGCAAGAGGAGCAGCAGTATTTTAGTCAGACCGCATTTGAGGAGAATATTTAGATATCATCAATAATGAGTTTAAATTTTTAAATTTTAGCGTTCTGTTGATTGGAGACTGCATGGGTAGCACATTCTCATTTACCTACAGAAGCCGCTACGGTGAATATGTAGGAAAGGTATTTTATTTTCAGCTGTGGGAGTAGACTGACAGTATCATTGCTCACTGTGACAGGTTTTCTTTAAAGCAGTAACAGTCAGCTTGCTCTGTTTTCATCAATCCTTTGCAGGCTGTATGGCGCTCTCGCTTTGTTTTAACAAAAAAAAATCCTATTAATACAAACAGTGTTGAGCATCTTTCTTTTTTTGACATAATCTGCATATCAGAGTAAGTGATCTCCAGGCAAACTTCAGATATGACTGTTTTAATAATAAGTGGGCACGAGGACAGGAGCAGACAGAGCACGAGTAACAAGCTAAGTAATACTGAAATTTATTCCTCAGGATGCAGCTGTACCTGGAACAGAGCTGAACTCGGTTTCTATTTTTATAAAACGTCAGCCAGAAGGCACCTAAATGAAATGGTGAGGTTGGTGACAGTGGCTGGATGGTGTGTCATTAAAATAACCAGCTTGTTCCTTGAGGCTGTTGGGAGAGAAACAAACGCCTTTGGGTACATTTAGAGAATCTGTGTTGTAAGCTACAAAGTAAAGGCAGAGAGTTTGAGAAAGTCTGTGTGTGTGTGTGTGTGTGTGTGCGCGCATCTGTGCCACTGGGTAGTGAGGCCTTTTTCTGCGTAAGAAAAATGTTCAATTTTTGTGTGTGACTTCATTCTTGCTCTCATTTTTCTTTTTCTTTTTTTCCTCTTTGATTTGCCCAACTCTCTGCTGTAACAAACGTGCTGCTCTTGATTTATTCTGGGGGAGTGAGAAGGGGTTTTCTTTGTTTATGGAGCCGTTGGTTTCTGCTTGTCTTGGCCAAGGCTGCGTTTCAGCACGCGGCTGGCAGCTCTGCTCCTCCAAGCCCCGTGTTGGTGGCATTGTGTGCTGCTGGCCGTGCCATTTTGCTCATTTGATGGTCTCAGGGAGACCTCAGGAGGCGCCAGGCTGCGCTGGGGCAGCGGAGCCCTGCACAGCTTAATTCAGGCTACCGGGCACCTTGAGGTTTGGCTACTGACACATACAAGAGCTAACGGATTAAGAAATGATGGTGCAAAGCTGATCCCAGGAGAGCAGTAAGAGCGCCCTGGGTGGATGTGCTAATCGATAAATTTTCTTTTATCTCCCCATACAGCATTTATTATTTTAAATGTTATAGATTTTTAAAAAATTTCGAGGCCTTTATCATGAAAATTCAAGTAGAACTGTGCAGATTGAGAATTCAGAACAGTGACAGTTCATCCTCCTTGGGCATAAAGGCCTAAAAAATTCCACCTGTGTGGCAGTTCCTTTAGGGTTTACATCTATAAGGACTGTCGTGGGGCCTGTATTGGTTGTATTTCATAATGACTTGAGAGGCTCCTTAGAACTAGGGCATTGGTTCCCCAAGTTTCTGCTTGTCTAAAGGATAAAGAACCCTTATCTAAACTTCTGCTTCTCTCTTAGTGAGGTTTAAGTGGACGTTACAGACACGAACAACAGGATCCCTGAGGAGCTGGTCAAGCTTAACACACAAAAGCAAGGAGGGGATGCCTTAATTTCTTGTTGTAAGTCAAAATGAACATTATGGTTTGTGATTCTGTGAAATCCTGCATCAAAAAGTTCCGTCAAGTTCCAGCATTTTTTGGATGGTGAATATGTTCTTATTAGTATTATAGAAATAACTTTGACCTTCTGTTAGGAGTACTTCAGTGTGTTTCAGTGATTTCACTGCAGCAAATTGCATATGGGAACTAGTTTCTCAGTAGATCTTCCTTCTAGGACATTTGAATTATTGGGAAAAGAGAGAAACCAAAAACTTAAGGCTTTTTACTTCATTGTAATACCAAGATCACAGAATTAATGTTGCAGGCAATTTTATGTCTGAAATATTGTCTTTTTTTATGCTAGCTATGTTAAAATTTCCTAGGGTTGCTTAGAATCTACCATAAGCTGCAGTATCTTAATTAAAATGCTATTTTTAAATATTTCTCTAGTATTTTAGCTTCCCTGATTTTTGTGTTTTCTGGCTTCAGTGTTTCACATTGATCTTTCTGGGATCTATCTGTAGTGCCACATAGCACGACCAGCATACTAGTCTGCTGATAAAGATGGCTTGGTAAAAGGCAAAAAATAGTATGTTTGGGATGAGTTTTTTATTTGATTGCTTTTGTATTAGCCTGTAGCCGTGTTGCATCATTAGGAGGAAGACTGCACAACTGTATGGTGCATTAGAAATCTCTTCATCAGGTTGCCTGAAAATTTGAGGGAGGGTTTCACTTCTAGTAAAGCAGCATTACCTGTCTCCAAATGAGGGGTGGCTTGATGGGGCAAGCTGGAAAGCACCTGTGCATTATAGATGATGGCCTTGCCTGTTAGACCAAGAGTACATTTCTGCCCGAAATGGATGAGCATCCACGGTTCTACCTTCACTCTCAATGACTTATATAAATCTTCTCATGTGCCAAGGAAGAATGGGGGAATTTTGGAAATTCTTTATGTTTCTTTTTGAACTGTCTTGGTCTGAGGAGTTGGTGTTGTGACTGGAAGCAAGTTTTTTTGACCCAAGATGTCAGTGCCCGTGAAGATGTGGCCTGTTAGAGATGTCCCCTGCATGGTCTGGAGAGAGGGAGCAAAGGCAGCCTCTCTTCCCCAGAACTGCAGGTAGTGTGGAAATACTGAGGAAGCTGCTAAAACAGTCACAGCCCTCTAACTACGCGAAGAGTAACAGCAGAATCACAGTCTTGTTACGTGGACTGACAATGAAGAACGAAGGGTCACCTGTGGAAAACCGGAGCAACATTGTCTTGCAGTACGCCACAGAAGAGGAGACCAATGTAATGACAGATCAGTTGAGCATGAAGTCTTTAAAGCAAAGGAACTTTAAATGAACTAGGAAATATTTATATTGGTGACAAGATTGCTTCACTTTCATGTATCCATAGAAAACATCAGAACCTGGCTTAGCTCAGCTCTTCCAGATAGCTTCATGTCAAGAGGGGCTATAGGGATTGCTGAGGTATCATACTTAGATACTGCAACCTGCGCTGCTGCAGTTGGCCCAAGCTGATTAATTCAGAGTTGTCAGTCATATCTGAGAGTTAATTTTAATTATTTGTTTTCCTGTGACTGAAATAATCCTACCTGAGAGTTTGGCTGCTCTGATCTAGTTCCTTGGTACTGCTCTGCTGTGGAGTGCACAAGTGCTGGGGAGACTCTTCGTTTATGGGCCTCTTCCATCTACTGCCAGCACTGAGAGCTTTGGCTCTTGAAGAGTTTGGCTCATTTGCCAAAGATATAAAATGTTAAGAGCTTAAACAGGAAGGATGGAGAGTCCCTGTCTATTTTTTCTTACTAATGAGTGAATATTCTGCTTTTGATTTAAATATTATGGTGATCAGTCTTAACTGGTGCCAACAGACAAGGAAGAAAAGACCCATTCAGTGCTTATAATGTTAACATGGGTGAATTGCAGCTTGGCTGCAAGAGAGACTTTTTTTTTTTTTTTTTTTTTTTTTTAAATTTCCCTGCCTCCCCCCCTCCAGACTTCAGGACATATTTCTGACCTATCTGCATTGCTTTGTGAAGATGTTCACTGATATAACGTCTTACAAAAATTCATTACCTTTCTGCTGAATTCAATTTTAATACTGCTTCATTGAGGTATTGCAATGGAAATTCTGCTAGCTGGCAGGAGTTATTTCTTTTATGCAAAGAACATGAACTGATAATAGCGTGGAGCCTCTGCAGCACATTGTAAAGTGTGTATGAAATTGCAAAACAACATCTTTGCCTGGGCCGCTAAATGAGGGCTGCACAGTCTGTTATGCATCGTGCTGTTTATTGCACTGTGCATTTTGGACCCTGAATCTGAGCAGCAGCCAGTGAAGTAAAGAAGCCAGAACTTCTATGTTTTTTTTTTCTTTTTTTTTAATGTCCCTCTTTTAGATCCCTGCCTTGTTCTGTGTGTCTGTCCAGCTAGCTTTTTTGAGTTTTGTGGAACGTGTGCTTACTGAATCATTTAACGAGTTAAAATTATGCTAAAATAAGCTGTTCTGCTATTACATTTTTATGTTTCTATGGGGTTACTGTAGAGCTAGGGGTCCCTGAAAGAAGATGCAAGAAGTCACAGTCAATAGAGCACTGTCTGACTCCCGTCAGTCACCGCTCAGTACCTGCTCAGGCAAGGAGAACAAGTTACCCAAGTGATTAGTGACAGCTGCCAGGTAACTTCTGTGATAAATAAACACTAACTGTCACTTTTATGCATTCATATGGCTAAGTATTCAGAGATTTTTAAACATATGAGCTAATATCTTGTCTGCCCTGCTGCCTTTTTCATTATCTTTCTGGACATGTGGAGTTAGTTGCCTGTGAACTCGATTCTGTGCGGCTGAAGCTCCTGCAGATCGGGTGGGAGGGAATAGCACAGGGGAGCTTGAGCACGGGCTCGTGCACGAAACCTGGAGCCCATCTGCCCCGACAGGAGGTCACTTTAGGGGAATGAATAACCCCATGCATCCCCTTGGGCAGAAACTGGCTTGGGAATAACCCTGCTGAAAAGATCCAAGTTTAACATGGGCCAGTCTTGGCCCACACTAGCAACTCCAGCAGGCAGGAGATAGGGGTGGGTGTGCATATCCTATCCCTATCATCACTCAGTCTAGATGGACAGAGATAGACATTAGAAAATGTTGTTTCACCAGGAGGGCGGTGCTGCCCTGGCACAGGTATCGGCTGGTGGCAAGTCCAGGCTTGGGGGTTTGCAAGGGTTGGCTGGACACAGCCAGCGCTCGATCTAGCGCTGCCCATAGGCCTGCTTCCAAGAGGAGGTTGGGCTGGAGACCTCCAGAGGTTCACTTACCCCTGTGCTTGGGGATTCGAAGGAAAAACAGAGCAATCTGTTTCATTACTTAGCAACTGATTGAAAAAAGGCATACACTGAAGACAAATCTGAGCAAGAATGAGCAGAACACCAAGACAACGTGTTTCCTCACTGTGTATAGCCCACCAAAGAGACTTTGCAAATCATTAACTGCCACAGAGGCAGACTCCACCTTCATTTGCATTTCTATTTAATTTAGTAATTTAATTTGTGCAGTCCTAGATGTTTCCGTAGGTCTCTGAAGGGAAAATCTCTGCTGAAGGGAGACAGCTGTTTGGGCTCCTATTAAATTTTCCCAGTTTGAGCACTAGCAGTGTTTCCACTCCGAATTACTTCTCTGAAGCTGAGTCTGAAGAAACACTTCAAATTTCTAACCTTCTGTATGCTCTGTGGTTGCAGTCGTAATGGTCACAGTGTCCCAGCAGCCAGTTAATGCGGCCTCTTGTCATTTGTGAGCTGTGTGCGCTATTGTTTGTAACTGATCTCTGTATGCCTGAGCCTATTTTTTAGATGATATGTTGTTTTAATACTGAAGATTTGCTTGAGATATAATTACATGTGTTGAGTTTTAGTTGAATTTATGGAACTTTTGAGCTATTGAGTAATGTTGAGGAAGGAAAAGAAGCCTTGGGGATATTTTTGGTGTGCCATCACTCTCATTATGGGTAAAAATCATGGTGAGGTTGCATCACTTTTCTGAGGGTTTTTATGTAGCTGGTTGTTATTTGTAAACAGCCTCAGAGTTTGTGCTGTCTCGTAGGGAGTCAGCGTGGGCAGGTTCTCCTTGGAGCTCGTTCATCCTCCGAACACTTGGGCTGTTTGGCGCTGCACACGGGATTAGGCGCCGCGTCCTGCGTTCAGTTCAGCCTCCTCCATCGCAGCCCTCTTAAGGCAGAAGCTCCTGGGTCAGTATTTGCTAACTCGGCGGCTGCCTGATAAATCCCTGCCCCTTGGTGGCCTAACCACTGCTTTAACAGTCTCTGTCTCGGATGCAAATGAAGCTCTGTGTTGCTCCCTCCTGTCTGCTTTTTTTTACCCGTCTGCAGCTCACTTACTCTTAGTGAATTATGGAAGAGGATGAGACGTGCAGTCTTTTATTTGAAAAAGACTCTGTAGCTCAAGTGAGGGGAGCAGCCTTGGCTGCAGGGAGGCAGAGCTGGTGGGTCCCATCACGCTGCCAGCGCGGTTCAGGTGGCTGTGTCCCTGTTGGGTTCCCTGTAAGAATGAGGCCAAAGTCATTGGAGCCAACGTCCACATGAAGCTTTGCTTGCTTCAAGGAATACGTTAAAAATAATGGTGGTTAAAAGCTTCCATTAAGGCTAAAATCTCAGTTTGCCCCCAGAATGTGTCTTTCGGTTGCAGGTGTGGACCAAGGTCTATTGGCAGCGTTCAGCAATTTGTATGCCTTAGAGGATCAGGTAAAGCTTTCCTTTGGTGGCACAAAAGGGAGTATGACACCTAGTAAATCTCTACAATACTAGTTTGGTGGTTGTGTGTGGTTTTGTGTGTGTGTGTGTGGTTTTTTTTGTATGTTTGTTTTTAATAGTTCAAAGAGATGCAGCTTTTGCTTGGTGAGCTCAGTTTGGGAGCCCAGGCAGGAGCAGCTCCTCCTAGATTAAGGCCTACAGGCGGCACCGAGAAATTGAGGAGAATTCAGGAAGTAAAAGAGCAAATTCCTAGTTGGTTTAATAAGGACTCATTTTGGCCGACTCTAAAATATTGTTGATATTCTCCCTTCTCAGAAAGAGAGGAGAAAATGGGCACATCTGTCACTTTAAAAAGCTTTTCCGATTTTTTCTGCTTATTTTTTATGCTTGTTTGTAAACCATCTTAGCCAAATGGTGAGTTGGTGATGGGTAGGTGACAATTGAATTGCTACTCTTTTAGATCTGTGTCGCTTCATATCTCTCGGTGAAAACCGTAGTGTACTAGAGTTTGATATTGGAAATTAGTTTCATATAAATTTATATGGATGAGACAGTACATGAGAAAGAAATGGAGAATGGGGTTTGTTAACTCTCTGATCTACAAAATGTCAGTGATCCTGAGGTTGAGCATGGGATTCTTGGAATGATAATTAAAAGGATTTTCCAACACTTTCTTTCCTCTCTACATGAGAAGGGTGCAAAAAGGGAAACATCCCATTAAATTCACTACATGTTGCAGTACAGAAAACACAAAAAGTTCATTTTCAATCATAACTTATTGCAGTTATTTAAAACATAAAGGAACTGAATCTTGATTTCTTAACTAGATTTTTTTTTTTTTTTTGCTAGTTGCAGTGCACATACAGCAAGATCTGAATAGAATATTAATTGGAAATATTTCTGAATTATCTCAGCACTTGTTTATTTTTTTTCTGGTTTGAATTATTGGAGTCTTTGGGAATGTATTATGTTTTTATGCCAGAGAAAGAGAAGGTTATTTTGCAACTTCACTTCTACTTGTTTACTTAGTTCGTATGGGTTTAAATTTGCATTTTTGTGTTTACTTGCTTCCTCTAATCTATTACTGCTTAAATGTTGGCTGGAATAAGTTTTAAGGTAAGTAGATTGTGTTTAGGTTTGTAAGCGCTCGTATAGTTTCTGCAGAAAAATGTGTTGTTTCCTTTACCTCTATATGAAAGCCAAAGGAACTTGTTTTTTTCAACCATCTCCCCAGGTTTTTCCCTTAAGACAGAATATTTTTCCTTCTTGGTGTATAATGGGTTCTGCTTGGCATGAACTGGCTTGTGCTTTTTTTATTATTATTATTATTTATTTTGAATTTTTCTATATTTTGTGGTATCATTTCTGTGCGGAACAAGCCAGGCAGCAGCTTATCCAGGTGAAAAGACCTAGTTCAGTCTCAGCCTGAAGTCAGCAGCAGCAGTGGGGTTTTGCTGCAGACGGTGTTTCTCTTAGCAGAGACCCAAGGCAGAAGGTTTCTACGTTTATGATGGGGGCTGCTGGCCTTGGCTGTGTTGCCATGGTCTTGGCTGGAAAAAAACCAAGCACGGAAAGCTTTCTTTTTAGCAATCATAAGATGCTCAACAGAATAAGGATGCGTTTTGCTGCTTTAGGCAAAAACCTAAAGAAACTTCAGGCTTGTTTTAGGTAGACGTGCCCGGCCTGGCTCAGGGGGTTGGAGCCCCTCTTGGATGCAGTTGGCCTCAGACTTGCTGTGGCGACAGCTCTGAGTTTGCACCGCAGGGGCAGCAATATTCTGTTGTTTTAACAGGTACTGATAATATTTTTCTGTGTGATTAAGTTAGAGTGACAATTCCATGTGAAGTTAATGATTTAGGCAGGGAAGAATACTTGGTAATACTATTTCCCAGTATTTTTCCAAGTATTCTCCTGTTGGAGAAGTATTTCCAAGTATTAGGCTCTTATTAGGCCTCTCTAGGAGTGCAGAGCAATTATTTTATTCAGGATTCGGACAAATCAAGCCATAAGGTAGTCTACTGCTTCTCGTCTAAAAAGTCTAAATCCAGTCTCCAAGTATTTTCTAGTATTCTCCAATAGGAGATATGTCCGAGGCCTAATAAGAGAGGCCTAATAAGAGCTCTAGGTTCAGGTTTATCAGGAGAAGGTACATTGATGGTGTAAGCACATAGCTTATACTATTGAGGATCTAGGGGAAAAACATACTTACAGGGACAGATTCAGAAGCTTAGTACAAATATTAGCATAAGTATTAAGTTAATAGTGTAACATTAATATTTGCATTTACTTTGAAAGGTGCTTGGGTCTCTTGTAAAATAAACAAGGATGCTCTTCGCTCCTGCTGCTGTTTGTCCTCTGCTTTAATATTAGTAATTTGCAAAGTGCTGAGGTAGGGCTAGATAAATGTAAGAATCGCTTTTAAAGTGGATCCGTGATGGTAAGTTTGAAGCAGTAACTCCTGGAAGAGGATTTCAAAGGTGTGACTTAGCAGATCAAGCTGTTTAAGGTATTTTGCGATAGCTACCCCCAAAATGTCTCCCTGCAATTCTAGTCACCTTTAAACATGCGCTTGGAAAGTGAACATTGCTGAAAGTACTAAAGATGAAACTAAAAAATGTTTTATAAAGGTTTGATGATAATTTTAAGAGCATAAACTTATTTCAGTTCCTCAGAGAAAACAGTAAAGAAGCTGGGAGCAAAATCAGGCCTCTGATATTCTGCGTATAAATGAGCAGTAACCGATTGCTGTCTCCGAGTTGGTGAAAGTTGCTACCCATTACAAGCAGATTAAATAGCCTGTATACACCTCTGCATCCTGATTAGTTAGCAGAAATAAACAGTAGGGTTTTTCCTGGTCCTCCATATCAGTAACTGCTTGCTGTTAATATTTTTATTAATAGCTACCTTGAGATACTGGCACATACTGCTTAATTAAATCTGTGCAGTTCAGATGTGAAATCTTAAATTGCTTCAGTAGCCTCGCAGTAAGCAGATTAGGCTCTTTGGTATGTAGCAGGCCATAGTTCTGTTGCCACGTGCCTGTGTGTTAGGGTGAACTATTTTGTGACAGTTTGGCTCTAAGCAAAACTAAAACTCTGCCTGTGTTGTGGAAAAGAGATTACACACCAAAGCCCTTTTTGAATTCACACACCAACTTAAAAATACTTGAGCCTCCAAGCCATATTCATTTTGGTATACGGCTGTTGGTGCTTTGGGATGAATTTAATGTTGATTTCTTTTGGCTTTTTTTTTTGCAGCTAATTTCTGCTTTAGAAAGACTTTATTTAAATAATCTTAAATTTCTTATTAGCTCATTAGTAGTCAGACTATGCAAAATCGTAATAAGCCTGCTTCAGAGGTTTTGCTTTGAGATTCTCCTGTGCCCTGTGGATATACAAGGAAGAATCCTCTGCTAAATTGTTTACTTGCCAAGTCTATTTGGAGTAACAAGATTTCAACAATAAGTTTATTGTCTAAGGGAGAAGGTGAGAATACTGCAGGATGTTAAAAGTTTTTGGGGGGCACAGCACAGTTGACTCTGGTATCACTGACCTTTCCTTGCCCTGAGTATGTGTGCTCTTTTTTTCCTTTGATAGTTAATATTGCAGATATGCCTAGTAGTATTAATAAATTTGCATTAGGTTCAAGGAGCTTTATAATCCTGGAAACTGTTATGATTGCCATGTTACGATTGCCATTTTATGGGGCAGCGAAGCTGGGATTCATTTGGAGGGTGTGAGTGGGGGCTGTGCTGTAGGGGCTCCACTGCTACCTCTGTGACTGCTGTTGCGTAGCCTGGGGTGACTTAGTACATCTGAGATGGGGCAGCTCCTGCTCTGGGACCTCCTTTGGGCCCTTAAAGGTGGATCTACCTGCAAGCAGCCAGTTCCTACTTGTGCTTCACATCCTGTGCTGCTCCTTGTCACCTTCTGCTGCCCGGGAGCTCCGTTACTGCTGCTATATTGCAATACAAGGCAATAGGATTATGCCCTGCCAGAGAACGCGTAGGCTATTTGCAAACAACCGCAAGAAGGATTTGTTAACAACTTCATTATTAAAATTTAAAATTTAGCTGTCACGATTTAATGTGTGATGTTTCCAAAACAGGCGTTCCTGCTGTTCAGAAACTTTCAAGGACGTGCAATTACGGTTGTTTCTTAGTAGAAGCATTGAAAAACAAAATGAGACCAGCAAGACATCAGCAGAGTTTGTCAGTGGTCTCCGCAGATGTGACTGTGATCCCTAGACCAAGTGGTTTGTGGCTCCTGGCGTGGTTGTCCAAGTTATGGTGGATCTGGAAGCCTGTCCTCCCCCAGGTTGTTGCGCCTTACCAAAACATAGGTGTGGGCAGGAATTTCTACTACAGGCATGACCATTGCATGAGGGCTTTATTTTGGCAGTTGCTCTGTAAGGCACATTTTTTTTTTTTTTCTCCTCCAATTTTGGCATATGCAACAAGATCAATATGCTTTTATCAGACTTGGGAATGCAGTGCTGGTGGAGGATGCTTGGCTGAAAGCACTTCAGGCTCAAGTCTTCTAGCCCTGAAACACAGGCAGGGGCAGCACACACCCCAGCCTACCATTTTAAAGATGATATTTTTCTTTGTTAAAACTGCCAATTGCTGCCCTTTGCAGCAGTCATTTCTGTAAAGTCATCACCACCAACATAGCTCATGCAACAGCTCAGGCACTGTAGGATAGTGTGTTTGGGACTGCTGACCTGGTGGCACCGTCGTGTCCCATGTGGCTCTCGGGGCAGGTCGCCCAGAGGTGGAACTCCACGTACAGGATCTCTCTCCTGCTTTGGTGACCCTCGTGCGCGGTGATGCTTCTACATGGCATGGTGGAGATGCCTCTATTTTTAACTCTATTTGAGAGACATTTTGAAAAAAATGCGTTTTGTCATTTACTTAAACCTCTGCTATTAATAATTGCATCTAACAAGGTGCTTAAAAGTCAAAGGGAAGAAACACATTCCAATTTTAAGCTGATTAACTGTAATGTTTTAATGTTCACTGAAAATCTTGCTTTTGTTGCCTTTAGTCTGTTAGACTAGGATTTAAATATAGAGTGTGGGACTTAGCTGGCTTTGGTCATGTCGTTCTTCAAGTATACTGAGCTACAACTCATATCCCAGCCTTTCTCTTGGTAGTCAAATATTCTGAATCCTACTGAGCCTGTCACTTTTTTATTTTATTCTTTCTAGTTACTGAGATTCTTCTGGAATAGCATGCATTATCCATAAGTAACTTGTTAACTCAAAACATATATATTCATGTAGGTTTCATTGTGCCTGTTTCTTGAAAATGCTGTCCTTGCACTGGGATTTGTACATATATTTCCTTTGTGCATTGTCAAACCCACTGCCAGAAGCTAACTAAAAATTCAGTGGATTTAATAACTGTGTTAGAAAACAGATAAATTGAGAGGCAGAAAACGCAGACTCTGCTTTTGCAGCACAAGATTTCTCTCTGTAGTCCTCGAGTTTTGAAGTGCCTGTTTGTTTTCAGTTTTCACCGACCCAAATAAAGCCTGTATCTGTCAGAAAGCTATCTCATAATTTTTCTCGTATTAAAGACAAGCTTGTCTTTAGCTTTTCTTAAAATCTTGAATTATTCTTCCTCATTCATTTCCAACCTTGATATCTTGTGTTTCTTGGTGTTATATGTAATGGTCCTCCTTCCTCTTGTACTAAAAAATATTTGCTCATTATCAACATGCAGGTGCCTTCAGCACCCGATTTGCACAGATTAAAAATGCCTCTTTCCTGGCTTCCCTTCATCTTGTTTGTACCCACCTAGTTTGTTGTCTAAAGGAAACATTGATGAAATTGTTTTGTTCTCCCACTCCTAAGACCACATTGCACCCGTTTTTGCTACCATTTGGAAGATCGAAATCACGACCTATAAAAATTAGATTCCTAAAGAATTAAGTCTTATAGAATTATAGCGCTGTATTATAGTGCAATGACCGAAAGTAGTAGAATGTCCTCTTAAACCACAGCACCAGCTTATGTGTTTTAATAGAAGTCAGTTAGCTCCTTGCTGGCCAGGAGCTGTTCTCCTGCAGCCCATATTCTGCAGTTGTATCTTACGAGTTTATCTCTGGTAAGATCAGCTAAGACAAGACCTTTTCATACCTTTTTTGTTTGCAATTCTGACGTGCCTGGAAAAGCCTAAAGAAATCAGCTGAACTTCAGTGTTAATAAAAAAGAGCTTATTGTTTTTAATCTGTAATTTTATTTCATGAAGTTGCTGTAGAAATGCTAATGTTAGATGTGAAATGGCAGAACATGTGGTTTTGTTTTCGGGAGAACAAAAGTAGAGCTTCCTATAGTAGTTGTAGAATCTGATATGTTGTTTAGAACTGGAGAAAAGAAAAAAAATGAGAGTCACTTTACACATCAGTAGCAGAAAAACGGAAAATACTTTAGTGCAAAGAGAAGTGAATTTAACCATAAATAAGCCAATGCTTTTCTTTTACTGCATCGACAGTTGCTCTAAAATGTGGAGTGCTGGCTGTTTTCTCAATAGGTTCATTGGATTTTTGTAAATTAGGGTCATATATTCTATCTTAAAATACCTGGTCTGTCTATGGATTCACTTCCCACATCATATATAAAGGAAATACAAATTAAAGTAGCTTTCTTCTCTGCATCAGTCAGAAGTGATTTTCTGTTACAACCGATTTAATTGTGGCTTTTTTCTTTGGAATTGGAACAAGCCACTTACTGTTCTAGACCAGCCTCCCCGACCCCTCTAATGCCTCCTGCCCCTGCTGATATTGAAATGTGGCTGCTGGGAGGCTAACCCGAGTGGTGGAAGGGAGTCTGCCCAGGGAATATATCTTAGTGGAGAATTTTTAACCCCTTGATATTTTCTTGTTGTTTTTGTGCATACAGGATTGATGCTGTTTTAAAAAAAATAAAGAGGAAAAATATATATGTACACACATCTGAGTAACTTTGCGGGTGCTGTTCCTGTGTCCTGTGAGCATACTGCAGGGGAGGCTGGGTGAAGTCTTCAAGGTAAGCAAAATCGCTGCTTTTCCCTAATCCTCTGTGTACAGATGCCAGTAGAATAATTGATTGCCCTTTACTGTAAAACATTGGGTGGGTGCTGAATTTAAAAAATAAGACCTTCTTGGAAAGAGTTGTCATAATAGAGAGAAACCCGGCATACTAGCTTCATATAAAGGTTTCTGTCCCTGCAAACCACAGGCATGTGAATAAGACTACCTCCAAAATGCCTTGTAACAAGTGCACGGAGCCTGCGCAGCATCGGCGGGAGCATCTTCCGAGGAATCCCTCTTGTCCTGGGAGACTCCTCGGGCCGGGAAAGGTGAGCCCTCCCTGTGAGCAGGGGTCGATGTTGTTGCTGGAGCGGAGCCTTGCGCTTCCGTGGAGCTGCACTGCCCCTTAGGGACCCTTCGGGGAAGTTCTGCCTCCCAAAGCACCAGGCGTAAAGGGTGCCTCAAAGACAGAGATGGGCAATTGCAAAAAGCTCCCTATGTTCAACATTGATTTGACCAGTTGGCAGGAGATCCCTATACTGGGCATGTAAAATGCTGCTAGAACCTCTGTTGTGGATTAACTGCCAGAAAACCTCCTTTTGCGAGTCTGACAATTATATGTAGGCTGGCAGGATTTCTTCTGTAGTTTTGCACTTGAAAAGTGAATTGGGTGAATAAATTGAAATAGATCCACTTCTGACTGTCATTTGTGCTCAAGAAATGGAAATGAGGAGCTTTAAAATCCTAGAGACAAAAAAGAACAGAGGGTACATTTGAAAAATATCTGTTTTACTATTTAATTTTAGCTATCTATCACAAATTATTCTCATTGTAGGTGGATATGTCAAAATAGAAAAAGCAAAAAAAAAAAAAAAGTTTTACCAGTATTTTCGCAACATATAACCCATTTGGAAATGTGATGCGTTGACTCAGGGGGTTTGCCTTGGGGTTTGGGAGAACAGAGCCACATCCTCTTTGAATGTAACGCGCAATCACGCACCGTTACGCCTTTATAGCAATGAGCACCGTCTGCGTTTTCTGGTTTGCTGTCAGTGATATTTCTCCACCTATTCTGCTGTAGATGAAATTTTAAAAATCTTATTTCTTCTGTCTTCCTGATCCTCCTTCTGTACCTATTACCATTTCTTCATCTTTACCAAATCTTGTGCCCCCATCTAACATGACAAGACTCTACCCAATGCTTTTCCATACTCTAATGGTTTTTTTCTTACAAAGACAGAGCACGTTGTTGCAGCAAGGATATTTTAGGTATTTTCAGATAGCTCCAGAGATGTGATTTATTCTCAGGTTTTAAATCCAATGTGGTATACTGTACTCGCAATGGAACATATTGTCCATTACCTCAAACTGCTTAAATATTTGTATAATATTTAAAGATATTTAAAAGTGCAAATACATTGGAGAGAAAAAAAAAGCAGGGAAAATCCATTAACATTTTCTGAAACATAATTTTTTTCCTGTTAACCCAGGGGAAGAAATTAATCAAAATTTGCTATGTTAAGCTCAGAAGTAAGCTTTCCTAAAATAAGCACTTGAGTTATTTATATATTTATAAAAGTTTAGGTCACTAGTTCCTCTAGGAACTGCGGACTAGGTGAAAATACTAATTTCTGAAAGTTAAATGCCCAATAATTTGCAACTGATAAAATAGGAAAGTTCTTGAGTTAGCAGGAAGCGGTGGTATTGACGGTCCCTCCTGCCTCGGTGGATGTGGGATCCAGCCTTTCCTCCATGACCTGTTGGCAGTCGGGGCTGGAGGAAAATGTGACAAACGTGTGATCCCTAAAAGACACCGGCAAGTGAAAATGGCATCGTTTGTGCACTGAGGTAGACAAGGTGCTCCAGACCGGGACAAAGGCAGATCAGTACTTTGTCACTATCTCCTGCCACCAATCCAAGATAAAAGCCAAAAACGTTACTAGTAGTGTCAATAGCAAAGAGTTACTGAAGGATGGGTATTGCCACAGGGCGTCCCAGGCCTGGCCGTGTTGGAGCTGGTGAGCGCTGCGGTGTCCCTAGGCAGCTCCTTTGCCCATGGCGGGAAACACGTTTGCCCACGAGCACTTTGAGACCCGTGGCGAGCGGCAGCCTGACTGTGCAGCGGTGTTTGAGGGCTGTCTCGGCACGGCCTCCGGCGCCGGCATCGCCGTGATGCTCTGGAGGATCCTGGCGCGTCTAGAGCAGGTCTGTGTGTGCAGAGCTGTGCTGTGGGGAGAGGAAAGGTTCCTTCCAACCTTAATCGTTCTGTGATGCTGGAAGAATTTGTCGACTTCTGGGGCTCCCCTGCATTTCTCGTTCTTGCAGTTAGTTTATTAATAATTTGCATTAGTTATGGCGAAACAGTTCATGGAGGAGTGAATTAATACTTCATTTATATTAAAGAACAGCATGATTGATGTGCTAATTACATGGGCGCTTGTTCTCGGGACTCTGTTTTGTTAAACACAAATGTGAAGGCCAGCTCCCATAGGATGCATGGGTAATACATTTACAATAACAAGGGCAAAAGGGATTATTTTTCAGGTTCATAAATTGTATTTGCCTTTCTTGCTGTGTAGAATTCAAACAAGAGCCGGAATCTTTTCTCAGGGGCTTGAGGGAGCAAGAAGTAGTGGCTGGTAAGTCCACAGTGCTGTGTTGATACCAACTGCTCCTCTGCACAAGTGATATAAGTGCACAGGCCACTAGTTAAGTGTATGGAGGTAATTAATCCTGCTGACACCAAAATAAATTGCTATAGTTTGTTGTTCGGCTCTGCTTTGTGGAACTAATCGTGTGCTTAAAATTAGGCGTGTGACTTTAGGGTTTGGCTTTTTCACAGCCAGGATTCGGAGCGTAGTATGGATCCATCCATAATTGAAAATATCATTTTGAAAGCCTGCTTTATAGTCCTGTTCAAGCCCCCACTTTTTTTCCCCAAAGTTGCTCTCTTTTTGAACCCTTGAATTTGTACAGAAAGCCCAAATTCCTCTATTCAACTCTGTATATGAGCAGGAATAGGTCTTAAATAGTGTATTGCAAACCTCTGCTCTTATATATCCATGTGCAGACACAACATCTGATTTATTATTTTAAGAGAGGTTTTAGGTGTGGTCTAATGAACTGAAATATTTCAGTACAGCTTCTTGTTGCATTTTCTTCCTTGTAAAGCTGTAATGATCTGAATACATTTATTTGTGCATGTTTGCAGGGGTAAAATAAACCAGGCCAAATGTGTTTTAGAAAGCTTTAAAAACAGCTTGAAGTAGATATTTCTGTAAATCCCTGTTTTATTACTCTAAGTGCATTTATTCCATAGTATAGGACCTGGATATTGTTTTCTGTTGCACTTCTGCTTGTTACACACTGCTGATCAGTGGCATTTACAGAGGCAGAAGCGAGCACATTAGAGAGCCGTTTACACAGTGCTAATGCTGAAATACTAAGTCAGTCCAAATTCCCATGAACTTTAATGGTATTTCTTTTTCCTCTCAAGCAATTGTCTCTGCAAGTTCCTTTGAATTAACAAAGGATTTCTGTTGTCTGCGTTAGGTTTGGGATCTGGTGGCAGAGATTTAAGCGTGAACACTGCAGGGTTCTATCCATATTGCATGCAAAGTAAAATAATAATTTGGCTTGTCAAGAACTTAGCAGTTGCAAAGGTTGAGGAGGAGAATGTTCATAACTGTGTATGGTGACACGGTTCTATGGACCTGTTGGTATTAAAAAGATGAGTACAGCACCACGCTGAAAGTGCGTCTCTCTCTGGCTAGTTACCTACTGCAAGGAGGCTGATAGTTCCAACAACTTGATTTTTATCCAATCTGGAAAAGTTTCCTCTGAAGACAGACACGACATATTAAAACACATGATGGACATGTCTGATCTCTGTATAGGCATGGCTTGGTCCTCTGGCATAGAGAATACTGCTGCAATGATTTCTTCTTTCAAACTACGTGGGAGTTTTGCAGAACTGGGTGCCAGAATGTGCTCTTGATGTTACTTTGAGAGTGTTACGGTGAAATGTTGGTGGAGAGTGGAGAAAGAGTTCTGCATTGCTGAGATGACAACCTCCTACCATCCATAGTACATAATATCGGCTGTGTGTACTGCAGTGCTGGGAGGGAGCGTGGAGGAGAGCAGTATGCTGGTCACCTGTGCTCGATGGGCTGAACTTCAGCATGTCACTCATTTACTGAGCGGCTACTTCCAGCTCTCTGTAGCTATTGTAAAAGGTTTTTGTCTCTACAGCTGTTATTTAAAGATGGAGAGTGGAAGTTGCATGTTTGGATTGCTTCCTTTTTCCTCACGATGGTAAGGGAGCTAATGAGGCATCTCTTAAATGAGTATAGCTTAATACATAACATCTGCAGTAAAATTTAGATTTGTTTTTGATGCTTCTGTCCAGCAGATATGTATTTTTTTAATAGAGGATATTTGATTAGGAAATGAGACAATATTAAAACTGTCATTAAAATGACTTGGACTGTTCTGCCAAATCAGAGTAATTTATGGTAATATTAACTCTGACTAATTTCTGATTAAATAGCAATTAAAATTCCTATATTTTTGCGTTTGTAAAATTAGAGCTGAAAACTTTGTCATTGTTGCTTTAAGAGCTCCAAAGTACTTATAAAGGAAATGTTATTTAGTACTTTCACAATTACAGTATGGTGCCACTATGTATAAAACTAAACTAATCCAAGATGTGCCCCATTAGTTTTCTTACTATGTGGAGTAAAAAATTTGCCAGCATTAGTCTTTAAACTGTGCATTTTGCACTTCCGCAATTACCATACTGATGACTTTTCTATGACAAATAGACTATGGAGTTCTGTTGCTCTCTGCTTCCTAGCAGATCTTAAAATTGCAATAATATTGAGCTCATAATAGGAATGGTGGGGGATTTTTCAGACTGTAGTATATGTTGATCAAATACAAAGGAAATATTAAAGGAATATTAAGATTAGAACATGTGTTAGAGCGGTATATTTATTGTACTTGATCAGCTGCTTTAGAAAACCTGGCCGAAATAGACTTTGTTTCAGTTCTGGTTTTTTAGTTAATAGAAAGGTATTAGTTTTGCTGCTATGAAATATTCTTGAGTCAGACGAAACTGGGTTTGTACTTTAGAAAACCTACGGGTTCCTTCTGGAAACCTTCTATAGGTTTTGTTCACGCAGGTTCTGCTGAGTAATGTGCAGACTCCTCAATGCCTGAACTGGTAATCAATGCTTATCTGAATATGCCATTGAGGAGGCTTCTCTGAAGCAGCCGCTGGCAACCTTTTGCAAGTAGCCTGCCAGACTCTGTTCCTAAAATAGAGTATGAATGTCTTGGTTTAGAAATAAAAGTAAAAAATGCAGCAGTGCAGATACGGTGACCCTCAGAAAAGGCTCTGTGCCTTGTTCGGTGCTGTAGAGCCGAGCTGGGCACCCACTGCTTGCTCCTGCAAAACTCCCTTTTAATTATTAAACTGTTACCATTTGAGGTTTCTCTTGCACTTGTCCACTGTCTACTTCTCATGGAAGCATTGCATTATCATGTGTTTCGTGGCTCTTTGAGGTTGTACTTTGTGTCCCTCCCCATAATTAGAAAAGCTCCTAACTATATACATGAGGTTTCTTCAAATGATCTGTGTAAGGTGAAATGCGCTGATTAAAGACATCACCATTTCCTTTCTTTTCCCACAGAATAGGTGCATAATGATATTTCTAGGTCTAGTCTTGCTCATGATGAGAGTAAACAGAAACAAACTCTAGGGTGGTTCACAGTCTTGTGCCATCTTTATGGTACGGTAATGTTTATGTAGTAAACAGACATAGAAGGTGGCTTTAGGAAACTCCCATGTGTTTTTGGTAGTGTTTGGTCAGATCCCAGGAGATCCTTGCAGGCTTATGTTTGGAAACAAGAATCTTTTTTTGTTCTTTGACAGTTATGTGATGCACATGCCATAGGAGACAAAATGGTGATGTCAAAATAAAACTGAGGTGTTTTTAGTTCTTTTAAGGCTTAGAGTTGGGATGTCAAACACGTGCAAATCCACATATTTCTCGAGATCTGGTCCAAATCGTAGACCCTTGCCTGGGATTGTGTCCAGGCAGCTTTTGAATACCTCTGTGGAGCGGAGTGCCACTCCACAACTTCTCCAGGCCGTTTGTTCCAATGCTTGCTCCCCCTCCCAGGGAACACAGACGACTGCCCACGTTTCAGTTTGTGCCTGTTGCCTTTCGTACTGTCACTGGATCCCACTGAAAAGAGCTTGGCCCCATCTTCTTCATACTTCCATCATTCCCTATGCTGAACAGTTCCAGCTCTCTTGACTTTTCCTCGTAGCAGAGGCCTTTAGTGAGACTTTGTGCTGCTCACTGCAACCCTCTGAGCTCTGCCATCTGGCTTGTTCTCAATCTACCTCATTTTCTGCTTATCTTGGGCACGCTTTTTGAGCGTACCCATGAGATGTTACATGATATCGTGTCAAAATCCTTTCTGAAGACGAGGAAGACGACATCCGCTGCTCTCCTTTCATCTACCCAGCCAGGCGTTCCACTGTAGGAAGCTATCAGGTTGGCTAAGCATGATCTCCCCTTGTTGAATCCAAGTGTTGACTACTCATTCCCTTCTTCCCCATCATGTGCATGGAGATGGCATCCAGGATGAGCTGCTCCATCGCCTTTCCAGGAACGGAGGTGAGGCTGCCTGGCCCGTAGTTCCTTGGGGCCTCCTCCTTGCCCTGGAGTGACATTTCCTTTGCTCTTCCTCCTTCAAAAGTACATATTCCTTACGTCTCGTTAATGAGCACCGCGGAAAGCAACAGCGGTCTTGGAGAGCGATACTTATCCTTTAATGTAGCTCTGTTTGAAGTGAATCTAAAGCCATCTGGAAGCCAGATAAATGCTGACCCTTGAGGTAAGTAATGCTAAAAGATGGCAGTAGTTGAAAATAAGTAATTGCTTCAGTTGTGTATGCTTTACCCTTTCAGCACAGTAGCAGTAGAGTCAGTATGTAGCAGCAAATGCTAAGGGTAAAAATTAAAATCTAGCACCAGCTGATGGGGAGACGCATTGTCACAGATGCACGTTCCTACTAGCCCTAATATTTAACATTTCCAGGTATACAACTCAACTCTATGTATTGTCTTTAATGCAACTTTAAACTGCAAAGCTAGAACCATCTGAGGGATTGAGAGTCTGATAGGTGTGTTTTTCTTATCTTTCTTTTTTTTTTTAATTTCTTTTTTGTCTGGGAGCTTGTAGAGAAATATGTGACAAGCAGGAGATTCAACCATTAAGGTATTTCTCTGTGCTGTCAACATGCATTACATGAAACATTTTCAAGTCTTTGTCAAAATGTAAATGTTACATTTGTTATTATAATAGTGGGATGATCATAGTTTAAGTGAAATTAGGCTGAAACAAAGGTGTGAAAGCATCAGTAGCTCCTGCCTAGCTGGGGAGGGTAATGTGGCTTTGTGCAAGTTGTCTAGAGAGGAGCTGGACTGCATGAGGATGGTTTCCTGAGTGCTGGCCCCAGGACGAGGCCAGGAAGGTGCAAGACCTTGGCGTTTTCAGGCAGTGATTGGGCAGACTCTCATGGGACGTTGCCATCGCATCCAAACTGCCCCATTTTTAAGGACTCCTCGCAGAAGCTCAGGCATGGAGCGTTCTCACATGCAGGGAGCTCAGCAGATGGTCTCAGGCTGAAGCGGGCAGCTTCTCAACTAAAGCACAGAAATGTCTGTCCGTGGTGTATCGCACTCTGATCACCAGAATATTACTGGAATCCTCACCATTCAAATGCAGTGCATATATATTACACTGTGAGTAGTCAAGAAATCAAGTGATTTGACCCAGTTTCCATGCTCTCTAGGGCTAGATGAATGTCAGGGTTGCCAGATGAAAGGTTTTTGTTTCTTTTAACAAATCTTTTACTGACAACATTTAGAATACATCTTCAGTTTTTGTGGTGTCCTAGAATTAATGTGTCTCTTATTTCTTCTGTACCCTAAGTCCTTTTTAACTGCACATGTTGAAAGTGGAAGAAAATCCTGAGAGCTATTTCTGAATCTCCTAACAAGTGGATCTGGCCTCTTTAAGGCTGTTTTCCAGTATTGAAAATATTTGTTTTATGCTTTCTTTCTCTGTAATGCTTTCAGACAGGAAAACAGACAGGAAATTTAAAGAGGAAGCAAGAGAAGAAGGGAGGGAGAGAGGTAATTTTCCAGATATTGCATAGCAGGTATTCTAAAAATTACATGATCTTAAACAGCTTAACTTTTTCCAGTAGAATTTTTTTTTCCTGTTAGTGTTTATACATAATTCCATAATAGTCAGCAGTTCAAAAAAATATGTTTATATGTATTTGACTTGATTCTTTGAAAGCAGAAAAAATTTGTTCATGTCTCTGACCATTTCAGGAATTTTACTCTTACCCTCAGTTAGTACAGTCTGTCGGGATTATCCCATAAAAGCCCTAAGGAAGCCTGTGGTGCTATCTGTAAGCCAGTAAGTCTATACTTCTGCCAAGTATTCTCTAAGTTCTGTAGGTATTGTCTCTTTGATCTAGTAAACTGAGGATTATGTGCAGCTGAAAAATGAAGCCGACTAGACCCGAAAATAGAGTCCTTAAGAATGAGGATGATTAACCATTGCAACAATTTAGCAAAGCAAATTGTGGTGCTGCTTGCTCCTTAAGGCTTTTAAATACATATTGTGTGCCTTTCAGAAGGGCAAGTTCTCATACAAACCAGTATAGTGGAGTAGGTGCAGGAATCTTGCTGTTGAGCTCTGCAACCCATGTTTTGAGCTGAAAATTTGCTCAGGAAATCAGTTGTGTTTAGTGTTTTCATTAGCAGGAAGGGTGACAGAATAGCTTATAAAATAGCACTAAGCTATGAGGGGCTGCAAATAACTTTCTGCATCAGATCAGAATTCAAAATAAACACGGCAAATTGGAGAGAAGATTTAAAATCAGCATGACAAAATTCAATACAGTGAAGTGCTATATGACAAATTTAGGTGGAAGAATTCAGCTGCACAAATATGAAATAGGGAATATCTGTCAAGACAAAAAACAGGTGACAAAGCAAGTGCATTTGCTCCATATACTGCTGCTGCAAATGAGGGTAGGTAAATCCAGAATGTTTAATGAGGAATGAGGTGTGGAAAATACTGGATGGTTATTCAGGTTGGTGAAGTCTCAGCTGAATATTTGTGTGTGTATTTGGGCAGAGCTTTTAAGAAAAGTTAGAAAAACTGGATCAGTGAGAGGACTGACTTTGCTTTATTTGAAACTAGATATTGCTAACAGCCTTCTGTGAGATAATTTTAGCAAAAAAGGTAGAGAGAGATTGTTGTCTGTGTTCCTGATGGCAAAGCAAGAGCAAATGCGTAATCAGCACAGGGAGGGATGTTGGTGACACTTCAGCAAATGCTCTGGCTGGGGCGGACAAGCTCCCAGGCACCGTTGGAGAGCACCAGAGCTCCGCGTTTTCCAAGGTGTAGGCATGGCAGGACTGGGGAATTACCGGACTCGTTTTGGAACCTGAAACCCATTTCTCTCCCATATTGATGTCTAATTAAGAGGAACTTGCGATGAAGGGCATGATTTATAGGCTTCAACTTTGCCTTTTAGTGCAGACTGTGAACTTTTCCGACTGTGAAAAAACTGTTTACGCAACTTTCTTCCCCCGAGAGTTTCCATTAATTCTGTTGATGAGAGCATTCTTCAGTATTACAGGATGGAAGCGGAGCGTAGAGTGTACCTGTCCCTGCCTGCAAAAGTGGGAAGCAAGCAGGAGAAAAGTGACCTTGAAAAGTTAACGCACTAGGTCCTACCTACTTTAGAATGTGCATTGGCCGTTTGATGCTCTAATTGCAAATGATATTTTTAATACTTTTTAGCCACCTTGATAGTTTAACACAATTTACTAACTTGCAGGTTGCGAATCGTGTTCCTTCCCAACTTCTGGGTACCACAGCACTGCTCCTAATCATCTGCAAAAAGTGCCCCTGTGCAGCAGAAGCCTGGGAATTGCTAGTAGGAATGATGGAAACTAATTCAAAGCAGGCCACTGCAAGCAGCGTTTGCAAAAGCAATCTGCATCTTTTCAAACTGGTCAGGCTAAAATTGCCTTTCAGAAAAGCAGTTTGTCTTCCATTACCAGGGAGGACGAGCTATTATCTCAGTAGCCCAAAAGAACCTAATGCACCGGTGAGAAAATAGGCAAGCATTAGATCTTGAATAGGAAAAGTTTTGTGCCAGTTTGCCTAAATTGTGAGGCCTTTCCCTCTGCCTTGGCTGCACACTAAGTGGTTCAGAATCGCTGAATAATGATAAATTATTCACAATTGTTCAAAAAATACAGCCTATTCCTTTGTGGAGGCTTGGGCTTGCTCTGGCCCTGCTTATCTGCAGCCTCTTTTAGGAGCTATCCCGTAAGGAACCGTCCCTTTCAGACTTTCCTTCCAGAGCATGGGGATCTAAGCTTCTCCATTTCCATAATAACTGTAATTCAGCCTC
>JAWLRI010000801.1:1666427-1681629 GCA_034781795.1 Crypturellus tataupa | reverse complement strand
TTTGTCTCCTCCTTTTCTTGTGGCTTAATTACTTAATTACCTGCAGGTAGGCTGGGCACCTGGAGAGCGGGCTCAAGAGGGCAGATTGCCTCTGGCGGCTGTGTGGTGAGGGAGCCAGGGGCTCGCGGCGGGTTGTTGCTGGACATGTTCCTCATAGGCTTGCTTTGAAGTACCCCGAATCTTGCAAAAAAGCACCAAATTCTTCAGAGTTTTGGATTTTTTCTGAGGTACGGTCTGGGACTGGAGTTTTGGGGGCATTCTGGAAGGTGAACTCAAGGGGCATTGAGATCCTAGCAAGTTTTCTCCCTCCTGCAGCCTGAGTCACAGGAGCACAGGAAAGAGCCAGGGCTTGTACTAGACAAGACAGAGGTTTTTAAATGCTTCTGTCTCTGCGAGCTGTTCCTGACCTGCAGGCTAGCACTGACATAAATGAAACAAAACTTAGGAGCTTTGGGTGTTTTCCTCCACTTATCTATTCTATGCTCTTTTCTTTCCTTTTTGTGCCAGTTTGTTTTATTTCTTATTTTCTCATTTCAAAGCCTTTTCCTGTCTTCCATTTCCCTGTGAAAAGGTAGGTTTCAAAGCCTCAAACGAGAGTGCAAAGCTTTTGGTGACGAAACTTGCACACAACGAAGCCCCGCGCTGAACGGCAGCGTTACAAGTCCTGCTGACGTGGGATGGCAGGGGAGACCTGGTAGCTCCAGCCGAGATGAAAAGGTGCTAAAAGTGACTGATTAGCGAGATGTGGTTCGGGGAAGACGTATCGGGATAAATTATAATCAGGAGAAAAAAAAAAAGCGGGGGGGGGGGTGGGACCAGGCTTTGGTGATGTTTTTGTTTTAAAGCTATTGAGAAATTAGGAACCCAATGTTGACAAGAATTCCCCGAGCCCTAGTTAATTAGGTAAGGAAGAACTAGCAGGTATGCTGAAGGGTGCTTCAAACACAGGATCAATTGAATCTGTTTTCTCTTTGCTCTGTCTCCCATTTTGTGCTCATAAAGAAAGACAGAGTAAAGGGATTTTGGTGACTGACAGATCTGTCCCCCTATATTTAGAAGCTAGGGACTTTGGAGCCTCCTGTGATGTGGAAATTCACCTTCCTAATAATTTGAAATGTTGTGTTCCTCTACCCCTTTACTTGTCACTTTAGAGAATGACCTTGGTGGTGATACAGTGCTTGGAGTGAGACCATACGGATCCGGACAGGACAGCTATCCTCTAACCACGGTCATCAAACGTGGGGCCCAATTGCCCCTCAGTGGGTTTTCAGAGAGGTAGAAAAATGCAACCCAATAAGGTCTTTCCATTGGTGATCCGTTGCCACAGGAATGATTCCTGATAGTTTGGTTAATTTGTGCTAGTGCTCGGTACTAGCTACTGACCTGTGAAATTCAAAGAATTATGTTTCACATTTAAAAATATCTTTGGGTTTTTAGGATGCTGTCCAGCAATATAATTACGTTTATGCAAGTGAACAATGCCAGCGATTCCAGTAGGGTTACTGATGTCCTAATATTTAGGCATATACTTTTTGTTTGAGGCCTTAATAAATAGGCATTCTCTAACTAGTGCTGTCCCTGTTACATTCTTGCTTTCAAAACATACAGACTTACATGTTCTACTGTTCTGTTTCAACACAGCTAGTGGGCTTAATGTTAGAGGAATAAATATCTACAATTTCCTTACCATTTCCATTAGAGAACTGAGTGTTCAGCTATTTGTAGCTAATCAAAATGTAACTACTCAGACTGAAATTTTCCATGCTACCTATCTGAGTAAGGCCGAATATTTTGTGCAAGAAGGCAGCAGCTAAAATGGCTCGTGGATGAAGAAAAATGTTATTTTACCCAGGAGGAACTCTCCTACTCTCATATTTTGGAGTAAGAAATGTATCAGAATTGCTTTCTGGTACAGAAGTAGCTCTTGGCATTAAATAAAATGGTCTTTGCCAGTATCTGGGAATGCACATAAATTTGACCAAATGATGAGTTTCTAAAAAGTGGTATCACAAGTGGTATTCACTGGAACCTTATATTAGAATTTGGCTGCTAAATTCTGTCTATATTGGGAGCGTATTTCTGCATAACTCCTATCTGTGACACACTCAGGCAGTGGATTTTGCCCTTACTCTGCCCCAGAGCAGCTGGATGAGGCTGGACAAGTCATTAAGAAGTGCTCAGCTGGTCATTAATTTTGCATTCCTCACCCTGAGTGCCTACTTGGGACTAGATTTTGAGTTTCGAAATCTTGCTACTCCTGCCCTCTCCTGAGATGCAAAGGAAACTAATGCTGTGAAAAAGCTGATTGTTGCTCTTTTATTGTTTAGAAAAGGTTTGAGATGATGCATTTTGTCAGTCCATGCCCTTCACATGCTAACACTGTCTATTTTGTGCATGGAGTTTGCCAGGGCTCTGGGGGAACCCTGCTACCCTAGGATTTCAGATAACCTCAAGCAGTCTGAAGGTCCCTTCTCCAAGCTACGTAATGTCATAGATACTTTGAGAGCTTTGAGAACAGCTAATGATGGTTAAGGTTGCACAGGCAGTTTTGGGATTTATAACGTTTTCTCACTTGATGGTTGATTTTATATCTATACAGTGCTTAAATGTACATGGTGAAGTATTTTGCATCTGAAAATACCATTTTTTTATTTATAGTTCAGTCACAATAAAGTAATCGATGACTGCTTCAAAAGCAAATTACTGGGAGCGCTATATATCTACCATGGCAAGTGCTGAAGACATGAGAATGGCTTTATGATGCCAAATGAGTTGTGTAAACATGGGTGTTTACATACTCAGTGACAGCCAATGAGAGGGGTTTTGTCTTGGCTGAGTCTCCTCTGATCCAACTTCCAGCCCAAAAAAGGAGGAGGAGAAAAACTAATGTTCCTCTCGCACATGTTCCAGTGTTGATTTTCATTCCAATCTACCCCAAGTCTTCTGTGCTGGAGATAATTAGAGCCTGTGAACAGAGATGAAGCAAAAATCTATACAATGCTGGTTTGCCAGAAATGAAGACAAGGGGGCCTAATTAATGTTGCCTATAGTGCTCCTTTTGGGGATGAATGGGCTTCCCATCCTCAGGAGCAGCTCAACAGCGGCTGTGTCACCAGCTTGCTGTTAATTAAATGGTGTTCACTGGGTGCCTATAAAAATGCCACGGAGAAGCAAACCGTGGACAGCCACAGTGTTGTACAAGAGCTCTGCAATTAAAAGGGAAAATTAAAAAAATAAAGACTGCAAAATTGTGACCTTCATTCTGATGGCAAGATATTTTTTTCTTGCATTTTAAATACACTCAATGGATCATCACAAACCTCTTTAGAAGCTGTAGAGGAGATTGGATGTTTCAAAGCTGGACTTGGGAGCGTGGTAGGAGGGTTCAAAGCTGGGGAGGTTGTTCCTTGGAGCTGGTGAAGGAAAGCCCAGCTTGCTGCGGGAGACAGCCAAGGCTCTTCAGAAACCAAGTCCAAACCTAGGAAGCCCCTAGATTGCCTGTTTTTTCTAGACTTAGACCAAGAGGTTGCATGGCCTGGAGATGATGGAATTGGACTTATGTAGCACATCTCCAGGAACAGGGAAAGCAGGTGCTTGGGAAGATGGTAAAAAGGAGAACTGATAGAAAGTGTGAGGAAAGGCTACACTTCACACTGCATGTGAGCAGCTCGCAGCAGAAGTACTTGGCAAGAGGAATTGGGGCTTCTGGGTTGAGAAGCTGCTGTGCTCCTCTTGGAGTTGTTATCCAGCCCCTCTTTCTGTGGGCTGGATGCCCTGTGTGGCTGTGCGCAGAATAACCTGCAAGGACGGGCAGCATTTTAATCTAAGGGATTAGAGACTTTATGAAGTTCCCAGCTCCTTGATCAGACACACGAACCCACCTTGGGCATCTGCAGAATGTGAAAATCTTCCTAGACAGGGCTTTAAACAGTCTTGTTTTCTGATAAAATTCTACTTTTTAGCATGAGTTTGATAGAGGAGTTGATATTTCCTAGGATAGTAGAAACTGTGGTTCAGATTTAGGGAATTTTATGAAATAATTAGCATGGTGCAGACACCTCTTTTAAAAAGATTTTTTTTTTCTAAGGGAGTAGTTATGTGCCTCTTAGGACCTCTCTTTTCTTCCTGTTTGGCTGCTCGGCATCTTTTCTTTCTTCTCTACTTCTATTTTAATAAACTCTTTTCTCTGCCAGCTGTCAGCTCTGATGAACAACTGAAAAAAGGTGCATACACAGGTTGTGATTCTTCTTCCTTTCCTTGCATTTAGATCCTGGATGCCAGATTTGGTAGATTTAATAACTTACTTCTGGACTTTAAGCTGCCTTCTAGATACCGTTTAGTGTTTGGCAAATACTGAAGCATTGCAGTAATTCACATCCAATAACCACGTGAAATATGCTACTTGTTAACTTTCCAACAGGTTTTTCTTCTCTATGTCAGTTTTAGGCATATTGCAGTTGTCAAATTAAAAATAAAGTGAGCTTTCGGGATGGGAATATGGTGGGCTGTGATTTCCATTATTTCCCTGTTTGCTGTATAGCATAACCTGAAAACGTGTAGCACACTTGGCATATAGCTTCCAAATGGATTTTTGTGACTGTATCTGTGTGCCAGTGAATAGGTGCTGAAGTAACGGCAAAGCCCATAGCTAGTGGATTGCAATTATTGTTTGAGTTATGTCTCGGTGACGGGTGACTTTAGACATGTGGGTACGATGGAAAAAGCAGAGAGCACCTCTGTCCTTCCCTTTGATGCTCAGCAGCAGGCTGGCAAGCTAAGGCTTTGAAGATTGTGTGGAAATATCGATTCACGTTGATTCTGCTTGTTTATATCTTATGCCTATTGCTTTTCTTCTACGAGTAAAATCTAACAGAGTGTTTTATTTATTTATTTATTAAGTTTTAATAAGGTGGAACTCCAAGAGTGTGTGAAAACAGTTCTGGCTTCACAGAAGTCAGTTATGTTTGGCTGTTTTCTTCAGCAGAAGGAGGAACTCATCTGCATAGCAAAGATTTTAAATTCTTATGAGCATGGAAAGCAGTGCTGCTTGTACAGTCAGTACAAAAACAGAGTCATCTTTAGATGCTGCCCTGCACCAAATTAATCTCACAGCTGTGCATGACACGTAGATGAAAGCAATGCAGGATATAATCTTGGCTGTCTTTTCTCTTGCAGCTTGGCTTTATACCCCCCCCAAAAACATAGTTACTGCGGCAGCGACAGTTCCCTCTGGACAACGTGGCCCTTCCCTGATGGGAACGTCGTGGTGACAGGCGAAGGTCGCTCCGACTGCCCTCCTGGCTGCCGCTTCCATGCGAGGTGAGTGCAAACAGTACCCAGCAGCAGCACTAATCCCTGGCAGGGAGCTCTTGTTTGCTCTTCCTCTGCTCACTGCCCTGCTTTGATGGCTTTCTATTCCCCGTGTAACCCCGCGCTCTCTGCTGAATTTCCAAACATGTAGATAAATGTTCCTCTGGCTTTCGGCGTGTTGACTTAAGATTGATTGCTTTTAGTATTTTGTACATCTTCAACTTTGTCCGCGTGCCAATGCACGTAATGAGGAGTAATAAGCTTCCTAGGTCTAGCTGTATTAATTTTTGCTACATTCGTGCACTATGACAAATGCGACCCCATTACTAATACTATAGAAAAGTTGATTTCTTGTATTAAGCATTATTGGTCCTGCGAGTAAGAGTTTTCAAGCTAGAGAATAATGTGAGCTTTCTTCCTTTTTCTTTATGAAAATTTGAAGCGAAACTAATAAATGAAAATGAACACTTAAGAGTGAGGGAGCTGAAAAAAACATTTTGTTTTCAAGGGTTAGGGAAACAGGCCAAATGTGGCCATTCTGCTGTGAAGTAGAATGCTGTTGCACTCCGACAAAGAGAAGGTTTCCATTCGAGACTGTGTTTCTCTATAGTCAAATGATTTTGCATCAGATTTGTGAGGCTGCAGTTGTGATAGAGCTCGGTACTGTCTGCCGTGCTACTCACCTGAGAGTGAGTATCCTTGTATTTTTGTTGTATTGTTTCTGTGAAGCAATATTAGCTCTTTTCTGCAGGAAAAAGAAGAGAACCCTTTCTACTTTTGAAGTTCTTTGTGATTTCTGATGTTGCAATGAGTTAGCAAACAGGCACACCATCCTCTGAGCACAAGAAAATCTCTTCTTCATCTTCAAAGCCTCAGTAACATGTGGGAATACTTCTTGGGATGGAATTTATCCTGCATTTTTTTTTTCCTATGAAACACAGCCATTTTGGTAGATGCTGAAGTTTCACGGTAATCTTTTTTTCCTGTCTATACCCTTAGAAACAATATTGCGTCTTTAAAAGGGCACAGTGGTATTTGACTTAGATAATTGCATATAAAACAATTAGAGGAAGGAAATCAAAGCCCCAGCTTTTTGTTTTATGAAAGCAGGAATACTTTTCTATTACCGAAAGACAGGTCGTGCTGAATTTGCCGGCGTGCTGGCCATCCTAAGTCTAACTTACAGATAAACAGAATGATGCCTTACCTCTTACCTCTCATGAATATAAAACTCATCACAGGAAAGAAAGGCAATACAATTAGAAGAGCATGTTATCATTTATAAAGCTTCTGGGCACGCTAATCAGATTTCAATAATGCAGTGTTACCATGACACCCAGTGACTCAGAGACTCCAAACTATTTTCTCATTAGTCTTTGACCAGAATACAGTCCTTTCAATAGGCTTTCCTATTTCTCATTCAATTATTGAAATTAAAATGAGTTGAGGTACATCATTATTCACTTGCAGTAGAAGTTGACTCCTGCTGAATGCTGTGGAGTGATTCGCAAGCACTGCGGTTACAATATTGTCTTCTGTTACTAGATAAAATGTATATTATATAACAATACATTTAATTGTACATTCCTTTTCCCCCCCTATATATCAGGTGTTCTGGGAGTTAAATTAATGAAATAGAAATGGAATGTTCTCCTAAAAGCATTCTGGAATCAAATGTAGATGGCCTTTGTTCATCTAAAAGGGGAAAAGAAAGCAAGTGTGACTGAACCCTTAAGCTCTGGTCCAGATACCTGCATAAAATATCCACTCTTTCTTTTTTTATTCTTGGTTACATCATTTAACCTTTCTGCTGCCTTTCTTCCACCTGCAAAGTCAGGTTCAAAAGCACATGTGTGCACCTGCATTTAATGGGTGCATTTGCACATACAAGTGAGTTACAAGTCCATTTTTGCTGTCTATAATATTACTTATATGGCTTTTGAATCATAGAATCATAGAGGCATTATGTTTGGAAAAGACCTTTCAGATATCAGTCAAGTCCAGCCATAAACCCCTCATCCAAATGTTCACATTTGTGATGTCCCAGGGATATCACAACAGGGAATAGGGGTAATGTCACAAGTTCCACTGGTACCTTTGAAGATCTGTATTCTTCAATCTCAAGCTGCTGTTAGATTCAACTTAGATTTTTTTTCATTGTTTTAAGAATTTCTCCAGCTTTTCCAGGAGCAGTGGGAGAACATACATGGTTTGGCAGCAGGGACTTCCCTTTATCTGATCAAGGGTAAAGGTATTTTTCAGGCTCTGGCCCTTCCCTAGCAATTGATATGTCAGCGAGGAGGGTTACAGTGCCAAGCTACGGCAATGCCACAAGTATTGCAAAGCCATTAAATCTTTGGAGTGAAAGTCTTCTGAAGGCTTTTGGGTGCCTCTTGCTGCCAATGCACTCTTTGGGAAACTTCATTCCATGAGTGCTTTCACTTAAAAAGAATTGTGGAGGCATCTCCTTCTCTGAGCAGAGTGGGTAGAGGAGAAAGCTCTTGCTGGAGCCCAACAGCTGGAGCCCTCTTTGTGTCGTGCCCAGCGCCCTTGAGGATGCCCAAGGGCTGGGGGGTCCCCACGTCCTCTCTAGGCGACAGCAGCTCCCAGGATGAGAGGTGAAGGCAAAGCAGAGCAGCTCTGCCACGCGAGGGGAGCAGCAAATCCCTGCCGGGATGCTCTGTGCAGATCTGAGAGCTGAATTTTGCCTTAAGCCTTTTATTTAAAAGTAAAACTTCAAACAAGTCTGGTCATCTACAGAGCAGAGCAGCTGGAAGGAAGGAGGGGAACAGTGCTTCCTTTTTGAAGTTGGGGTGACAATTGGTCAAACTTCAAAAATAAACACAGTTGTTACTCCAGTCTGGCTGAAGAGTGCTTTGCAGATGGATTGGTGGTTTCAAGTTCCTATCCCTACTGAAAAATTCAGAAATATTTTCCAGTTTAGCTTTTATATGTATGAAGGCGTGGGGAGCCAGAATGACTCCTGTCACAGCAGGGTCTTCAAGCACATGTTGAAACTGGGGATAGCTGGAGAAGGGGTGCGTAGCGTGCTGACCGTGCCAGGTGGCCTGCATGTTTGCAAAATGGACAAAATCTGCATCTTCTGGCAGCTTCCAGAATGCGTGGAGGAAGTTCAGGATGCATTTTGAAGAAACAAGTTCTAAAGTTATTAAGGTATTTCAGCATATGTACTGTACTTACTTGCCTTTAATACTTATGTTTCTAGGTGGTTCAAGAATCGAGGTCTGTCTTAATGACCTGTACTATCTTTGAACAGTAAAATATTCTCTTCTTGCTGAGCGCTTGTGCTGGTGTAATATGTAACATCCTTAATATATTCATAAATATTAATCAAGTAAACTCTTCTAAAACGTTTGTAGCCCTTTTCAGGCAAACATTGAGTCCGCAGCATACAATAAACTTCTGTTTACCCACCTCCTGAATTGAAAAGACATATGAAGTGCATGTACTGAACATTATTTAAAGCTTGTGCTGAAAATTGTCATTGCCTTTGAAATGTCCTTTTCACCTGAGACAGATGCAGAATTGCTTGTGTTTTTATGTGCTATTTCAGTGCACTTAGTTGTTGAGGAAGGGAATCAAAATGGTTAACAGTTTATTGTACCCCAAAATGCCTAGCAGTTATTTTGAACTGTGTAGATTTTCTGTAAATTCCATTGCTTTTGAAAGATTGTAGGAATTGTCTCTTCAGTAATTAGGGAAAAAAACAGACCATTTGTGAGGTATTTTGGAGAGGAGGAAAAAAGAGGCAGTTTGCTTGATACACTGGAAAAGATGTTGGTGAGGGAATGCGAGAGAGATGCCATGGGCTAAAAATAATCTGTGTTTTGAAAAAATAGAAGCAGTGAGCTACATCTCTCAGAGCTAAGGGAAAAGAGGATGCACTAAAGAAAATACATGTATGGATAGATAGGAAGGAAAACGCTTGGAGATACTGTGTATAAAGATTTAGCAAAATATATACCGGGGGTGGATGCAAAGACTAGAGCAGAAGTCCAAGCCCCAGCTGTTGGCAAGATCCTGAATGTGGGAAGGGCCAGGGAAGGAAACTTCTCAAAGTTTCAGAGAAGTAATTGGGCAACATGAAAAAGTGATAGCAAGACTCCATCTGAATGGAAGTGATTTCTGCATCCTGCATAAACTTTCAAGATTTACAAAAAAAAAGTCCATATCAGAGATCAAAGTCAGAATAAACTGAGAAACTAAAGTGAATTGCAGTCTAGGTGGATTTGCTCTTTTATTTTTAATGTAATTTTTTATTTCTTTTTATCGCTTAATCATTTGAGCTGGTGAAGAAACTATCCACAGAGGAATTGTACTGTGAAAAGTGAACAGGACACAGAGCCTAGTAGATCAGGAATCTGAAATGGAGTGAGGAAACCCCCGAAGGAATAGTGGAAGAGAGCCAAAATTCAGCAGGGAAGACAGTCACGGAAACTCGGTGGGTAGACTCCGTTTCAAGGCAACCACGATCAGTTGCTCAAAGGTAACTGTCTGAGCCTGACACGGCTCGTTGCTCACAGCCTCCCAGAGGGAGCTTGTGCTGGGAGAACCCAGGGAAATGTGGTGCAAGAATCAGCCGTGACAGCCTTGTAGTACTTGATTGTAACTGGGAGCGTGTAGTGCTTTGACTCTCCCGGTGAGTTACCAGGGAATGTTCTCCTTTTTCCCACTCCCATCTCTCCAGCTGTTGGCTCCTATAGGGTGAGCTGGTGAGGAGGCTGCTGTTACTGGTAGCAACTGATGCATCAATCTGCATGACTGCTCTAGGACATGATCGTGCTCTGTGATATCAGTGTTTATAAAGAAACTGCTGTAGGGTATGTAAAGAGTCAGACAAACAGACGCTAAAATTCCACAGCTTTCTGTATGGTGACATGCTGCAAATAGTATTTCTTTAATAACTGTAACTCTCTATGGCCAATGAATCCTCAGCAAGGGAAAGGGACTTCATGATGTATTGAGAATGTCTAGGGTTCTTTAGCCACAGGAATATGATTTTTTAAAAAAATCTTCTGATAGCAAATACATTCCTCCTCTTGATTCAGTAGTTGCCAGTATTGGCCTTAGAATTATATTTATTTCTATGAGAGGGTGTAGAAACTGGGATTATCAGTTATACCATCCTATTGAATATATTGACTTGGAAGTATGGATGCTGCACTTGTTTGTTGGAGCTAGGGAGGCTTAAGATCAAACAGCTGCTGTTAAGGTTATGTTTCCTGGATCTGCAAAATGTCATTACAGACTAATGTCTCTTGGTTTTAGTTCAAGACAGCAGCATTTGTATGTAAGCTGTAAATAAACATCAAGTAGTGTGGTTTGACCTTGCTGTTGGAAGCGCTTGCTAATCTTCACAGAGCTTTACACATCTTCTGGAGCTCTTCAAAAAATCTGTTGACAGAGACATTAGAAAAGTTCAGACTTGGGATTTTAAAGGATTTTTTCGTCTACCAACTAGTTATACATGACACCATATGTGGTAACCTGCTCTGGACCGAAGGCAATCCTTGTGCGTGTTGAGAAGGACGAGGCTGAGACTCTGCTCTTTGGAGAACCCTTTCAAGTTCCATCATGGAAATGATAGAGTTAGGGTGTTCAGATATTCTCCTTGACCTTTTTTTTTATTTTTATTTTGTGTGTGTGTGTGTGACATGAAAAAATGGTGCATTTTTGTACTATTGCTGCCCCATTCCAAGCTATGAATTCCTCATCATCCATTAGACAAGGCTGAGACTTGAAGGCCAAGTCTAAGTATTAAGCGAAGAAAGAGTTAAGGTTTGTGTTAATCACGAGGATCTGTCGTCTGTCAGTGGAATAAATTTTTTCCGATTTGTGCCTGGAGAGACTAGAGAGTAATAGAGACTTTAAAACCTAATTCAGGTTTGCTGCAGAAACAGATATACTTCATTTATCCTTTTATTACTGTTGATAGTTACTAAGGGAATATGATATCTGGCACGTTTTACTGGGACTTTTGGAATGCGTTTGTATTGCAAAGGTATAAAGATCTAATTTCTTAGTAAATCTTTGATTCTCATGTAGTTCAACAGAGCTTTCAGTTACCAGATTTACATTAGAAAAGTCTTTTGTGTGGCATGGATAATTTTCAGTCATCATGGTTTTAAATAACACTTCATATTTAGCAAACTAGGCATTTATTCAAATGCTTTATTAACTGTATTAACATTGTTGCACTTGTTCTTCAAAGAAGAAATTATTTCGGAAATTCTTAATGCCATGTGCTATAGACGTGATGTGACCGTAGGCTTGGTGTTTGTGACTATACTAATTTTAATTTCAAGAGTAGTTTTGTTTATTTCAAATATTTGGCACGTTCCAGACTTGGTACGAGAGAAAACGTTGCTCCTGTGACATCCTTCTCTCGCCAGCCGGCAAAACCGACTGTATTAACTTTGCAAATGTGTTTGGGTTGGTGGGCATTAAATTACCTTTGGGATTCTCCATCTCATTATTTCTATCAATAAAAAGCCTCTGCTGAACAAAGGAATAAATCACATATAAATGAAATATGAGAGATTGCAGGAGAAGCTGGGCTTTTGCTTAGACTAATCCAATATCTTTGGCCAAACGTCTCAATGTCAAAGGCTTTATAAGTATTCTGCAGGATCAGTCTGGCAAAAAGAAATCAATAACCAGGTAATGGACTTGATTAAAGTTTTTGCCCCTTCCTCCCACCCTTACAAGCCATATGTTTCTACCTAGACTAATCTGCTCTGGCACGTGCAAGCTGGTGTTATTCTCTGTGGGTTTCTGGGACTCAGATACATAATATGCTTTATATCATTTTAAAGAGTGAGGCAGTAACTATTGGTGTGAACCTATTAAAAAAATGGAACACATGTAGCGCTCATTTTATTTTTCCTTGGAGAAGTCTGTTCTGAAATGAGCCTGGCAAAACACAGGGTGATAATTGCACCTTTCCGTAGTGTTCTGCCTTGAACGCCGGCCCGTTGGGTTTGTGTGTTGTTGCATTGATCCTGGGTGTTTTTTTTGCTCCGGTGTCCTTGAAAACTAGAAACACTTTGCAGGACAAAATACAAAACACAATCACTTTCTCTTATATCAGGATCCTTAAAAGTCTATCATTATATTGATTTAAAAAGCAAACAATCTGCAGCTCTGTAGTGCAGCTACTGAATAGGCTTTGCTTTTCATCGGGAATGACCATTCTGTAATGAAAAACTACCTTGGGCTTCTATTTCTTGGTTGGTGGAAATATTGACCACTCCAAGTTAGAACGCTGTGCTAATAATATCCCCATTACAATAATTCAGCAAACAGCAGGAGAGATAAATGCCGAGGACGGCCCAGGAGCGGGAGGAGGGAGCTAGCGGCCCCAAGCAGGAGGCTTTCTATGAAGCAACTCAAACGCATATTGCAAAAAAAAAAATTGCTGGAAGAAAATATATAGGGATAAAATATATTCATCCTTCACTGCCCTTGGATGAAACTGCTCTGTGGTTAGTGACACAAGTGACCTTACATATGTATTTTCAAAAAGTATCACTTGAGAAATGGAGTAAAGTTAATAAATAATGGGAAATGTTTCCAGTATTAAACTACAACTTTGTTTCTTAATCAAAAGCTTGCACAAATGCATTATTATTATTGTAAACATGTGATTTAAAGCAAGTTTTTTTTCTTCTTGGATTTTAAGTGTGCCTACACATGCACTCAAATAAAATTGGATATTTGGCTCCAGTTTTTTTCAGGTATATTTCCATGAGAAAGTGCTAGGAGGTGCTGAAGCAGTGCTACGTCCTCCCACTGGTTTTCTTTTTAGCATGTCAAAAAAATTTGATTTTGGTCAGACCAAACAGTTCAAAATGAGAATTTTGTAGAGAGCTCCTGTAAGGCTCTTGTGGATTCTTTTAGCTGATCTGCACCCTGTGCATTTGCCATCTGCTTCTTCAGTTGTTACTGCCCCATCACAAGGATGACTAGGATCTCTCCTTAATGATATAAATCACCACACCCATAAAGTGTGACCTTAAATAGGTTTGAGGCCTGAAGGGAAATAGAAAAGCTGGGCAGTTATTATTCAAATGGCTGCTTAGCTATTTTATCTTTATAATACATTATTTAAATTTTATGCTTTTCTAGATAGTAAATAACTTTCTGATGTGCTGGATGCCTGCTTTATGGAGAATGTTCTCCTTCATTTTAAATAATTGCATCTTGCCTACTCTGCTCTATCAGTGTGTGGATTTCAGCTCCGCAAACAGGCGTGTTTAATATGGGCAGCATTAAGTCAGTTGAATTGCATTGGCGAAAGGTGTTGTGATTACCTTGATGGCTTGCAAAAGCAGGTGCCAAGTTTAATCATGCTCTTTGCGACAAAAGTTTATACAGTTGTTCAAATCCACTTAATATTTTGATAGGAATGTTTAGACTCTTAGCAGTTGAGAGGAAAAATTTTGATCAGCTGTGTGGGTAATTAGAGATGGAGTAGAAACAGATCAGAAATTAGCTGAAAGAAATAAAATAACCTCTGTGTAATAACTCTGGTAGAATTGGGGGGGCGGAAGTTTCAATTGACGTGTCTTTTATGGAGTACCAATAAAATACTATACTTTTAAACCTATTTGTTCAGCTTCAGTGGAGCCATGAATATGCTCTGTGAAAGCTTTATAGGAATCTGCCTAATCTTCACAGAGTTCTTAGGGTTTCTGTCTTCCCCATCACCTTGATTTTTCCATTTTTGCGGCTCCCAGCGCAGCTGCTGCCTGGTAGTTGCCAGGAGTTATCGACTCTCACAGATGTCAAATCATCTGTTTTAGCTGGAGGAAAAGGATATTCTTCTTGTTCTTTGTGAAGGTCTGGGGTTATGTAGGTTTTCTTCGAGCTTTGTCAGTAATTCTCCCTATTTTGGGTGGGAATTTAGAAGAACTGTGAAGCTGCAGCTGCCTCCTTGCCTGGCTTGGTGACCGCGTTGGTCGCTCCTGTGCTTTGGCCGAGTACATCCCTGTTGCTCTAGTCAGAGCTGCTGTACATGTCAGAACATCTCTCTTAATAGAGTTATCTCTGTGTTATGTTTCTTTGTGAGCAATTATAGTCTTGATGCCTTTAATGTTCTCGGTTCATTATGGTTTTCTTCTGCGCAATAAAGGCAATTGTTTTGTCCCTAAAGTCTGCTGCAAGGGCTTGTGCTGAAGGATGGAGGAGAGATCTATGTTTGTTAAATTGTTAAAACGCACATTTCCTAAAGTGCAGCTGTTAAAATAACAAACATTAGTGTTAGGGTTGACTAGAGAGTGGCAATTCAGTTGTGAGGCAACTCGTAAGATTTGAATTGGAAGAAACCCAACATATTCAGAATGCTCTTAAAAAAAAAAATCTGGATTGTACTGAAATGTCTGTTGTCAAGGTAGAGGCCCTAGGATTTTCTAAGTTTCCATGTAAACTGTTGGTTTTTAAATCAGTCTGCGTGGCCTGCTGGTTAAAGCTGGCTTCAGAGGTGGCGGAGGTTCAAATGCCTGCTTCACCCCGTAGCTGCAGCAGCCCGGCTGGGGGAGCTGACCAGCTGCGCAGGGAGCAGGGGATTTCTGCACCAGCTTCGCTTTGAAGGGTTCGGGAGAAACTCGAGTTACTGTCTTGGGAGTGTATGTGAAATGGATGGGGAAGAGAGAGAAAAAAACCCCACTGATATACCGGTATATGCACCCAGACTTGGGATCAGTTCTGAGAATTGCTGCGTTTGGGGTTTGTTTTTCCCCTTTCTGTAGCCATCAGGTATGAGAACATGTGGCTTCATGACCAGTTGTCATGAAAAGTTGTCATGTCTCAGTTGTCATGGAAAGCCTCGTATTCGAGGACAGGCGGTTATCCTAATTTTGGTTGCTGCTTT
>JAWLRI010000801.1:1631449-1666327 GCA_034781795.1 Crypturellus tataupa | reverse complement strand
GGCCCAGGTCCATAAAGTCACCAGCTGCCCCAAAAAAGCCCTGTGTGGTGAGCTGCTTTGAGCTGCACTCCACAGATGGTTATGTAGCACGCGTTAAATATTTCCTTAGATACTTGAGCAATGTTAACATCCCAGCGCAGAACTTTTTCCCAGGCTGTGAAATCTCTCTGCGCTCACTGAACTCTCTATGCATGTAAATATACAGCTTGATAGTGATGCTTTGTACAAACATGCAAATGGGATTAATGGCTGTGGTTCATTACTGGCTATTGATTGACATTAGACATCACTGGACGGCCATTTGGGGATGATAGTGGATTTGAGATAGCTGATCCGTAACTTTGGCTTTCAAGGGAACTGTGTACAGGATTATCGTTGTTAATAGAAGTCGTAAATCTGTTCAGTACATGGATTTCATGTATCTGAACTCCTTCCAAAACATATTTTTCCTTATTTCAACAGCTCTTCATTAACATTTGAGGTTTTGGAGTCACTCCAATGGAGGAAAAAAGACGCAAGCTGGATGGGTTGGGTGCTGAGATTAGGCATACCATACTGTTATTAACATGCTGTTTAATGCACATTATGCTTATTGATTGGTATTATGCATGGATTTATGTGGCTAAATACACTCATTTATTTTAAAAATATAGTAGTGTCTAGGGAGAGCTTAACTTCCATTTACACTGTTAGAGAGAAAATACTGGAATGACATAGCATAGATGCCATTTCTGGCAAATACGCATTTACTCAAAATATTTAACTTAGAGTCCTGCATGGTTTAACATCTGTCTTGCTGATGTGCATTTCATTACATATAATTTTCAAATACAACAACTAGTTTATCATTTCCCTCTTCATTTTTATTCCATACCTGACATGCTTCTAAAGGTTTCTAAGAAGCAATTTTGCATGTACTAAAATCTGCTTCATACAAGGTGTATAACTTAGTTTAAAATCTAATTTAGCTACCTTTAATTCCATGGCATTGGAAGACAGCTAATTCCTTTTTTTTTCTCTCTTAATAATGAGTGATACCCTTAAATGGTATCACTCATTATTACTGTAAGTTCATCTTACCAAGCTAAAGAACTTGAGCGTAGTAGGCCTGGCTGTGGTCTCTATAGATTAGAACCTGAATTAGAATCTTTTCCTTTGTGGCCATAGCAAAAATCATGATAACCCTGAATGTAGAAGCATAGATTACATTTAGAGCCAGCCAAAACCCTTGAAGTAGGGGGATGATTCTGCACCGAACAGAGACAAGCTGGAAGAGCAGTGGGAAGCCCACCATGTGAAGCAGGTATCTGCATGTGTGGTTAGATAAGCCAGTTTTTCTCACCAGTGCTCACTTTAGAAGGGGAAAATGCTTTCAAATATTGAGAACCTGCTCAACTGAGACTTGTTTCTAAACTGCTTGAATCCATTTCCTGAGAACTCATCTACGTTGTCCTGGGAGAACCTTTTTGACACGTCGTTTTTAAATTATTGCAGCCATGAAATTTTTGCTTCTGAAGTGTAACGTAGCCTCCAGGAAGCTTTAATAAACAAGATGAGCTTCATTAAAACAAAATAATCACTTCTTTTATGACGCTTAGCCCGCGTCTGCCTTGTGCGGAAGCAGTGGTAAGCCATGCCACACCAGAAGGATGTTTTCTTTTCTTCCCTTTAATATCACACCAGCCTGACAGCCGGGTGGGCTGGCAAGAGAAGACAATTCTCCTGTCTTGGGTCAATATACAGACATAACCACGTTCTGAAAAGGTCTAGCAATTTGGGGATGAGAAATTACCCACTATTTGCTCTTGATACTCTATGCATTGGTAGCTTTCTAAAGAATTCCAGCAGGTAGTCTGTGTCCTGGGCTTTGCATGATGGTATTTTTATTCTCAGACCAAAAAAAACATGCACCTACACAGTGTCCACCAGCTGCTGGTTACTTGGCCTTAAACCCCTTCCTTGGTATATAGAATGTCAGTTCATGATTGACTTTGCATCTTCAAAGTGTTATTTTTTTTTCCTTGGTCTTGATGATAAGTGAGAAAAGAAAAGATATTTTCAGATTTCTGCTTTCTAAGTATTCTGGCATTCACCTTCTGTAGAAATAACCTTTTATGACTATTAATAAAACAGGATAAGATTAGTCTTAAGATTATTTTCAAGGATGTAACATATTACAATTATAGCATTAGACACATCTTAGACACATGCAGCCCCTAAGGATAATAAGGACAACACCCAAAATGAACTATAGGCGTCAAAAATCCTAGGGGTTTTAGTTGGAAATGTCTCTGTAAATAACTCATGTGACTCTAAGTTCTTGTAACCAACAGAAGTGAACCAAATGCCAAGCTTGTTTGAAGGGTGCAAAGTCTGTTAGAACCAAAATCTTTGCTCTCTGCTGAGCACTGCGCTCTCATACAGACTAAGAACTAGTATGGTTGTGCACACCAAGTTCTTCTAGACCAGCATCCTGTCTCCTGCAGTGAGCATCATTGGCAGCCTAGGCAGGATGACACTAAGAAAGGCATTTGTAGCATTTTGGTCCTAGTGCCCTTCTAGCCTCTTATAAAAACTTTATTGAACCAGATGGAGTTCCCATATAAACCCTTGGTGCAGTCCTTGGTGCTCCCTTCGAGCCCCTACAGAGTTCTGCTCCTTGCTAAAAGCTGCTGTGAAGTCTCCTGCCTGGTGTGGGAAACTCATCCTTTGCTTATTGGATTTTTCCCCTCACCATCATTCCTGTGGGGACATGTTTTATAACCTGTCAACCTAATAGATCTAAATTCAGCTGAATTTCTGAGAAGTAAATGAGAGCCCATGGCAAAAATAAACCATGGCAGAGTAGGACAACAATCTTGTCCTGTTAATCTCAGCTTAACAGCAGAGACAGACATCCATCCACCTTTGGGAAGGGAAGACAAAAGGCCATTGTGGAGTATTGTGCCTGGTAGCCACCAGCTGGCAGTTAGCAAATGTCCCCCGGCCAGCCCAGCACTTCCATGTGGCTGTTGACTGTCCTCTGCCCTGTCACTCCTGCGGCTGCAGCATGGTAGAAGAAGGTGGAGAGGAGCTGAAGGAGGGAAGCTTGTATTGCTGTTATAAGAGATGGGCATAAGAAGCAAGAGAGACTTCCACAGGCATTCAGGCTTCTGGAGGTCCCTTGCTCATGCAGCAACTTGTTTTGCTTTGGGAAAGAACAAGCTACGCACTGGATGTTTGGTTACTTTTTTCTTTCCTTCATGCCTTAGCAACTAACATGAGCAAGACTAAAACCAGCTTTAACACTATTTGTAGTTCTCCTGTTGGGTTTTGCTGCTCTTTGCGTCTGTCTGTTTTGATATGGGAAATGATAGAGGAGAAGGATTTCACTTTAGAATAGCTGCATGAATAGAAATAAATGACAGCATGCATCAAACCAAGTTCAAAAGACCTTGTTGACTTGATGATGTTGAACCGTTCACCTGCAATCAGATGTTACCTACTGCTACAAGTCTTCTAGGAGGCAAAACTTGAACACAAGCTGTGTTGTGTTTAATGTGTTCTTGTTTGGATGTCAATATTTGTCAGCACTGGGTGTAAAGCTCTGCTTGTCGTCTTCTGCTGTAGGTTGCACTTGTCTCAGGAAAGGAAGTGTCTTAGTGAACGCTTGCAGAACATCAGGCACGGCCACAGCTCCCCATAAATAATCCAGGGCAATGCTAGTAGCACAGGTGTTGCTACATTCATTTAATGCCACGTGTAGGATACACTCACAAAAGTGCTGCCTCGTTCCCAGGGCTGTTCTGGCAACCGCTACAGCTCGGCTATTATCCCTGTGATTAACTCGTGAGATGAGACATGCAGGGCAGACAAGTCTGCCTGACTCTTATTTACCAAGTAAACAGGAGAGGAAGAAAATGCTCAATCTCTGCAGCAGTGCTGGGGATAAAGCTGAGCGGGAGTGATGCTCCGTGCTCGTGAGGAGCTGTCATCCGGTCACGGAGGTGAAACTTGGAAAGAGGGATGTCCTACGCAGCTACATCCTAGAGGGAATCAAAGGCTTTGCCAGCTGTTTTGACTGATAGAAAATGACAGCCAGGGTGGGTTTAGAAGGATTGGGTCTGTGGTCCTGCCTGACCCGTTACGGTGCCGAATATGTGACTAGCTGTTCTTCCTGCATCAGCTTCAGCGGCAGCTCCAGGTTCGGATCTAGCTGGGAAGTCCAGAAATACCTGACAGGACAGGTATTTGAAGCTGTTGGACTGTAGATACTATATTTGGTGTATTTACAGGGTAATGCCATCACTATAGCTATTGCCTTCGTTTTACTGATATTTCATTAGGGTAATTGGTTGAATGGTGAAACAGCCCTGTGCCAAAGGGGTGGTTTTCTCACTGAATATGACCCTAATTATTGGTCTGTCTAGGACTCGGTAACTATTAGTATGGAGCTGTTTTCAGTGAGAATGATGCAGCTGGAAGAAAAAGGAATATATAATGGAAGGGAATTTGTGTTTTTATTGCATGCATGAAGGTTTGAGAAGTTAATGCTCCATCTGCTTTTGAGGAAAACAGAATTAACATTTCCAAAGTTCTTCCCAGCCTTAATGGTCTATAGAGAGGCTAATTTATAACATCGGTTAGGAATCCCTGGTAGCTGTTAAAGGGTAGAACTGTACCTATATTAAGGAAGAAGATATATCTTCTTTTGAAGAATAAGGGATATACATATATCCCTGACAGAGCTTTGGTCTTGAAAACATTCTTTAAAAAAAAATAAAAGGGCAGTAAAATGATGGAAAACCAAGTAATCTGGCCAGTATATTGTTGTACCACATTACGTGAGTGTGCTGCTATTTGCTGTAAAAAATGAGCAGCACCAAACCTCTAAAAGTTGTCAAGCAAAATTAATTGCATATATTTGAATGTGTTTGAAATGAAAGATTTTTTTTTTCTCACCTGATAGTCTTTTTTTTTTTTTAAATTTGTTTTGGTAAAAGGAAAAGATGTTTGTGATCCTCTGAATTAGATATACACCCTCCATGTGATTGATGAGAAGTTTCTCTGCTTATGAACAGTCTTAAATTCAAATAGAGATAACATAGCTGCTGATAAATAAGACTGGACATGTAACATTGTATTTCCATATGTTTTTGTATTAAAAATCCATATGTGTTTTTTGCAGATCAGTCAAACATTAGATGATCATACAAATATTATGACTGTTAAACTGATAGCCTAAATGATTAAATATGTCCTGTTTATTTCCTTATTTTTCCCCCAAATAATCTCATATCAGATGCATATAGAGTGATCCCCCTTTAGCAAAACGGTGTCGCTGTGGTAACTAAAGAACACTTCAGAATTTGAGGTGTTAATAGAGCAATAAAACAATAAAAGTTTTATCTCTCAGAACCAAAAATACTGCGACTAAGGGAGTAAGTGCCATTGCTGGCCCAGTCTTAAGCGCAGCAGATTTGTTGCAAGAAAGGCAATCGGGTGCCTAGTGCTGCTGGACATAGGCCTTCCTTCCCTTGTGCTGGTGCCAGGGTTCCTTGGTTCCAGTGTATTTTTAATACCACTCAGCCTGTCTCTCAATATTTTTCCTTTATGGGATCTGCTTTTGCTTTCCTGCTCACGATTTCTTTTCTCCTTTCATCCTCAGCCACGTTTGTAACTCGTCCCCTGCCACCCCATGTCAAGCCGTATCAGTTTGACCTACCTTCTGCTCAGATTTCTTTTCTGAAAGATTTTCATCCTGGCCCAGGTGGAGTATCCTCAAAATCCAGCCCAAGGAAGCTGCCTTTCCTGTAGTATTTTGGGGGATTATATGTTAAAAAATGCATAAGCAAAAAACCTCTTTTGTGATTCACAGCAGTGGCAGTGCACACTACTCCCTGAATCAATTATAGATTTCATCAGTCTCATTTTACACCTGCTTCTGAAATTCTTTTAAAATATCTTTTTTTGTAAGTGTATAAAGGATATGGTATTTAGTCATTTTGCTAATATTTTCTGTCTCCAGAAATGAGATCTGTCTCAAATTATTAAAAGTGCAAGTTTTTCCTTAATAAAAACACTTATTCTTAGCAGCATGACAAAATCAAGGTCTCTTCCAGCAATTCTTACTTTAGTTTCATGTTCTTATGCCTTCATATATATGAAAAAAATCTAGAATTATTTCTGTGAGGTGTTAAAATGTTTAAAAGATCACAAAACTTGGTCTTGGGCATGGGAGTGGAACTGCCTTAATGAGGATTGCAATATTTTCACAGTATCAGCATGACTTTGGATGTTATGTCTCAGAAAACTGTTAGAGCTTCCTGCAGAAGTTGCTGAGCATTTGATCAAGGGAGATCTCAAAAATACGACGTATTTGGATTTTTCAGGTCATTTAACCAAAGTTTTCGAAGCCAAAGTGTTCTGAATAAGGAGGAAACTTCTCTCAAGGTTAAAAACTGATTGAAAGGAGCGAGTTGTCACATTTGCAGTGGAGATCTTACTATAACTACCTGTACTACTTACAGTCCTATAGGGACCTGTGGTAGCCAAGTGAACTAAGATGGGGATGAAAACAGGGAGGGAGAAGGAGCAGGTGGAAGAGTTTGCTGACTGTCACCCTTAGCTGGTAAAGGGAAGGCTGGACATGAGCAAGTTGAGAATTGCAGTTGCAATAATGAGCGATTTGCTTATGTGGTAGCAGATGAAATTCAGTGCAGATGAATGCAGAGTGCTGTATATGAGGGAAAATAAACTGGCCTAATTATGCATAGATAATAATGGGCCCTAAACTAGTTATTACAACTCAGGAAAGAGATCTTGGAGATGCTGTGGGCAGTTTCGTGAAAATGTCTGCTCAGTAGCTCTAAAAAAAAAGCTAAAAAGAGTAAGTTCCTGGGATAAGAAGAGAGAATAAAGCAGAAAATAGCATGCCATTGGGGACCTCTTCCTAGGTATCAAGACAGATGACAGGTACGATCCAAGACACATAGCACCTTCAGTGTAAGGAATGATTTGAAAAACTGGGAGTCTGGTTTTGGTGATAGGCTGTGCTATGAGAAGAACCTATAAAATCAAATTTTATTTTATTTGTCTGTGGTGTGGAAAAGGTAGATGTGTCATTGGTGTTTATTGTTAATCCCAATATTGGAATCAGAGACATCAAATGCAATTAAATCAAAGTATTTAAAACACCTCAAAATTTATTCTGCACAATGCATTATGATTGTTACACTCATTGGCATAAATTGGTTGTGGATACCAAATATTTTTATGTCCAAACAGCAGCTGGAGAGAACCATGCAGCGGAGAAAATCCATGGGAGGTCACGACACTTCCTTTCTCTGGAGAAGTCCCGAGCCATGAACCTCGGTGTGGGCGGGTGTATTAGGAGATTGACTCCATGTATTTTCTCTTATTTATCTTTATTAATATTCCACTCCTAGCTAGGTTCCTGAGCTAGATGGACTTTGAGTCACAGCATGGCATGTCCATGCTTAAATGCATCAGAACTCTCCTAGTTTATATCTGAAGATTTAAGAAATGTGATTGCAACTCTGCTTTTCATTTATATAACACGTCAGTGGAGCCATTAGATAGCGAATGTGATAAAGTAGCTATACTGAGTGAGCAGAGACAGAATTGTGATGCTTAAATTAATAATTTATATCTAGAAATAGGTTTGAACTTGGGAAATAATATTCTCCCCCTAAGCTATTTTATTCTATTTTGAAAGTAATTCTCTGACTTTAAGTTGTTTTATTGATAAACTCCTAACTAGGTTGCAAAAAGTAAGAATGTTATTTTTAGAGCTCATATTTACATTCCCATGGAAGACAGTTCTTTCATATCTTTTTTCTTCTCTTTCTATAGTGTTTTTCATACATGACAGCTTCATTTATGATGTATCAGAAGACTGTGTAAAGATAAAAACAGGATTTTTTCAAACGTATATTTTTATGTATTTTAATGTAAAAATAACTGTTACTGCTGATCCTGGCCTCCTAAATATAGTTAAAGGATTTTGCAGTTTGTGCTGAAGAGTCTTTGCTTATATCCTTGCTGACAGCTACGCTTGACCTTTTTTTTTTTTTTTTCATTTTATTTTTAATTTTTATTTTCTTTTCACAGTGGTACCCAGCTGACCACCTCAAGTGGGGACAGAACAGTTTGGATTCGGGATCTTTTGAAAGGCAAATTTAGGAGGACGTGGCCATGCTGCGTGGGGCTGCCCGTGTGGTGATTTTGTGGCTTCTGCCTCTACAGCAGAGTAAAACATGGCATGTTACCAGGTAGGGAGTTTAAGATTATCTCTTAGCTGATGGCTATCTCTGATTAATAGCTGGTGTTCTGTGTCTTAGCCCAGTGAGAAGGATCGAGAAGCAAACTGTGGGCTTCACTTTCAGGATGTGAGTAGATTTGTAGAAGTGGATGCAAAACAGGCCTTGATGTGGTTTAGTACACAAACGCTTTACTAAATACAGAACGGGAAGGACTTCACTTAGAAAAATGCCAAGAAAATATTTGCTTTTATTGGCATCTAGTGTGTGTGTATACATATATAAATACACACTCACCTACACATGTATATAGTTAGAGGAGAGCTTTGTGCAACTTTAATAGGTGTTTTAAATTAACTGAACACAAATTTAAGTCAGTTTTTTATATTGTGTTTTTAGCTGATGAGTATGCAGCACATTTAAAATTAAGGTCATACAGAGGGAGATTTATTTTATCCATTTTATATGTTTTGGCAAGGTGACTTTTAATAAATCAGTATGTACTCCTTTATTTATTACTAAGGCAAAAGCATTTGTTATGAAGGTGTTCCTAGAAATATTAGTGTAGTTCTGCTTACCAGTTAATTACTAGTTTCTCATCTTTCTTTGTTTATATTTGAGATGACGTGTGCTGATGAATGTCTCGGTGAAGTGGAGGGGATGGCGTTTTGTTCAGGTTGTCCGTTCCAGACTTCTAGCAATAGTGTTACTGACACCACCGGGTTTTAGCAATTGCGTGTCACCAGCCTATGGATAAAAGTCTCCAGGCCCTTTTGTGTTTTCCCTGTTTTGCTGTGATCTGATCCTCCTGGATTGGCCATTTCTTCTCCTGGCTGAAGATGTTTATAGCTTGTAACTGGATAGGGACAGGTTTCTTTGAAAGCTAATTAAGGCCATTTTGACAACAGATTTTCAGTCTATGCATTAAGTCACAAATTGAGAAAGAATTAAATAATTTAAAAAATCAGTAGTTTTCCATGTGGGCTGAACAATCTATCCTTTTATTTACCTCATTGGTAAAGGTAGATGAATTACTTTGGCTAAACTGAAAACAGCTCCTATAAAAAAACCCAAGCTTGAGAGAAGTAGTCAAGTTTTATAAGATCTTAGACAAAGCAGTTAAAGTTTGGCAAAGTTAAAAGCAATTGAGAAATGGGTTTTATAACAGAAATTGTCAGCCAGTTCTGATAACAGATGATGCTACCACCCTCGCAATCAGTAATAAGAATTAATGGTCAGCGTGTTGTTTGAAATGAAAACACCGGAAATCTATTCTGCTGTTGCTTCTTTTCTTAACCTCTTGAAGGTTGTTTTTTTAATACTTTCATCATCCTTTATGACATATTCTTGACCTTTAACAATTATTCCTAAGAATAGCTTTAATTTTTTCTCAGAAGGGTTTTGAATTTGCATAGGGGAGGTTTTGTTTAGACATTTTTAAAATATCTTCTCTGCCGAGGAAGCTTTTGCAGTCAGAGGGATCAAAGCAAATCTTCATCGCCAACCCATGCCTCCCACTCGCCCTCATTTGCAACTCTCATTTCCACCTTCGGCGCATCGAGGTGCACTTTGCATTTGGAAATAAGAGCGAGGAGCACGCGGGCATCATGTGAAAGGCTGCCTATCAGCATGCAATTAGCGAAACCTTTAGTCATGCAAAAATCTAGTGGCTGCCGGGAGTGGGAGGTGGTGCCAAACCCGTGGCATAATGTGCTCAGGATGGGAGCAGTCGCAGCGAGGCCCCGCTACGTTCATTTGCATCCCATCAGCATCGCCCCAAAGGCAGCGGAGCCAGGTGAGTCTGTAAGACGTGCGGCAAAAAAGGCTGCGCGAGCGACGTGTGCCCAGCGCGTCCGGAGGGAAGCTGGGCTCTTCCGGAGCCGCTGCAGAGAGGGGAGTGGGGACCGCAGGGCACGGTGGCTCCAAGCTGCAACTTGTGGTCGTAGTTGGAAAACCCTTGGTGTGTGCATGGCAAGACTGCGAGGCTACTGACAGGTTAAGCAGGCGATCGCAGCCTTGCAGAGCAGGCCTAATTGCAGGGCTGCCTTTCAGTTCTGTACATTGAGGGCCTGACTGGGGGCAGAGCACAAGGAAACGAGCTCGTGCTAGGGGAACCACCAGTGATCTCCGTTGTTCTGCTTATTCGCAGGAGAAGTGCTTTTGTTAATAAAATATATATATTTTCTAAACAAGAGCTTTCTGCTCCCTTGATGTAATGTGTTTGGATGGATGCCTGCTTTCAAATTGAGCGCTCCTAGAAAGCATCGTATTGGAAGTATAAAAAATGCAAGATAAATATCAAAGCTATTAACTGTCACCTTTTAAGAGAGATGTTGTAATAAACACCGCTACAAATACACGCATTTCTCTAATGAGCGGTAGTTGTCTTTTACTTACAGGAGTTCAGTTTTTATAAAGCTGTTCTTATTTTTCTGTATTAGAAACTCTTTTTTTAATCAGTAAACATAACTTTTGAAAAGGCCTCCCACAGATCTATGTGTGGTTGAAAACTTGGTATCAGGAAAATGGGAAGGGTCTTTTACAGTTGGTTTTTTTTACCCCTTAGTCCTCCCCAAAACCACAAGCATCAAATCTGTTATTGGAGGCCGAAGAATCCAAGGTATAGCATGACATGAAATATTGAATAAAGTTTAGCATCCCAAAGTTGAATAAAAATGGATGCAGACAGTTTTAATGAGTTATATAGCTGTGGTAAACACCTCTGGAGAGAGGAAGAAACAAATTTTCTAATCTACTCCCATCTTTTTTTAGAAAGAAAAAGTCCAGATCTCCTCTCTTCAAGATTATTCCATCTTGGTGCCGATTATAGGAAGCAACTTGGACAGGAAGTGGCAGGTGGAAGGAAGAGGTAGGAAATGAGATTTATAATTTCTAAACCTCTTTTTATTCACAAACATAACTCAGATTGAAAATATATAGCCGGCCATGTTAATAGCTGAGCAAAGACTTCCAGGATTGTTTTCTCTGACCATAAATCCAGGGCTGTCAAAGTCATTTTGGCAAGATTAATTTCAATTATCCAGCTATAAATATCATCACAGATCCGCAGCCTGATCTCTGATATGCAAATCAAACTGAAGTTCATATATCTCATGTAAACACAAGCGGTTATTTAGTTTTGCAAACATATGCTGTGGACTGTATGTTAAATGCAGAAATTGTTATTTATGCTGTAAGATGGAAAAATTATTTGCACCAAAGTCAGAAGATCCAGAATTAATGTGCAAGTTTTCTTCTCCAGTATATCCATTATATATATATATATATATATATATATACACACACACACATATACAGCCATTTGAGGATGGGGCTGGCCTCTTTTCAGTGGTGTCCACGGACAAAACTAGAGGTAATGGCCACAAACTGAAACATCAAAAGTTGCACAAGAACTTAAGGAAAAATTTCTTAACAGTGAGGGTGACAGAGCACTGGAACAGGCTGCCCAGAGAGGTTGTGGAGTCTCCTTCTCCGGAGAACCTGCTTGGACGTAGTCCTGTGCCACATGCTCTAGGTGACCTTGTGTGTACGGTGGGTTGGACTAGATGATCTCTAAAGATCCCTTCCCACCTTAAGGATTCTGTGATTCTATGGTTTGAGGTGTTCTCCATTTTTCTATACTTCTTTCAGCAGAGGCAACACGATAGAAGCAGGTCCCACGGAAAAGTCAGTCTGTCCTGTCCTGCAGCACACCTGGGGTTAATACCTGTCTAGGAATCGACACTGGGGTTGCTTTCTGTTCCTGGCTTTTAAGCTGGAGTTGAGTTACTGCTATGCCTTCAACATTTGCCCAACTCCCCATTGTTTTTTCTCATATTGGATGCTGTATTATAAAATTTAAAATGTCTTAATTGTTTACATCAATCCTCAGTCAGTGCTAATATCCTTTGGTTATTGCCTTTTGGCATTTTTTTAGGTGCCAATTCAAAAAGACTAATCTATCATGATCAGTGTTAATTATCCCATACAAGCACTAATCTAGTGTCTTGTTACTAAGGTATTAATGTATTCTGTTATTTCCCCACCAAAAATGTTGGCTACTTCGCCTGCTCTGTGTCATAATTGGCAATTTTCCCTTCTTTATCTAGTGTCGGATCTGTATCGTGTAGAAATTATTTCTTCATATATTTAAATATTTCCTACTTTCCTTTTTAATCATACATTAAGGTTTTTAGCTCCTATTACCACTTGCATAACTGCTGGTTTTTGTTTTAACTCTTTTTCATAAGCAGCATTTCATATTTGGGATATTGTGGTTTGTATGCGTTTAAAAGATGTTTGTACACATCTTTTATATGCATATATCTGTATATATTTTTGTTTAATAAGAGTTCCTAATCAGCTTCAGTTTTCCTTGTAGGGATACCAGGTAAGGGTGCTGCCTGCACACTTTTTCGTATTAGCCCACCTTAGTGGAGTGGACAGTATAAGATAAGATTAAAATGGTTTTAAACTACTGTTAAGCTTGGATATGTTTTTTCCTTTGGTCTTGATAAAGAAGTTAGAGTTGCTTGAATCACCAAGGTGGCTGATAAAACTGCTAGAATTGCTGAACTGCAGCATCGAATCGCTATATGTAAGTGAGAATTATTTATGTTTGGTGGAACCAAGAGGAGAGGTGATGTGCTTACTCAAGGCGTGAGCTTCTGTTGGAGCTGTCATTAGGAATGTGGCTTTTTCCTTCCTTGGTACCTTTTAAGAAAAAGTCAAAATGAATTGCCACCCAACTTTCCTGCAAAGTGGCAAGAAACAAAATCTGTATTTCTATTGCAATTTTAAACAGCGATAGGTCATGAGAAGCATTATTTTCCTTTCATTTAAATACTGTGGGGATAAGGCAGTGTGTGGAGCTATTCAAAGTATACCTGCATATAGGAATAAAAAGCAGCTGCAGTTAGCAGTATTGCCAAGACTGTCAGCTTCATGCAGAAACTAATCACTGTTTGGGATAAGACAGAAACATTCCTCCATGGAATTACAGGATAAAATTACAGCTTCCTCTGAAATGTCTGCATTGGTCATTGCTGGCTACACGTCAAGATAAATCAATGTTCTCAGTGATTTTTACTGGAACACAGCACTTTAACTTGTACATGAGAAGCATACTTGCTTTTCTTACTAATTATGACAAGGCTCTTCCAGTATCAGGAATATATGAGCCTTTTTTTTCAAAAAAAAAAAAAAAAATCTGGAAAGAAAAAATAGCCAAGTGAGAATTTTTCTGTCTAGTTTATGTTCTCGTCCCGAGTCCTGTGTTTTCCTGTTAGTGCTGGTATTGCAGCCGTGGCTTCAGATGCTGACAGGGTGTTTCCACTGTCCTCTGCGCAGCGCTCGCAAAGAAACAGCCCTCGGGCACACAGTGTGTGTGAGCAGAGTGTTTCGGCTCATTACGGACTTGTTTTCTCTCTCACTCATGTCTCGTGTGCTTGGAAGTGGCAGTTTTTCCTTTGCCATTTTCCTAGAAACGCAGTCTTGTGCTAGCTCAGCCAAAACAAGTTAATTGTACCAATGGAGAGCGTTTCATACAGCAGCGGAGGCTGCCAGGTATTAGTGCAGAGTTTGGGGAAGAAAAGGGCTTGTTCAAATGCCGTGTTTCAGCCCTGCCAGCACCAGGTAGTGCTGACGCTGGATTCGGTGCGTGGTACCTCTTACAGCAGAGCGATGTTCCCAAAATCCCACAACCTGCTGCGATGGGAGCTCTGAAGTGTTTCCTTGCTCCTGTCCCCAGGGAAGAACAAGAGGAGGAATGTGTCCTGCTGGGCATAAGCAGTTGGACTTTGCTAAGCATATCCACCTGGATGGTAAATGGTTTTTAATTGTTAGTGTCCTCCAGCTTGAAATGAGATGAGTTGGTCATTTGATAGCAAAATGGAAATCTATTGTAATAGGTGAGTGTCTCCATACATGTAAATGCCTCTCCATTGGACTGGAGGTCCTCTGGCCCCAGGCAGTCTTTAGCGATGCTTGGGTCTGTGTGAGATGTTTGGGGGTTTGGTTTGTTTTTCAGAATCCAGACTTTGCTTAAAATCTTGGGCTGTCAGATGATTTTTCTCCCAAATGCTGGAAGTTTTGCTGGCTACTCCATGTGTCCTGTTAAAGCAAACTGCATGTATCTTTGATGAGCTGCAATATGGACACAAGTCACACATCAACCTTTAAGCGGTGACTTCGTACGTACAGAAAAAGCCTCCTGGGTCTTTTATTGAAGTCGGAAGGCACTGAATTGTCTCCGTCCCTTCTTCAAATGTGAGTGAATGCGATACGGCTCCACAGTCGTTTCTCAGAGAGAGATTTCAAAGCCCTCGTGGCTCATTTGTGGACCAAGCCTTACGTTTCCCCAAATGGCAGGGGATACACGTGTACACGTGATGCGATTCTTTCATACGGTTTTCAGAAACAAATCTCAAAATCAAGTGTGGTAGGTATAAAAGCTATAAGGCCTTTATATAAAAGCATTTATGCACAAGGTATGTGCCTTTAAGACTACGAACTATTTATAAAGCCAGTTCTGAAACTTTTCATGAAAATGCTGTGTTTCGGGTTTTGTTTGATTTTTTTTTTTTTTTTTTTTTTTTTTTGCCTCAGTGGAGGTGAGGATCAAGAGAGCTGAAATGTTGGCAACCTCCTTTTTGTGTTTCCAGTGTTCAGAGCAAGTCATCTGATGTGAAGTTAGACACAATATCATGCAAAAATCTGTTTTTAGAGTGGCCAGTGTGTCTCCCAGTTAGGAAGTACTTACCCTTCTGAAAGACAATTTTTATGCATCCATCTACTGATCTCAGAGGCAGCAAAGGAGTTAGAACTGTTGGAAACCTATTAAATATGTATTAGAATTATCCAGATGATGCTAAAACAATGAATTCTTTTATATTTTAGTATCTCTTTCGATCATATTTCACAAAAAAGAAATCTAGATAAGAGACAAAGTCGTACTACTGAGACTGCAGTAAAATGTCAAAGAAATTTGAATTATTTAATACAGAACATAGTCATGGATCATTTTCAGTCGCATAGAGGGCATGCCAGTTAGCTGCAGAGTATGAAAATAGTTGGAGTTATGCTGGAATCTCTCCTCAAGTTATACCTCTCATCTACATTAAAAAATGCAATATTTGATCTTCTGCAGTTATATTGTCTTGTTTAAAAGGGTGATTTTTGTAGACTTTCATATTGGAGAGTGTTTTATAATAATATAGGTCTGCACTAACTGTGTTAGGAAGGTTTAGATGAAGCCAATAGCTTGAGCATGCAGCGTGTAGGGGTAATACTAGCAGCTTAGCACTGAGGGTTGACAAAAATGTCACTCTGAGTGTGTGAATCTTTTACATGATTCTTATCAGTCTAGCAGCCCTGGCTTGCCAATACTCAGATTACATATTTGGCACCTGCAACAATAGTATAAACTGAGATTGGATCTCTGCATAGATGTTTCATCATCTATTGCTGGAGATGTATTTATCACAAGCAGAAGGTCATGTCGCAGCTTCTGGAAGTACAAGGCCAGGATTAAAGTTCTAATGACTGTTAATCTGTCAGGCTTCATCTCGTCTCGCATGTTAAATGCCCAGGGCTGGCTTTGGGGAACAGAACTTGAGATCCTGCACGCTGACCCTCTCAAGAAAGTGCTTTTAAATATATTAGTGTAAGGAGCTGCAGGGAGATGCCCATGCGTGTAAAGCCAATGGCTTTTGCATCCCAAGTTGGGGATGAAAATGAGGATGGCGATATTCCAGCTCAGCAGGTAGATGTCCTACCTCTTCCCAAGCTTGCAGAGAAGTCGCTATGTTTTCCACTGCCTTGGCATCAAGTACTGAATGAGTGCCTGCTGCTAGGAATGGATTGGATGTCCCAACTCTGCTCTGGTTTTCTACCAAATGGAAGTGAGGTGCTCTCTGAAGGACCCAGAGGCTCTGTTCTCACTTTTGGTTTGGTCAGATCTGCCTACGTTGAAAGTTGTTGGATGTTGTTTCTGTTGGTGCTCCAGAGTGAGTAATTTGCTGATAATTTAAGTATTTTAAATTAATTATTAATTAAAGCAGGAACTGGAAACCAGATTATTTTTCACTTGAGCACACACTCTAAACAGGAGGCTATGGTTTCATTCATTAACTCTGTAAAGATTTAATTATTATGTATAAAACCGACAGCAGAGGTATTGCACCTGACCTCAGCAGCTGGCTGGAAAGGCTGAGCTGCTCCTGTAGTTTGCTACGATTATGACAAATGCACTGAACACAAACGTGAGTGCCCATTGCCCGTGGCTTAGCTAGGCCAGGCTTTGCATTTGACTATGGGGCTCTCTAGCAGCTGCGTGATGGAGAACCAGGCATGGTATTGTTTTTGTTGTGGCTCCGTGTCTAAGAGCTCAGCAAATCCATTATTCATCATCTCTGCCCAAGTTCAGCTTTGAAACAGAGCTGCAGAGCTCCTCGAGCTCGCCACCCACTCAGAATCCATTTTATTTGGACAAATAAAGAAACTCGGCACTGAAGAAAACCAATTTGAGAACACACTGAAATTCATTTTCTTCACTTAAATATTAAAGTGCTTATACTTATTGCATTTCAGCCATGTTGTACTGCTTTCAGAAAGGATTTGCTCATTTAATAGGTATAAAGGAATTTCAGTCAAATTTAGAATAAGGAAGAAAATAAACTAACAGAGGACAGGAGTAACTCTGCTCTTAATGCAGTGAATCTGTGTGCAATAGATTAAATCCATCCATTAATATTCTGTGTAACTGCCTGCTAATTTACAGCAACGCCGCCCTGGCCCAGACTTTGTGTCCTCCACGCTGCTGCAACAGGCTGGGGATGGGTGTTTTACCCATAGCATTTTATGTGAAAAATGAGAAAGGATGAGGCGTCTGGTGTGCGTTATAGCGATAAATAAAAAGCAGGGTGGGCAGGTTTAACTTTCACCTGTCACTGCACCTTTGAATGTGAGACTGTAGGTTTTCCCTTACCTGATCTTTTGCTTAAGGTGTGTTTGTTGTTGCTGTTGTTGTTTTTTTTGTTTGTTTTTTTATAGCAGAAAAGGTAGTACGGATCTTCTGCTGTAATAGTTCATGATTTGCATCTAGTTTCAGCAAGCACAAAATTGCGGAAGTCTTGTTACACGTGCATTGAAAAAGTAACCTGTGTTGCTTACAAGATTTTTCCTAAATAGAGGTCACATAGTTTCCTTAATATAGGCCAGGGGTGTGATATCAAGATCACCATCTAATCTAAGAAAATGCTGATACTAAATTAAAAAGTGCTGCCGATTTTATTTATTTTTTATTTCATTGCTGTATGGCTGAGACCAGCAAATGGGGATAAACTAATGGATTCAGTTTGTTTTTTGTTTCTTCTTTGAGGACCAAGTCACTCTTGTGCTCTGCGGATATGAATGTCTTCCCTAGACTTCTGCTCGTCTCCTCCTATATAACTCTTGTTGCAGTTGTTCCTGGTTGCCAGCAGTTTTATAACTTTTTTTTTTTTTAGATTTTTCCTTTCCAGAATACTGTGTTTTAGCAATGGTGAAAAACCCACGTCAGCCTTTGTGCGCTTTAATACCAGCTATCAAATAGCAAGCAGAAGCCCCAGCTCTCGCAGATGCGGATGTCAGTGGAGCTGGTTCCCATCTTTTAAGAGAGTTGTAGTTCTGGAAAAGCCTGGAAGCTGTTGGCAAATCTGTGGGGTCGGGTACATGATGGCTCCTGAGCCCTCCTTGCGAAGTGTCTAACTGCCTGCTTAGGCATCCAAACACGGAGAGAATCTGCAACTCAGCTTTATCAGGGAATTCTAAAAATCTCATGCTAAACTTGTATGGATTTCTCCAAGATGAACTCCGAGTCAGCTTTGACAAGTTATTTAAGACTTTTATGCTATAGGTCTAGCATTTTATCAAATGTGCTTTTATATGCAGTTACAGACCTTAAATCCTATAAAAAGTTGTTTATTGTTCCATTTGTCAGTGTCTTTTTGGAAGGAATAGATCACATCAGCCCAAAATAAGATATAATTATTCTACAGAAAATGTTCATTCCAGTATTATAGCACAGCAAGATTATATGGTCTTCTGATGGGAAGACAGTCCTAAATGGAGCATTTCAAATATGATTTGAATGAAATACCTCAAAAATTCCTTTCTGGCAAGTTGGAACTAGGAGCAGTCATCATGTTTTCCTCCTGCAGTTTGCACAGAAAGGGCAAAATCAGCTTTTACCTTCAGAGCACATGTATCTAGAATTTAGAAACGTAGTGCTTGGGGAAATACAGCAAGCTATGGCAGAATCCTAGAAACCTGATTTTGTCCACACCAAGGAGGTGTTCTCTCCTTGAAGCAGGAACCACTACAATTTGACAGTCAAATCCTATCTGGAACCAGTATAATTTAACCGTCAAATCCTGTCTTTTTCTCTTTTCATCTGTTTTTCAATGCAAATAAATAAATAAATATTTACTCACATATATATAAATATCTATTTATAGCCTGTCCTCTTCCTTAGCAGATGAGGGAGCTGTAAGAGGTGAGTGTAACTGCCTCCAGAGCAATCCATTTCATAGAACTAGGCGGAATTTCTGAAAATATATTTTGTCTCCTGTTTTTGTCTATATCAACATATTTTAAAATGGGATTTTAAAATGATAATTCTTACCAGAGCATATCTTGAAAGCTTTTGAGAAGGTACAGCTTTGTTTCAGAATGTCTGTAATCTGTTTTAAGTCCTTATTTTTTTTCATTTTCATGTTTCTCATTTTATCCATCTCATGTGGCAAGTCAGTTGTTGTGCAGCCCATCATGGCACATTCTTTCTCTGCTAACACAATCAAGTAAAAGGGTGAAATAAAAATGGAAAAGCAAAGAATGAGGGAAAAGGCACAGCAGTTCCCCAGGGTGCTTGAAATAAAGCCTACGCAGATCTGAATATTGAGTCGAGATAGCTAAGTTTTCCCCTGTGTTTTCCATGGATAACAGATGCCTAAAGCTTTGGCTCCAACCACCTGCTTGAGCAGGATGGATCTAACAGAGGCCTCAGTATTCAAAGGGTGAAAATGAAATCAGGTGGCAATGAGCCTTCAGAGCAGGTGTATCCTAGCCCTGTCCCAAATCAACATCAACAGCAGTAAAATCTGGGGTTGATTAAGGAAAAACAAGTTTCTTTGGTTGAGAAGGGACAGGGGGTAAGTGCTGCTGCTGGCCACCGCGGCTCCCGCTGCAGAGGTGCTGAGCAAAACGTGTCCTCGGGCCCTTCTGCAGCCCTTTACGTTGGCCTAAGTGGTTTAGAGTTATTTTATTATTACTGAAATTGGGCTTATCTGATTATCCAGTAACCAGAGGCCTTGAGGGAATAGGAGGTAATTGTTTAATGAAATAAAGCTGTGGTTTTCAATAAAGCCTAGTGGCTGCTGCTGCTCCCATCTATTGGCAGTTCAACAGGAAAAAAAAATACCGTAAAGAAGTTGGAATTGCAGAAAAGTGCTGAGCACCTAAAGCCAAGCAATAATCTAAGCATCGCAGTGTGGCTGTGTGCCCCGAGGGTGGCCGGTGCCTGGATCGCTGCCAGGACCCCCGGGTGGGTGATTATGCCGAGGTCTCCCCTTTGCCCTCCCAAAGGCATCTTGGGGAAAGCTGGGTTCCCAGTGAATCAGCCTTTCAAGTAACATAAGACACAATTGAATTCTTAAATAATTTAACTAGATCACAACCAAGATGCTGCTTTGATAAGTAAAGTAGCTGCAGTAAATTATCAAAATTCTCGTGGAGGCTGGAGGAAATGGGGGTTTTGCAACTGCTTTTACCTTCAGCCGAGAATGCCTAATGCCACCAATGTCCCCCTAGCTGCTGTCTAGGGGGATTTTAAAGAAATTTGGAGAGGATACGGAGTTCAACTGAATGCCCGTGGTAAAAGGTAATGCAAAATATTTTATAATCTAATGTGAACGTATACACGCTATATTGCAAAACCTGCCATTTCGGCTGTAATCTCAGTTGTCCTTTTTGGACCAGCTGGAATGTTATACAAATTTTGCGCTTCTGCCTAAAGACAGACCTGGCAGTCGGGACCCTTGGGGGCGGTGAGCCCGGACCGAGGTGGCAGCGGTGCCGTTTGGGCTCCCCTTGTTGCTGTCACTCCGTGCGGGGCAGCTACACGCCAAAAACTGGCTCTTTCAGTTCACGCTGAGGTTTTTACTGGTTGGCCTTTCTGTTGAGATATCTGTGGAAGTGCTAATTTCTCTTGTTATTTTTAGGCTACATTTTGCTTAGTGATGTATCTTCTGGTCCTGGTCCAGCTGAATGTTTTAAGAAAATATTTATATATCAGGATGTGGTTAGTTCCAGCTCTCTCTCCAAAGGATTCTACAGCTTTGCTATATTGCTTTAGAAATCTGCATGATCTTGTAATTGTGGATGCTGCTGTTCTAGTACAATGATATTTATCTTGGGTACACTCTACAATTATATATGTTTAATTATGTTGATATCAAACCACACCATTAACTGGAAAAGAACAAAAGCATTTGTAAACCTTTCTCAAGTCTTCAGAGAACTGATGCTTTATTGTTTTCTTTTATCTTTCCTTTATTTAATTTGGTTGCGCACTGAAAACCCTTTTCCCAGAGCAGAAAACATTACAAACACGAAATTCTTAATTTCTTACATAGCACTTACTTGTTCAGAGAAATGTAAGATATTATGCGATTAAATCTACGTTATGGTAATTAGCAGATTCACTATTCATATTTCAAGCCAAAAAAAGAGACACACAGATTAGTGGTAAATGCTGTTATTTCTTCACATCTTTCAGCAAAAGCATGTTAATTCTGTAGTTTGAATTTTCCACTCATGTGAAACGCATGAAACATGTCAATCATAACTTAATTTTTTCACTATTTATCAGAATAGGTCCAGGTTTTGGATAGTATTTGAATCGGCCAAAGAAAACAAGAATATAGTAGTTTAAATTCCCTTTTCGTTGTCTTTTGATAAGTAGCTCTAGCAGGAAAAGGTACCTGCAAAGGTCTCTTGCTCTGTAAAAGCCAAATCGGCACCACCCGTGTGCGCTCCGTGCAGAAACACGCTCAATAATCAACAGTGGAAAATAAGGGTTTTTGGTGTTCCCAGGGTAGCATCAGGCAGCCAAGTCTATGTTCAACACCATAGCAACCAGTGTGTCCTTAAAATTTTGCCTTTATGGTTTTCCTCTCAGAGTATTTTTCTTTCTTTTCAGTAACTCGTAGTGGAAGTCTCCACGCACTGAATAAATACGGAGGTGCTGCTAAAATACGTAGAGCAGACCCCTTAGATGGGTCTTCTCTCTCTGCAAATAAATGTGGTGTTGTAATTGCCTTCCCTTCTGGTAATAAATGTTCTGTTACATAAATTACAGGAAATTGAGACAAATAAGCAATTTAGCTTCAAAGGTAAGGCATGAAGTTTTGAAACCTCTTTTGCCTGCATTTATAGAACAATATTTCAAGGACAATGATTATTTGGAAGTTACCCAACTTCACTGCAGAAGAAAATTCAGCCCAGAGAGTTGCTTTCTGCCAGTTAATTATAAATTTATTAGGGGAATTTTGACCAAATGTTCCTTGTTGCTAGAACTTGCTGAATCTGAAGCTCAAGCTGTTATACTGCATTTAATGCAGTGCTTTGCCCTCTTTTTCTTTTTGCACGTGCTTTTTTTGTGCTCTGCATGTTCTCAGGTATGTGCAATTTTCCCTTTCAGGGCAACGTTTACCAAAAAGGCTCTTTCAAGTTATAGAAATAGGACAAAGTAATTTTAGAACAGCGAAATATGTAAGGAGGCAGGATCCCTGGAGATGAAGCAAATTGCCAGCACAACACAACAGAAATTGCTTCCCTGCTCCCCTGGATGTTGCTGCTGCCCGAGCAGGGTGTTAACAACGCGCCGGTGCCTCCGCGGCAGCGAGGCCACGTGCTGCTCGTGCCAGTGGCACCATGCAGGAGGGGGGGACGCTGCCGTGTGTTTAGTTAGAGCTCCACAAAAAGCAGCATTTTGCAATAAGTGCAGGGGAGGATGTAGGTGCATCCTGCGCGGGTGCAAAAGCCCAACCGTTATTGCAACCAAGGCTGGTACCAAGGTGGTGGATGCCATCTTGACAGAGTTGGTATTTGCCCTTAAAATGACTATGATTTTTTTTCCTGTTGATTTCAGCCTGAACTGAAATGGCCTCATGCTGGTTTTGTTGAGCTTTGAGCCTGGGTGTAAAAGAAAAGTTGTCCTCTCTGATTCAGCTCCCCTTGAAATTAAGAGGGAAAAGGAATTTGCTGTATTTGAGAAAGGAAACTTGCACTCTGAGGAATAAGCTACTGCAGCTTTCCAAAGCGTGCGGTGGATTTATCAAGGAAGACCAAAGCGTGACAATTAATGAGTGATGCCTTCCTAATTTAAAGAAGTGATCTCAACCACGGCAGAGCATCGCTGGTTTAAGTGGAACAATGTGACAGTTAAAGTGTAAGGATCTGAAGTCTTCATGTTTCTCGTGAAAATAAGGTTATAACCAGATTTTACTGCAGCCTTGTAAACTTGCTGAGTCAGAACAGGAAGGTTTGTTTATGTATCTAGAAATTATGGCTAAAAAAGTTATATCATACGGGGTTGCTTGCTGTGCTTGCTTGGTTTTTTCTCCTTGCTAAGCCTGGGCTGTGCTAGGGGCAGGCTGGGAAGGGAAGAGGAGAGGAAGGGACAAATTTCACCCTTCAACTTATCAGCTGAGCCCACACGGCTTGGAGAATCGCTCTCATTTTACACGCTCTGCTCGCTGCACCAGACCAGAACCGGAGCTGCCAGCCTGAACCCGGCTCTCATCCTGCTCCTGTTGGCTCGGGGCTCCGTGTGGGAGCGGGACGGAGACTCCGGCTCGCCCGGGACCAGCGGCCGGAGGTTTTCCTGCTTAACCCCCATTCCCGCTCGCTGGGTATGTGATGATTTAAAGCATGACATAAAATAGTTTCGTTTCTCAGATGTAATAACTGAGGGCTGGACGCTGGGAACACCTGAGTTGCACCGGGCTGCTTTTGGATGGGGACATTGCTCCTTAGTTTGCTGAACGCTCCTAAGAGGTGGTAAAATTCAGTTGGTCGACGAGGCTGAGTACTAGGCTAAATTTCACATAGAAAAGATTTAGTTCATGTTTTCCTTCTAAGTATTTATAAATATCAGAGAAGGAAAGTCTACCTTTTCACAATAATACTAATACATACCTCAGTGCTTCATTTTCAAAGTCACTATTTAGGAAAAGGGCACAAATGAATATTCAGAAATTGAAGATACCCTCACTTATTGGAGATAACTGACTCATATCGACAGTATCATACTTTCATATATCTTCAAAGACAAATGCACTTTATAAATAAAGTGTCCCCACATGTCAGTGTCTTATAAAATGTGTTACTTTTAGTGAAATAATGGGTCAAGAAGAAAAAAAATCATTGTCATAAATGATGGTAGGCACTTTTTTCCTGAAATACTGGTAGTTTTATATTCTTGACATGAATAATTGGAGGTGTCATATGTGAAGCTACCTAGAAATAAAATAGAGGTCATAAAATGTAAAGACATGATAGGATGCATTTATAACAGCATAAAACAAGCTGGCATTTTAATGTCTTAAGCCAGCCCATTTGCTGTACTTGTCCATTGATCTTGACTAGGAAGTTCCTTGCCTAATTTAAACACATATTGGAGATAAAACCCCCTAATGGGAAAGTGATAGGATTTGTTTTTGTTAGAAGTATTTTCCTGTTAACAGTTAGAACTATATGGGATAAAACGATCCTTGTGTGACCTTACAAAACTTCCTGCGAGGAGCGGTGTGTGTGTGTGTGTGCTCGTAATAGTGACTTTCTGGGACAATTTCCCTTGACATTTCATTTAATGGTAATTGCAGTTCACGTAGTAGACTGTTATTCAACAGATATAAAAAGGAGGTTTGGTTTAGTGTTCGTTCCATGGATAATTTGGGAAAGCTGCTGTTGGAAGAGGCAATACGGTTTGTGAGGGGTAGCACATTGAAGGGGGTTCTTTGCAAGGAAGGTAAAAGGTGGCTGGTAAAGAAAGGCACCAACTCAAAACACGTGTTTAAAACCTCATTAATGTCAATTGATTATAAGAAGTGTTTTTAATTACCAGTCTAGAAAAGAGATCTAATATGGTACAGCAATAAAGTGACCATGATTAGGTAACCATTAAATTGCTATCAATGGCCCCCTACTGTTCCAGCTGCAACTGAGCACAGAAGCCACATCAAGAAGGCAGGGAAGGTCATATTTTCATTAATTGCTAGTAAATGTGACTTTTGTTCTTTGTTTTCTTTTTTCTAAGACCCTTTAAACTAGCAAAGCAATTTCCAAGGTGTTCTCTCTCATGTCACTCTGATTTGTTGTGTGTCTTTGGCAGTGAGTATGAGGCCGGTGCAGAGCACTGTGGCTGCTTCAGCCTGGGTAGTATTTAGCAAAAAATATGGACCAGGCACTTGTAAAATGTTGCCATCGGGGAGCAGCAGCTCAGAAGTCTCCGCTCTTGTACTTTGGGCTCGGTTTTAACTCCTGTGCAGCTATGAGGAGAAATCTGCCCTCTCTTTGTATTGTCTTTTCTGTTCCTACAGTTGACAAAACATCCAACAGGCAGAGGTGCATGAGTGCAGTGATACTCAATGAAAGTCATAAGTGGAAACATCCCGTATCTTATGTTTTTGAGGCAATTTTACCAGAGGTGCACCTTTGTATTGTGGTAGTACAGTCCAGTAGCAACTCAAAATGTTTCCTTGTTGCTATGCTAAAGATGTTGATACTGGTGTAATTGGTTAAAGTGTCAATGTTGGTAAGGGAGGTGTATTTCTTGCAAAGATGTCTGTGTTTGAACCAGTTAAAGAAAAAATCTAAACCTGCTGAGTTGAAATAAAGGTCAATTTATTGAAGTGCATTGTTGCTTTAGGCAGATTGACGTTGTAGGGGAAATGGGAACATCTAGGAGGATTAGTCATGAGGCAAGAAAATGTGGTAACCCGAAGGGTTTCCTTGGAAAAAGAGCGATCAGGTGGGGAAAGGGAGAGTTTTGGGCCCAGTGTCTGGAAAGAGGCTCAGTGTGCGGTCTGCAAAGTACAGAATTAGTGAGCAGGGTTTGAGTCTTCCTCCTTTTTTCTGGCTTTAAGGAACATGGGTGCTCCGAATCCCTAATGCTGCTGTTCGTGAATGATTCCCTTCTTCAAGTATAGTTTTGAGAGAAAGTTGATGTTCACAAGCTTACATATTCACAAAGAGCACAGAGGATTAGATAATGAATGAAATTATCTTACGTTTATACCTGGGTAATCTAGAGCTGTTGGGTAGAACCAGGAGTCCTCATGAAAAATGGGCTGACCCATCCTCGGTCTCAATTATCCTTTGTGAAAACAGTATCTAAATAAGGTGCTCCCCTTTCCGACCGAAATGTGGCCTGTGCGCAAGACACAGACCTGCTGAAATTCTCTCTCAGCTGGAAGAAAGGACAGGTTTAGTTCAGGTGGCGTTGGAGGTTCTTGGACGCACCGGCCGGTCGCTTACCAGAGGGGCGAATTGCGTCTCGGTGGCGGCGCTCGCCCGCCGGCCGCGCTGATGCAGAGCTGGTGAGGAGAGCGCAGCACCGCGGTCCTTGTGCTCCCGAGGGGAAAGCACAAATCATTTCCTTCCCTTCTGCTGCTGTCATGGTCCATCACGTTAGCCCATTTTCACCTTGCTGAGGGATTCGGAGTGGGCCTTCCAGCTTTGGCACCTAATTAATCTCTCGCAAGCCTGTTCTTGCAGCCTGCCTGCCTGCCTGGCACGGCCCATATCTTGTGTCAGGGACTCACAAACAAATTACTCCTCTCTGCTTTTTTTCCCCCTTCCTTTTTCCATGGCCTTTAACCCACCCTTCAAAAACACCTTTGCATGTTCTATTATCCAGGGAAAAAATCCCCTTTTCCTCTACCTGAACTCCAGGTTTGCGTTTCCAAACCCGAGCAGAGCAGGCCCACCAAAATGCACAGTAGGGCTGTGATTATCAGAAAATGCCCAAGACTTTCTTCAAGAGAAACTCCTTTACAAAGCGAAGCAAGTGGGCAAAAACTATTGGTCAGTTTTAAAAAATGCCCTACCTATACGCAAATAAAAGTATATGATCCGAGATGACAACGGCGTATTCTGTGGTGTAAAACATTACCATGAGACTGTGAAACAAAAGTTATTCTATTCAAGTTATTTTATTGTCATATATCAAGCAGTCATGAATATCAGATATAGTGCGCGCCGAGCTCTAACAGCTGCAGTACTTTATGAATAGTTTAAAATCAGCCCTTGTGATAAAATAACACGGGTACTCTATATAACGGATAATACCAAATAGTATAATGTATTATCTATAATAGAAAAAACATAGATTCTGCAAAATGATACATGTGGAATCTAGTATTTCCTTAAGATGTATTTCCTGGATGATATTTCTCCTCTGAAGCAAGTTATCTCCCTCCTGCTGTCTCGTCGGTGGGGACGAGCTGGGTGATGGAGAGTGTCCATCAAAATGCCCGGGCTCTCCCGGCCCGTGTCTCATCCTCAGTGCTCTTAATACGGAACCCCCCAGAGCTCTCCTGCCTCCATGCAGGCAGGAGGGGAGGGGGAAAAAAATCAGGTCCTTAATTCCCTCTGCTGACAACTTCTTTAATACAGTCCTGTAGGAAATTCTCAGTTAATAGCCACCTGGTAATCTAATTTGCAAGCCCAAATGATATATTTGGCAGTCAGCTCAAGGGAGGTGCGTTTCTACAATCAAAATCATTTGAGCAAGGAATAAAATTCTGAGCTACCCCTGAAAGCTCTGGTAATTTATGATGGGTTGTTGATTTCTACTTTTTTTTCCTCCTATTTGAGTTAGTTGAACAAAGAGGATGGAGCCGCTACTGCCTTTACCTTAATGAGATTTTTCCATAGCCTGCACATTTACCTGTACGTTCTCGCAGGTTATAATAGTACAGACGTTGCAAACTGGGTGATGTTTCATCCATCAGATACCACGTGAAATCAGAGATTCAGACATATCTGCACACGTGAGTCTGCTGTACAGCACAACTGGCGCTGGGCTCCCCTAACTTTCCGTCCCTTTTCCCTCTGGCTGTGCTCACGTAGACGTTTAGCCCTTCTCTTTAGCTTGGATAATCAGATTTTTTTTGTTAACCTTCTCTCTTGGCCCTATGGGTTGTCCTTGGGGTCTTCCCTCTGTTCTCCTGCACTCTGGTTCAGGGCACGTGCTCTTCCAGTGCTCATGCAGAAAAAAAACTAGGAGGCAAAGAGCTCTTATAAGCACGTGGCTGGATCCCCAGCTTTGCCTCTTGGATGCAGATGGGCACTGCAGCAAAATTGCAGTTGTGGTCTGTGTTGTTTCCAAGGGGAAAAGGCTCCCAGCTCATGTCCCAGGCCTCGCAGCTTCAGCCCCTGAGTTAGGATGGCTCAACAGCGTCGTCTCAGAAATAAACTCATTAAAAGATAAGAAAACGAAACAAAAACCTCCGGGGTGTAACTGCATAGCTGATGAGCTAGGAAAAGGCAGGACAGCAAAATGCTGCTTTCCTTGTTGGTGTTTTCCTCACTTCCATCCTTTAAACCCACTTCTTTCTTGCCTCTGCACCCCAACCTGCATCACTGGGGGTGAACCACTAGCTGGGTGCAGTGCAACTGGGCCCTGTGTCAGCAGCAGCAGCAGATGGAGTTTTGTGGTACTGAATAAAGCAAAAACCCTCAGCCTCACTCTAGATTTCGAGCAGAGTGTTTTTATTCAGCTGTTTAAGTTCAGCATGTTGACACAGGTTTAAGTAGCACCATTTTGACAAGAGAATGGATCTATGTCTCCAAATGCACAAGGTCCCCACTTCATATCTCAGTCACATCTCTTCACGAAAAGAGTTGCATCTTTCAAATGGGAAAGAAGTGGCTGCTTTGTCGTACTCATTTATAGACTTTCATTGTCCTTTGGAATCTTTTTCTTTTTCAAGAGACCGAGCGTGTAGGAATACTTGCACTGGAGAGAAGAAAAACAAACAAACAAGTGGATGCTAATTCCCCGTGTGAGGTTTGACAGAATCCTCCAAGAACTGCCTCTACACTGCATCCAGCCAGGTTAATGAGCTTGCTGATCGAAGAGGCTTCTTCCTCATCCCCATCTGTGCCCGTTGCAGTGGTGAGCCCTGAGCTCTGCCAGTAACAACTAAGACAGACACATTAGGTCTGTTGTTGTTTTTACCTGAGCTTGTCCTGTTCTTGCGCTCCTGAACGTGAAGTGCCGTATTTCTGGTTTTGTTTGCTTTTGTAGTGAGAGATGCCGACACACTCTGCATGGCCGTAAGGATTCACTCACTAACGTTGAGTTTTTCCCAGTCTCCAACACCATTCTCACTAGCTCTGCTGCTGAGACGTTATCCCTCTGCGATGCCAGAATGGTCGCTGGCGCTCTGGGGTTTGGTCTCCCTTAACTTGGAGCAAGGTAACGGTGTGTACTGTGGGAGAGAAAGGAAAGGCAATTTAAAATTGATGATGAGTGAGCTGTTATCTCCCAACTAAAAAGATCACCATCTAACGCTTCCTTGGCTTCTGAGATGTTTGAGTCCTCACAGTGCATCAAATGGACGTATGCCTGCGTCACCAAATAAACAGGCTTGGTTTGGTGGTGCTGGGTTTAACGCTTGGTGCTGTGGATTTGGAAGCCTGCGTTGCTGTGCGCAGGACTGAATTGGTTCAAGGAGCAGAGCGGCTGCAGGTAGGTTTTCTCTGGCTCCTTTTGGACCTGCTGGCATGTACCTTAGGTTGTGCGCAAAGAAACAAGGAAGCCTGGCACAGGAGAAACACACGCTGCAAAAACAGGGAGGTCTAATGTGTTTATCCTCCCTTTGAAAGGGATTCTCTCCAGGCTTCAGTGCTGATTTCTCATGAATTATGCATTGTTTTCTCTAAAATATATCACTGTAGGTGGTGTCAGAAACGCTGCATCTCTTCTGTTCTTCTGTGCCTTCTTTCTTTGCTACGGGTATAAATGGATTGCTCAGCGTTAACAGGGTAGTGCGCTGCAGATTGCATTTGTCCCTGCTGCTTCACAGGCCAGATATGTAAATCCCATCCAAGCAGAATGCAAGAACAAGGGAAGAGGAATTTCTTTTTCTCTCTTGTCAGAAAATTCAATAGTTATTGGTGCTGTTGAGGTGTACGTACAGCAACTTTTGAGACTCCTCATGTGTTGATTCAGTTGCCAATCAACACAATCTTAAATGTGTTGGTTTCTAAGAACTTCTGATGGCCAAATATGGACAATTCAAAAGTAAAGCAAATATTGAAATACAAGCAAGAGTGAAAACTCAGTAGGGAAATAGGCTTCCATTTTGTGTTGTTTTCCATAAATTCTGCAAGGAAGTTTATCAGCCAAGTGTCTTCAGTAATTTCAAGTTCAAAGCAAATTAATAAATGTACAAGTGTTTTTCAGTGATAAACTTTTGGTAAAAGCCTGCTCAATTTTAGTTCCCCATCCCCATTTTTCAGCAGTGGGTAATTTTGCTAAGGCACTTTAGCCAAAACAGAACATCCCGTGTGGCGTTTTGAATTGCCTCCCCACTGAGTGGGGAATCTGGCAGATTTCAGACACGCTCACGCTGAAGTATCATTTAAGTGGCGAAATCACTGTGAAGATGTTATCTCCCTCTAAATATTGAACGATATTAAATGTTCCCTCCAGAAAGCTGATGAATGATTTTCTCCCATTCATTTGAAACAGAATATTTTTTTCACCTCTGTGAGATCAATTAGTATTAAGGAGTACATTTAAAGGTGATGTTAACGAAACATGAAAATCATACTCTGGTTTGTTTTCTCATATATTAGATTCATATTATTAATCTCATCTTGCTCTTCAATCATTAACTTTAGTCAGCTCTTTATTATTAAAGATAATGAATGCAGAAAGCTGTAAGTCAAAGCCGGGCAAGTTGAATGGACGAAGAGCTTTGGGTTTGGGGCAGAATGGAACATAAATCTTTGTAATTACCAAGCTATAATGCAGCCTTCAGACTTTGAAAATACATGACATTACCTTTTTCTTCTTTTTCTTTGTAGATGACATAGGGTCAGATTGAATAGTTCAACAAATCTATGACACGTTCACAGTAATTTTTAAAACTAAAATGTACTTCGCCTATAGGGAAATGAGAACACAGAGAAGCAAATAATATTTACATGATTCTGATTCTTTCCAAACCTTCTGGGAAGAAATACTGAATAGGGGTTGGATTGGGGTTGGAATTATCTTAATGCTGTGCCGTACTCCCAGTAGGTTGGATGCTTGTGCGGCTGCAATTCATTGGTAGGGATTTCTTGCCAGTAAAGCTGATAGTTCTCATGCCAGGATAAGCTGTTGAATTCATTTCTCTTCATGCCAGCTTTGTAGAAAGACAAGCGTATTCTGGCTTTTCACCAGAATATTTTCTTGCTGACACATCAGAGTGAGCATCCCAACTCATGAATTGCAAAATCTGTCCAATGATAAATGTGAGAGGTGTAAAAGAACACGAGACCCCAAGAGCAGACATTCACCTGCCTTGGGTTAATTCTGCTCGTGATAAGCTGTCTGCCATTCAAGTCTGTCTCCCACACGCCGATGAGCAATTTTTCGAGGCCAGTCAAACTTGTCTGGATAACGTTTGAGCCAAGCTTTGAATCTTTGCTCCTTCTGACAGATAAAATGCTAAACATTAAAATACTTAAATTCACGTTTTTTTTACGTGTTTTAAACTTTCTGATTTAGTAGCTGTCTCACCTGCTTTCCGATCTAGAAGACGGCAGGTTCTGCAGGTGGAGATTTTGGTTTTGACGTCGTGCAGTCACTGTCCTGTCACTGTCAGCATTTGCTGATTGTGCCTGGCTCGCACTTGGGACGACTTGCAGGTGTTCTCAGCTGAACTGGCCCTTTCATCTTAGTGATATTATGAATAAAGCTGAGCCAGTGCATAGCCCTTTCAAAGGCAGGTTCCTGTGCTGTTCTCCTTTTCTGTTAGATTCTGTGAAATACTAAGCATATGAGATGTTCAGAACTTTTCGTTTTGGACTCTCTGATCACTGATACACGATTGCTGGTAGTTTAATTTTTTTAATTATGCAGGATACAGTTCTGACTTCATTGTGTCCTCTGCAATTTATTTTAAGAAGAGCACTTTTCTGCACACTTGTTTCTAGCACATTTTTCTACATTGCTCCTTCAGCAGGCTGCTGGCAATAACACAGACAATCCCATTCCTACCCTACTATCCAAGTAATGTCCCTGACATCCAAACAGGAGGGCATCAAGCACGTCAGGCTTCTTGTTGTTTGGGTCAAGGACAGCTTAAATAGTGGCAAGACGGCTCAGCAGAACAGCAACCAGATGCAAGTTCTGGTCTGTGCATCAGATATATCACTGATGGGAGCTTGCAGGCTGAACAGCACAATCAGAAGCTAAAAGCCCCAAGGTAGCATGGCAGCCTTTAGTGATTAGTGCATGCAGCAATCTTGGTGGGGAAAGAATGGCATGGAATTGTCCAAATCCTTGGGTTTTGCTGCATTTTTGCATTACCCTGAAGCTGCTCAAACGCCTCCTGTCTGCCCCTGGGACTAAGGTCTTAACCTCACTTCATAGGCTTTCGTACACCGGCCTTTTACTGCTAAGTTCATTTCAGACACGTACACTGTCTTTCAATTATTTTTTTATTCTTTTTATTTTCTTTTACACCATCAACCTGTAAGAGTTGTACAGTTGGAAAGACAAATATTCCAGGATACACTTGTGCTGCTAGGAGGACTTCGAAAGGCAAAAAAAAGCTGCACCGGCCTAGGGTCTGGGACCAGAGTTTTCAAATTTACGGGGAGAAAAAAAAAATAGCAGAATTTCAGTGGCTGAATATTGGATTTGACACTTTTCTTTGAACCTTTTGAGCTCAGGAGAAATGAATCCAAGAGCCAAGTGGGTGAACAGGACAGGTCGTTTAGAAAGAGTTTGACAGGTTCAAGTCAAGGCTCTTCAAAAAGAGGTCAGAGATTGGAGTTGTCACCGGTGACAGAGACTTCCCTAAGAAGTTTGCATTTTGTATTCTTGATTTTGTTCTATGTATGTGCAAGTAATGGGTTTGCATTTTAAAACACCCTGTCACTGTATAAAAAGGAAGTTCTGGGATAATGTCTGATATAAAGAACCGAGTAGCTGTGAATATGTTGTTTTGTCCAAGCAGTAATATTTCTAGAGGTTTATATTACATGTGGTTGGGAAACTTTCTTAGAGACGTAGTGCCTATTCTTTCAGAACCAAAAACATTAGTAGGGGAAAATATAGTTTGCTTTCTTTCTAATTTTGAAAAATGATTGGAAAACAGCCTGGTGTGCCTAGTGGCAGTTTAAAAAATGCTGCATTTGACTTTCCTCCAAAATAACTTTTACAAAAAAGTCCAATTCAAATAAACTTTGCAATTAGGGTCAATTGACCCCAATGCAAGCAGAGTAATAGTCTATGTTCCTGTTTTGTTTATTTTCTCCTCTCAGCCAGGAAAACCATTACCCTTCAAAACCTCTTTGGCTGCTGTCCCGAGAATAACCCCAAAGTGGAGTTGTGACTTGGCCTGTTCTTTTCGTCTTTCCATTCCTGACTTGTCCCTCCTCCTTCCTGCTTCTCTGACTCCATTCCCAAATCAAACTGTTAAATCCAAAGTTTAACAAACTGTGTAATCAGTTGATCTCATGGGCTTTTTTTCCCCATTAAACTAGGTTTAAATTAGACTGTAAGCACTTCAGAGCACACAAGTTATCTTGTTCCGTAAAGCTCCAGGTGAATTAGTGGCTCTTAAGAGGTTATAATTATTATATTATGAAGTGATTCCTGTTCATTGACATGCCAGGGCCTGTCCATTGGCCTTCATGATCCCTTGGCAAACAGAAGGGAAGCCCTTGGAGACCTGGTCTTCCTACGCCTCGCCTCCACTCTGACAAAAAGCTACCTTTTCGACTCATTTCAAAGAGAAATCTTTGGGAAGACGACGGTTCTGTAGTTTAATTTGCAGCTTGACCCCTGATTTGTGCAAAATTTATAAACGGCTCCTTCTCAGCATCTTCTCTAACAAGCTACAGTTGTCCCTGGCTTCAAAATCCCAGTTTCTGCCCAGCTCACGGATATCCCAGCACGTCCATCCGCTGGCCTCCCCCTGTCCCAGCCTATCCTTTGCAACCACCCTTCTCTTCTGTGAGGTTTTATGCTTCCCACAGATGTTTCTCTTCTGCTTCGAGGTGCTCTCAGCCATTTCCAGTCCCTCCTGTCCTAGCGATAGGTGTTTGGGGCAGTTTTGCCCAGTGTGGGCACTGCGTGCCTATGATTATGAAGGGAAGTTTCATATTCCGGGCAGCGGCGCGTGCGGTCGGCAGCTCCCGGGGACGCATCGCGGGCGCTGGCGGATCGCAGGCTTGCCAGGAGGGAGCCCTGCAGTAGGGGAGGATATTAATTCACCACCGATTGAATCGGATTTCATCCCTTGTAAAATTACAGTGGATCAATTTTCAGTTGCCGCTGGTTATCTGGGCATATTAGTAGCAATTAGAGAGCTATAAATAGATAAATGTAAAATATGTGAAGTCCTAGCCAGGGGACAAATCTGGCTGCAGATTTCAGTAAACACTTGCACGCTTGTGGTTTCTGGCAAGCAATATAAGGAGTGAGGTCCCTTGAAATGTGCAGCGTAATGGCATTCGGTTGCGTTCCTGATTATTTAGAAATGAAGTGAGAAAAACAGGCTCTTTACCTGTCTGGGCAGCAAATAGAGTGACCTGAATCTGAACTCCCTACTGACCGGCCGTGTATCCCTATAATGTGTGTGCCTGATATATTACAATAGGTATGAGTGTAATTTTTATGTCACCAGTGTGACTTTGAAACAAAATGGGAGTCAAGTTCTTTCTTTCAAAAGCTTTGGGAAAGGTCTGACTGCAAAATAACATTTGCATTGACTTCTTGCTCCTAAAACTCTAATTAAATTATTGATTATGGAGCTGGCTGCTTTCTTAATAGTTCCTAATGTAACAATTAAAGCAAAGTAAGTAATTAAAAATGAAAAGATCAGTCTGCAAGTACAATCTTCAAAAGGTCGTTTTCAACTTAATCGCTTTTTTGAAAGAGGCAGGAATAAAACAAATGGGTCATTAGTAAGAAAGCAATTTAGTGTATGTGTAATAATATTCCTACCAGCTTACCACTGGCCACACAATACCCAGGTTAATTAAAAATAATAGCTAAATTTGTTTAGTTGGTGTTACGCTAGCACCTCTCTCCACAGACCAGACCCCCGTTGTGCCAGGTGCTGTACGTGGTATCATGTGCTCCAGGTCTGGAAGCAGCTGCAAACCGAGTCAGAAGCTTAGCCAAAAAGAGCACAAAATTGCAGTGAAATGATATTATTAATATCCTTATATCCTGTTTATCTTGTAAGCTAGTGGCATTACACCTTAAATGGTATTTTATTTTATTTTATTTTATTTTATTTTATTTTATTTTATTTTATTTTATTTTATTTTATTTTATTTT
>JAWLRI010000801.1:1597032-1631349 GCA_034781795.1 Crypturellus tataupa | reverse complement strand
TATTTTATTTTATTTTATTTTATTTTATTTTATTTTATTTTATTTTATTTTATTTTATTTTATTTTATTTCTATTTTTATTTTTTATTTTTTATTTTTTATTTTATTTTATTTTTATTTCTCTGCAATGGCCTCATGCATTTAATTGAGGAAGACAGGTTGAGGAAGAGCTTTGTGTGGAAGCTCTTCCACAAAGCTCTTCTTTGTGTGGAAGATGCTCTTGTCAGGTGAGCCTCTCCACCAGCACACCTGCAGCGCTGCAGGAAGAGTGCATCGAGTTGCAAACTGGAAGGTTGCACTACTCTTTTAGGCTGCTCTTGCATCACCTGCAGTGGTTTGCAGGATGGAAAGGATTTACGGGTAAATACTGATTTTATAGTTAATTTAGCTTTTTCCTTTTCCCCAAAAAGAAATAAGTAGTTATTGCATTCCTGCTTGTCCTTTCCTGTGGCTGGAGCTCTGCTTCTCTGCCTGTGAGTGTGTTTCAGGCTGGTGTTTTGCAAATGGCAGTATTTTATATGCCAGTCTCTTACTCAGCTGATTGCTTCTCTCCCCCACCATTTCTCCCCTCAAAACTGCCTTATGGAGAAGCAATAATCTTTCAAAAAGGAGACATTTATCATGCACGGATTGAAAACACTGGGACAAAACTGCTATGCGAGAAGCAGAATTTAGCAGTGTGACAGAGCCTTTGCACATAATCTCCTGCCATAGGTGACTAGGAACGATACCGATGGTCCCGTTTTCCCCTGTGAGCAGCAGCTCTGCCCAGCACCAGCGAGTAAAATGGGCAAACTGGGGTCAAGTCACAATTCATGTTCTGATCATGGTCCTGGCAGGGCTGGCGCTGGGTACCCCAAGCTCTGGGTTAAGGGCAAGGGCAGGGAACCCCCTGCCGCTGTCACCTGTGGTGGGTTTAATGCAGATCGGGAGGGTTATGGGGGAGCGTGACCTGCTGTAAACGAGAGAGAAACAGCACATCCCTCCAGGATAGAAAGCACAGGTGTGCAGAGGATGCGTGCATGTATTTTTCTAAGCACATTTTCCTCTCTGAAACACTAACAGATATTTGAGAGTAAATAATTGTATTATTAAACATAAAATGATAAAGGTACTATTACTGGAGACTGTGTAATAATTGGGAAAAACTCAAGCAATCAAATAGTGTTTGTTGTGTAGTGATTCACAAAGAGTTTGTGGTTGGGCTGTAAATATACTTTGTTTGATTTAGATGTACCCCTTCTGAGAAGTTGTGTAAAACTGTCAAATCAAAAAAAAACCATTTATATCCTTCCTAGTCCCACTCAATGTTAGTAAATGGATTTTGTTTCCTAATTAGTTTATATTGCCCCATCGTATACATGGAAATAGATAATAAAAGTTTTTGTTAAAAGCATACGTTGACAATGTTCAGATCTTCATTGCAAGTTTTCTTAATTTTTAACCTGCCAAAATGAAATGACTGTCTGCTGGGGGTATGAAAAAAGTAATTACTTTTTTTCCCCTTTCAACTTCCTCTTAATTAACTTTTAATGTATGCTGTTACTTAGGAAGAATCCCTTAATACTAAATATATCTAAAACAGAAAAGACAGAGATTTAAATGATTTAGATAAACATCTGCCTAACATAGAGGCATAAAATTACAGAATTGCGGAAACAGTGTCTTACTGTCAGCACTTGCTGGCAGAAGAAAGCAGAATGCTGGTTTTCTTTTCTGGAAGTCTTGCTTCTTTACATATGTGAGCTTAGAAGAAGTGATGAAGCTTGAGGTACAGGCAACATGGATTGCTAATAACATCAGGTTTCTGAATGTCACCAGCTTCTCTGTGAACATCACCATGCTAGTAAACATGTTGAATGAGGAGATGTTGTTTTTGTGGTATAAAATTCAATATTTTGATTTGTTCAAGAGCAGACCATTTTTTTTTTCTTAATTTAAGAAAACAAATAGAAAAATAGCTGCTATTTCTGTCCGTGTATTATCATACCTGACTAATCCATACTGATATTAAAAATTACTGTTTAGGTAAATTGGTTCTGTCGTTAGGAATTTAAAACAATCTTCTAAAGTAATGTGCTGTAAGAGTGTATTAAAATAATTGCCTACTATTTATTTTCAGCAATATTCAGCTGTCAAAAATGGCATAATAAGAAGAAACATTTTGTCAAAAGCTTCAGATTTCCAATAGTTGAATCAATAGAGTAAATGCAATTATTGCTGTGATAGCTTTCAATACAATTGATGGGAATTAAGAATGTGCTACAAAGCTCAACCCAAAGCATGTTTTACTGTTGCTTGAGAAGAGTCTTCTGAAAAGAATTTCATCTGCGTGTAGGCAGGACCGACTTGAACCTGCTCCCGTCGTGTCCTTCACAGCAGTGCTGTGACTCGGGTGTTGCCCACGTCGGCAGTTTTACTTGGTAATTTGTAGTGAAAATGCTTTACCCCCAAAATGCTGCCTCTCAGCAAGCTCCTGCCATGCTTTTGGGTCGCTAAGCAGCAGTCAAGGAAGATGCCTCCTTAGAGGCAGTGGTTTTCATAATCGAACTCACATTTCTGAGACTTCGAAGAAATATTCCCTAACTGGAGTAGGACAAAAAAATCAATAGATGGAAAAATATTCTGTTTCTGTACATGGATAAATCTCAGTTCTGAAAAATCAAACTGTACTGTCTTCTGAATTTCAAAATGTTTCCCTTTGGTACCATGGACCTATTTTTCTGTTTCTAAAAGTATTCTTAAATGTAAATGTGTGAAAGCTGTCGAATGGAAAAAGTATTCAGGATTTAGAAAGGCCCAAAAGATTTAAAATGTGAGTTTTTTCACCTTTGTTTTACCATACATGTCTCAGTTGTCTTATTTAATGAACCTTCTTCCTGAACAGGCTTATTTTAGGGAAAAAAAAATATCTTTTATTTCCCCCAGCAAACATCTTGTCAATACCTACTTTCACCAAGGTCTAGTGCTAATGCCTCTTTTAATAAGCTGGTGTGAAGTAAAACAAGAAGCAAATACACAAGTGAAATCTGACTCTGATACATGATGATAGGGTGGCACAAGATGCTGTGAGGCAGCAGTAGGTGTTGCCGCCTTCTCGGGGGAGCTCCACTCGTGGCTGCCGGTATTTGGAGTAACATCCCAGTGAGGAATGTCCCATGTGGCAGGAAATGTCCCGTGTGGCAGCTGTATCGGGCTGTGTTAGGCTGCAGGGCCTGGCCTCGTCTCCTGCCAGGTTGTCTCGCTGCTCGCTGCTCCCCTCCTCTTGCTGCGTAGCCCGTGGTGCTACGTGTGACCCGCTGCTGGGAGCGAGAGGACGGCGAGTGATGGATGAGACGGCTCCAGGCTGCTACAAATTAGGTAGAACTTGTTCCGCTCTCTGTCAGTGCTGCTGTGCCACGTTTTGAGGAGAGAGATGGGAGTCTGAAGGAGAAGGGAGTAGGGAAAGTCATGTTTATTGGGTAGCTAGGGACGGTGCTGCGTTAGCAGGGAAAAAAGCGATAAAGGGGTAAAATCAGGTAAGAATGAGGGATATGGGCTAAAAAAGATGAAAGCGGGAGCACTGGAGGAGGAGAAAGCAGGGCTGTCGACAGGCAAGGGGATATGAAAGGAATGATGGAAAGAAAAGTGCAAAGAAAACACAGAATGTGTTATGGTTTTGGTATGTTTTCTGCTCCAAATTGTCTACCTAACGCACTGTGAAGGCGCTGCAATAGTGACCGGTTTGTAATCACCGGTGTCGTTGCCCTCACTCTCCGTGGGGCGACTGTGGCCAGGCCGAACGCAGCGAGGAAACCCTGCCCGTCCGGCAGCGGCCTCGGGAATCGGCTCCATCTGCGGCAGGCCGGGCGCTCTGCTCTGCGGGATCCCGTCCGCAAGGGCCTCCGCGGACGGAGCCGGAGCGGAGCGCGGGAGGGCAGGAGGAGGAGGATGAGGAGGCTGCGGCGCAGGGGAGGGAGCTCTTCCCCCAGCCCTGGCAGCGAGCAGGCCCTCCAACGAGGAAGCTCGCGCCGGGGATACCAAAGGAATAAATAAAACGGCAAAAGAGGAATTACTAAAACTGTCCCTTGATAACTAAATGGTTGATCATAAATTGGAGTGTCTATGCAAATGAAGTAAATAATTAAAAACGCCAAGAACAGCACTGACTTGGTGGTTGATGGCTGGCAATTATAAAAGCTGAATTTTTAATATGCATACATCTAAGGAGCCAGTAAAAATTAGCTCGTAGACTAATGGACTTGCCTTTCTTCCAAGGCAGAATTTTAATGAGAGCATTATTTATAGCAGAGCCCCAGAACGAGCGTTTTCTTGCTTAGTCTCATTTCTTCTTTGCTGGCACTTTATTCATTAACCTCTGAACTTCTTCAGAGAAGAGTAATATTCAACACAGGGGAGGGCAGAGATCACCTTGACCCCCTGAAATTAGTCACGGGTCGTGTGTCGTTAAGAAAATTATTTCTTCTAACAAATAATGTAGATAAAGCCCCGTTGGTGATACGTCCTCGTTCCCCGCTGCTTTCCGAGTCATTTATTTGCAGTTCACTTCACCGAAGGGAAGATGACCAGGAGATGGTATTTTGCAACGCTGCTTGTGCCACCACGTCTCAGGCGGTGACTAGATTGGCAGCAGGACAGCATTGGAGAAGTTACAAAAATGAAGTGCATTTCAAAGGTGCCTTTTGAGCATACTTTTGTGAAATGTAGATTTTTCCCTACAGTTTTTGTTTTAAAAATGTCCTTAAGGTTCTTCCTTCTAAGGATCAGGATATAGCAAGTTTGCAATTTTGAAAAATTGCAGAGGATAGGATTAGTGAATGACCTCTACTTCTCATGTCTAGGTTAGATCTACTGCCTCTAATGATGAGGGAGGCAGGAAAGAAAAGTGCACAAAAAAAAGAAAATAGGTTTATTTTTAGTAGGACTTTGTAATCAAATCACATTGAATGTATCATTTCAAGATAAAGAAAAATTATTTAGGGGGGAAAAAAAGTAATGATGTCTTCTGAAAAGACAAACTTTTGGTTACATTGTGCATGAATAGAAATCACATGGTTGAAAATATTGACTAGCAAACCTGCATCATAGGCCAAGAACCCAACTAATTGTTCATAGTAGTTGAGAAATTCAATTAAAAATGGTTTTGGTTTGCTCTGCCCTGCTTAAACCTTATGTCAGGATTCCTACTGCTTTCCCAGTGGTATCCTTCCTTTTCTTCACGCTGTCAGATGGGCACTAAAACTTATTCTTCTTGGACAGGAAGGCTGCACCAGAGACGCAGTCTGTTCTGAAATGTAAAATACTTTATAAGTAGTATCCATTACTTGCAAGAACATGATTATAAGAACTGTCGCAACGTGGATGTTTGTGTGATTGAACACCCAGGCGATCTCTTCTATGAGAAGCAGCATTTCATTCCGTAGATGCTTGAGCGCTGTTATGGAGAAGGATTGCTCATGTGCATGACCAATGCACAGGCTTTCTTAGGAGTCAGTTTTAAAAATGGTTTCCTTTCGGACAGTAGTATCTCTCTTCTGAGCAATATCTTTGTGTTTTGGATATTAATAGATTTATATCCCGTTGGGTGCTCTTTCTTCTTACTGGTAGTATCTGAAAGAAATAGAAAGGGGTTTGGGAAGGTTTAAAACTTTCTGTTGTGTAAGCTACAGGCTACGTTTGAGACACTGAGGCCAGGACTATATTCCAGAAGTTCCATAGAATAAGCAACTGTAGGAAACTTATTTTTCTCCAACCATCTCCAGGGCTCAAAGCTACCAGGCTCAGATGTGCTGGTGATGCACGGAAGGCAAACGCAATGGTCAAGTGAAGAGCCCTCTTTCCCATTGCCAAATGTTGCAAACAGAAGTGTTTTGCGTTTCTCCTGCTGATGGTCTGCAGACATTCAACAGGAAAGCAGTGCCAGGCTGCGCTGAGCGCTGCTCTCCGCGCAGTCAGAGGAGGCTCCGTGCTGAATTTCCCACAGCTTTGCTGCTAAACCCCGACTCCTCCACGGCGGAGAGCAACTGCCCCGGCCAAGGGGCAGGGAGCGGGGAAAAAACCCCGTGGCAGCACCTGAGCAGCAGGGGTCTGGCCTGGAACCCCTCTCTTCACTCCCAGTGCTGAGCAAGGGCAGGTCGGCATCAAAAGCAGCTCCCCGAGGGCTCGTTTACTTTGAAGGAAATGCACTAATTAAAGCCCTTGGAAGAAAAAGTAGCGGGTAAAGAAATGCATGGCGTTTCAGCTAGATTTTATGCTACGCTGAGCACTTTTTGTTGACCTTCGGCTCCGAAAGGTAAACAGCAGCGCTGTTTTGAAAGGCTCTGTGCGTACGTCCTGGTAGCACAACTTGCCTGTTTCCTCTGCAGCTCCCCTTAGGAAAAAAAGAAAGAAAGAAAAAAAAAAACCCCATACAACAAAAATATGACGCTGTTACCTTATTTGCAGCTGAAGCTGTTTAGCGCCCAGCAGACGAGCATTAACAAACCACGATAATTAGGCTTGATTTGCATATTAAAATGGTCTTAATTAAACACTGATTCTGTAAACGTTTAACGGCTGCAATCGATCTTTTGCAGGCTCTCCGGGTTATTTATACGATCTAATAAAGGCTCGAGGCTTTGTTAATGAGACCTCCCTTTCGCAGCTTGTACGTGTCAACACAAGTATTTCACTGGCGGTTTCGGCGGGCTGTCCTTGATGCCACCTAAACCAGGGTGCTGCAAAGCTCTTGTCTAGGGCCACCTCCGTGCTAGGGCTCTTTTAGTACAAACCTTGCATTCATTTTATCTTTCCCCAAGACAGAGACCAATGCCCTAAGCCTTGCTAGGGGAACATCTGAGTGTTTCATGAGGGCTGTTGCATGATTGTAAAACCAAACTCCTTTTTCCCCTGTTTGAAAAACACTAATATTTGTATGGTGCTAAGCTTAGTGCTAGTCTGGTTATTCCCAGATATAATCCTGACTCTCTAATCATCAGAACTAAGATTTTATTTTTTTTTAATTTGATGTGTGAAGTAACCATGCTGCACTTTTTCAAGTGAGCCCTGAGAAGTTTCCTAGCATTTTGCTTCTCTTTGCTGTTTCTATGGCTTGGTGCCATGGCCCCAACATCTTGGGGACATTGTGCTAAACTAGGTAAGACCTCTGGCTTCTGAGATGCAAAATGTTTTTTTCTTTTTTAATTTGTTCTCCAAAAAATAGTGTTGGCAGCAGTCAGAAAGATTCTTGGAAAAGTGTTCATTTTTTAAATTATTTTTACAACTTTTTTTCTTCATCTTGTTATATATGAAAGATTTATCAAGAAAACGGTTATTTTGAGGTTTTCCTTGCCTTGAGATGTCCCTAATAAAGATTTCCTGATTTCAGTCCCCTGTGCAGGCTTCTCTGAAGGTCACAGTGATAGTTGCATGCTCTGTGCTCCTGTGGGACCAGTCACCAAATACAGTTCTTATATTGCTGCATTTGGTCCTCTTTTATTAATGCCCCTAACAAAACTAAACTAATTAAATCTATTTTTTTAATGGCCAAACATACTGTCTAAAATTATTTTCCTGTGACCTGATTAATGAGCTTTGCAAAGCAGGTGGGTCTTCCAAAACAGTGTTTTGACTAATTTCTTTCCTACTGAGGTTGGATGTACCTTTCTAATGGCAGCAGAGCTCCAGTTCTCCCAGGAAAATACCATTTTTGAAATATTTAATCGAACTTGGTTTTGAAGACTTAACAAATTGTGAATTTGCAGTGGCAGAAGCCTGGGAATATTTTGATAATGATTTACAAGACTTTCCTGTGCTCATTTGGAGGCATACGTGAACAGCGTGTCTCTAAGAACTGATTTTAACGTTCTCTCTAACTGGCTATGGCTGGGTTTTGTATTATTTTTCAAGTTTTGAATTCTCTACGCTTTTAAAATTGAAACTGTCCTTATGTTTTTTTCTTTTTTTTTAATTTTAATCGGCTACTCTTTTTTTACCAACGAATAACTTCTTAAAAATAATGAGCTTCACAAGTAGGTCCTCCTAGGTCCTCTGCCCTGGTTTCCCTCCTTCAGGTGAGCAATGCCGTTCCTCCCCAAACAGCAGTAGCTGGGCCTGGCTTCCCGGGGGAACACAGTATATTTTGCATTTCCAGTCAGACCTCAGTTTCCTTTACCTCGGCTTGGGGAATTAATCAGTCCATCCTGTTGCTTAATGAAGAGAAAAGAGAAAAAGCGGTTTAAAGAGTACTCTGGCGGTACGGAGTGTGGGTTGATAGACGAGTGTTGCCGAGATGTTCTGCGGAGTTTGCGTTTTTCAGTTTTTCTGGGTATTTTTGGTGTGTGTCTCGGAGCAGCCGCCATTTTACCTGTGGGAGAGGAGCGTTTGCTGCGTGTCGGCCGCCAGGACAGCTCCGCAGAGCCGTGCGTGGTACCGATGGACTCACTCGTACCATGAGGTCCGGATGCCAGACCTCGCGCTGGATTTATACTGATTCTTGCTAAACGAGGAGCTTGGTAAATGAGGCTGTGTGTTTTTTGGGGCCACCTCATCTGTCTTTTTTAATAAGCACAGTTGCGCATGTGCTTCCGCACTATCTGTTTCGGTTAAAAATAATTACTTTTTTTCCTTTATCTTGTGAGGAAAAATAAGCAGTTTTCTGGTATGAGTTCACATAAAGCTTAGTCTTTGGGCCAAACTGCAGTTCCAGTTTTAAGAATGCTCCCAGAGACATTCAGCTTTTTCTGCAGAGATGAAAGGGAGGGATCAGAAGGGCCTGCCGCATGTCACGCTCCGCAGTGAAGGTTCCTCAGGTACCTTTGGCCTTTTCCCAAGCAGCAGTCGCCCAGGCGAGGCTCTTTTCTCTGTACATAAACAGGTTTTGGGAGGCATCTTGGATATCAAAGGTTTGCTGTAAAACTCTTTATTTTCCTCCCTAAGTAGTCAGAAGTTTGCCTCGTACGGGAGTTGTTTGAGGAGAACTCCCCCCACAAGCTCCTGCCGGTGGTTGAGGGTTTCAGCAGCGTGAAAACCCAAGCGTCAAGAGGAGACAAAAGGAGAATTGTCTTTCATTTCCAGAACAAAGTTGAGCACAGAGGCTTTTTATCAACTTGCTTAACTCATGAAACATTTATCTTAAGAATTGGGCTGGATTATGGCGGCGTAAATACGGCCTGTGGGCGCTTCTGCTCTCGGCTCTCGCGTGTGGCGCTTGGCGGGAGAGCCCTCGAGGTCGGCGCCGAGCTGCCTCGGCCTGGAAACCTCCTCCGCCTCCCAGCTAAGGGAGAAGGGTGCGAATATGCACACTGGATTTCATCGCTGATTCCCAAATTCCTGGCTTTTATCCTGTAAAAGTAAGAGCAAAATTCCACCCAAGTTCCTTGTTTAGCGATTTTTGCCCTGGATTTATTGTTCACAGGTTGGCGATTTCAAAGGTCAGGCCGCTTTCCTGTTACGTTGCAGCACGTTGAAACAAGAGACGCATTTTCCATGTCTGAAACCTTTCAGGTGCTTCTGCTCTGAGGCAGGCGATTCATATCTGTGCTCGGTGGAAGCACAGGGAGTATCAGATACTCAGTATAAAGTCCTGGTGCTTCCAACCTGTGATTCTCACGGCAATTTCGAGGAGTTCAAAATTACAAAAGTCTGTGTCTGTGTGAGAAAAATCATTTAAAAAAATGTGGAACGCTTTCTATTTTGTTTTCTTTGAATGTTGGTCTTACTTGTGTGCTTTCTGTGATGGAAGGGTGTGTGGTTATAAATGTAATTGGGCAGCAGCTCTGAGGGCAAATAGGATCAAGTTTCCTCCATTAATATTTTGATCAGGAGCTGATGACTCAGTTAAATGATGTCTTTGCTGTAGTTTACTGCCCTTTCCAGCTGCTGGAGGTGTCTTATTCCAGGAGACTGAATAGACCCTGTAGGGCAAGGGTGGCAAAAATGACAAAATGTTCCTTTTCTCAGGTTTGGAGCTCTGCTCTCATGTCTTTGCGTGCTGATGGTCAGCAAGACCTTGATGGTAGTGTCAAAGAATGTCATTTTTCCAACCCTCTCTAATGGAATTATGTAGACTAATGCCTTTTTCCTCTGCTGTTTTCCTCATGTTCAAGTCTGAGTTTTCCCAAACAAAGGAAATATGGGTCAAGGGCAGGTCTGCACCCATGATTTCCAGATGCCAAGACCCTGCTGGAAAGCTGAGGAGCTCTGTGTGATGTGCTCCAACGCAGTCCCCTCAAGCAGGAGGTACTCCAGCCTTGCTCCCCAAGGGAGGTTCAGCCTGCGACTTGAGCAGCCTCTTGACACCAGGTTCAGCTCCACTCTCATTGGAAACGGGCTCCTGATGCTGCCATAAGAGATGATCTTATAATTAAGGCCCAAAAACCAGAATGCATATGCAAAAGGGGGCATCATCAGCGCACTGCGGAGCTCTTGACACTAAAAGCTCAGCGCTCTCTGTAATGCCGACTGATCTGGAATATATTTATTACTGCTTAGTTTTGACGGGCTATTGCAGCAAAGTAGAAAGCTTTGCAGCTTTTATGGCATCTCTGTATGCAAGGAGAAGAAAAGTTTTAGATTTCCGTGGTGTTGGTAAAGCAAACTGTAGCTATGCATTAAATACAGAGGTATTTCTGCATATAAAACTTTCGATGAAATTTGGGTCATGGGCTGAACAGAATGGTAACACTGCTGCGTCACAAAGTACTTTATGCCCTTGAAATTTTTACTTGTCAGGCTGTTCATGTGTCTTTGGTTATATTTTTCCCTGTTGTGTTGCTATCTTTATCAAATTTAATTTGTCTGTCAGTATCTGCCCTGGGAATTTTGTATAATCACATCTCTATTCCAACAGTGAATTTATAATTGGATAATAATTATTTAAATTTTCCTTTTGTATTGGGGTTTACTGGTTTGAATTTGATTATTTATCAACAATTTAAATATGGTTTGGAGTGTTTTTGTTTGTTTTATTTTGTTTTGGGGGATTTTTTTTCTCCCTAAAAGCTGAAAACTATGGAGAACTCAAGAACTGTATTGGCAGTTGACTTGGTGTACAAACTTTTCAGAGACAGGGGATAGTTTTAATTCTGCAAAGCCTTTTATCCCCTTATTCTTATACTTGTCTTGCAAGGTTTGTATCGTCCTGATCTCCTGGTTTGATCACAACAGTAGACTCTTCAAGAAGAGATCTTCTTCAAGAGCAGAAGTTAAACCAAAAATATGATGACCTACAAAATGGCTTACCAAAATAGAGCTTTCTGAAGCAGCATGCAGACTTTTTTGGTGATAATTTTTGAATAAAAGCAATGCTGTGAGGCATTTGATACTGCGGTTTATGAGAAATTTGCATTTAGATACCAGGTGAACAAAACCAGGAGGCGTCTCCTTAGTCTCCAAGTACAGGCAGAAAATCACAGTCAAAATCAGTCACTCCTTTCCAAAGTTTTCAATCTGCTGCTTACAATTACTGAGAATTTTTTTATTCCTGTTATTTGGAGTGCCAGGGTGTTTTCACATCCCGTCATTTTAGAGCTGTCTTCTGATTTCCAGCTGAAATTTATCTGACGATAATTAATACCATATGTTCCGGCGTCAACACTGCTATGCAGCTTCCACAGCTCTTTCCTTCTTTTCTCTTAGCCCCAATATATTTATACAAAGCAATCTAATTTCTTTTAACCCTTGACATGTTGGACTGAACTTTTCTAAATGGATCAAAACTGTAAGATAAACTAGAGGATGTTAGTGAGAGGATGTTAATCTGGAGAATTTGTGGACAAATCTCACTAACTGCTTTCACAAAAGGATTTGTCCCAGGCAGTGAAAATCTAATATATGCTATTGATAGAAAATATGGGAGGCATTGACAATAAAGGACGTGATTCAAATATCCTACACTAGAACAGAAATGGTTCTTCTGAAGACCTGAAAACAGAAATTGTGCAAGATTGATGATATAAACTGCAAAGCCATGACTGACTTAATGTATTTTCTGTGCTCCAGAGAAATTAATCCAAGTTCAAATACATGCAAAGATGGACTTAGTAGGATGAGCAGAGGGGTTTCTGACCACTGTTTTGTTTGTTTGTTCCCAGAAAAATGCAATAAATAGCCACTTGATTACAACATCTATAAAAATGTCTCCTCAAAGGGAAAACTTCTTCTTAAGGATATTATTCTTTTTAAACCTGAGTTTGCTTTTAGTAGAAAGTGGTTTTTCTTTTTTTTTTTTTTTTAACCTTTTTCTCTTAATCAAATGATTAATCATTAAATGAATGATTTTTGTGGAAATTGAGAAGTGATTCTATTTACCCTCTCTGTCTCCCCATCATGTAGACTTCTTTCTTGCAGGAGATCTTGCGGTTGGATGCTTGCTGCACCAGGAGAGCAAGTCAGATATCAGTGATGACATCTGACATATGTTTTGCTTCTATGTAGGTCACTTATGACCTAACGCAGAAGATGACAAAAGATAATTAATCTTGATTTCATGCTTGTGATTCCTTAAGGAAGACTTTAGTGGTGTGTTTGGAATATCAAGAAACTCAGCTGAACCATGGCCTAAGCAAGAGCGCAGGCTTTGGGAAGGAGTGATTACACCTCCTAATTCAAACCTTCTCATGATGGAGATGATATCTAAATTCACCTTTTTAACTAGCTATCCCACTAAGAATATATACCCTTAGTAACTATGAGAAATGTGTTCCTCTTCCACGCAACCGAAGGCTGATTTTTAGCACGCACGGTGCCTTGTTTTGCACATAGCTGTAAAAATCAAGGTCTTTGTATTTAGCAAGGGTATAGTGTAATTTATATCACTATAACCTATTTAATTGCTTTTCTTTTATGGTTAATTTCCTAGGGACTCTGCTCACACCTTGCATGGTCACCTGCATTCCTGTTATCATGCTACATTCAACATGAAGGTAAGCTCTGCATATGAATTTCTCTTTTCCTTCTTAATTTTTTTTTTTTATCACCAAATTCCTTGCTCCGTTAAATGTCATGCACTCTGGTGAAAGAGATGCCTTTGCAACTGAACTGAGCATTAACAGCTGTTCCTAGAGCAGCTCACTGTGCTGGCTGGAGCGGAGTCCGGTGGCCACTATGATAAAGTTTGCCACCTCCTGCTCTTGACCAGCTCCTTTCCCTCTTGGTCAGACTAAGATGTCTAGCTGTTCTCCCTTGCCACGATCGTTTAGTTGCCTGGCTTAAATGAAGCACCCCATTAGGTTTTCTTCGTGGATGGTGAATTTTGTAATTGCTTTTGCCAAAAGAGGGTAATTTTGGATGGGGTTAGTGATGGACCGTGATCTAAAAGCTCATTAATATTGTAGGGGAATTAGTTTTTCCAAAAGCATTTCTTTGAAGTGATCCAAAATATTCTGAAATGATCAAAGCATTTTTGGTGCCTCTAGCCCCACTGTCCGTGCTGCTCTTGAAAGCTGGTATGGAGGTGAGGAGGGATGTGCCAGTTTCTCTCACCACTCGATTTCTTTTCTCCCAGGAACTTGCTTTCTTCCATCTTGCCTGACAAAATTCCCATTAGAGGTCCTGCTCCCTGTGTTTTCACTAGTGCTATTTGACTACAAGCTTCTTTTTCTGCTTTTTAGCTGTAGAAGCTTCTGATGCTCTCTTCCTGTTCAATATTAGCTTTACCACTTGTTTATGTCAACCCTTCATGTTTATTGGGCAAAGCCGAATAGGGCTGACGTAGCACGAAGCACGAGATAAGCTTATTTCAAGCAGAGGAGTAGAAATTCCTTGAGTATTTTTTTTTTTCTACCACATACCCGTTGCTGTATATCTGAGACACAACCTGTACCTCAGTACTTCAAAGCATGATGATGTAGGAAAAAATACATACGTATTTAAAAATAACAAGAATTGGAGGGGAATGCTCTGCTCATACCATGGCATAGCATTGACTTTAACTTGAGTATTTACAAAGAGTCTCATGCTCTGCATGTGACCTACAATGATTAACAGGAAGCTGAAAGACTGTGTGCTGATAATCTTCCAGATAAGCGTGTTATTTTGATAAAGAATATTATCGTTGGCATTAAACTCCCGACTAAAATCATTGGTTGACATTCTCAATGATTGAATTAGTAAAAATGGAAACATCCAGTGCAGCATTGATTAAACTGAGTGAGGAATATAATTTCAGAAGCGGTACTTGCTGCTATACAAATTAACTGTGTAGGTACTGGAAAATGACTGGAAAAAGACTTTAGTAGTTGAATGCTTGTGATAGTTTGGGGCTCCAAAGACTTTTGAAAGTACATGAATTTCTAATTACCCAGTATGCTGGTGCAGTACAAAGAATATAAGAAGAAACTGTACATTTTCCAGTTAGATCAGAGAGCCAGAAGGGTGACCCAAAATTAAGGATTATGTTAGGGAAAGTGTATTGCAGATGGTGGAAGGAAGAACATGACATTTATAAAGATTGAATAAATCCTCATTAAACTCTCTCAAACTGATTAAATTGGAGTTATTTACTGTATTATTTTAGTGAGACAGTAGTTACTAGGTTTTAAGTGTGTAGTGTTCAAAGCCAGAATTCTTAATAGTGTTCAGGCTCGATAATCAGCCATTTTTTCATAGGACATAACTGCCAGTTTGGCACCAGAAACATCTGGCCAGTTATTTGAGGTTACCTTGCTGGGCCTAATGCTCTGTGGAGAATGTAGCTTATACTCTTCCTTCTCTCAAAGATATTCTGATGTATCTTCCATACCTGTGGTTGTATCAGGAGTTCAAAGATACCATTTTCAGCAGTATATAAACGTGTACAATTTTCTAAATTAGTTCTGTGCCTGTAGAAGGTTTCAGAAAGGTGGAGCAAAATCTGCTTAGCTGATTTGAATTGATGGAATGCAGGAAAATGTATCTTTCCTTATTGAAGTCACAGCAGACTGGCTGTGCCTAGAGATTCAATATATCTGTGCATATATGTCACCTGGGAATGCCTCAATACCCATTCTGGGGATACTCGGGGGAGACTCCACCTGAGAGGCAAAATAATTTCCCCACTTTTTGAATATGTCAGATGTTTGAGGTGGCTTGGTTTAGTCATTGCATTGCCACATGACAGGGTGAACCTAAATCTGCGGGGAGCAAACGGTGGTAGAAGGAGCCTCAGCACCAACTCAGCTACCTCTGGAGGCCAAGGTAAGATTTGAGGTCAGCCCTGGCCTCTCCTCCTCTTGCAGAGACTCATAACAGAGATAAAACACCTTTGGAAGGACCACTGTTACCCTAACTGCTCCAGAAGATAAAAAATGTACGTCTGCATAATTGGTGCAGCGGTAAATACTCAAATCGCTAGTACTTCTACATTAGTAAATTTTATTTATTAGCAGCTAAAAGAAAACGATGCAGTTTCACAAGATACCTGTCATACGAAGTATGGTCATCTGATCCTGAGTGCTGACGAACCATTTCTTATCGTGCAATATAAAATCTAAGCATGGCCTAAATAGCATTAGTTGAAATAAATATTGGGTATCCTTTGCGCAACATCCTCCCAGCTTGGCAGATCAGCATATGCTAATGGAGACTATAGAATATGTGCAAGGAATGTAGATGCTGTGTTGGAATCATTGCAGATTTAAAGCAGAGCAAAGTTTGTTCCCTTATGTGTGCATAGACACGTGTTTGGGTTGAAATCAGTGTGATTATCATTCACCTGTGTTTATTTGTACCTGCCATACCATGTTTGTGTGACATTTGCAGGGTAAGAAGTCATTATGGAGATTACCAAATTTCCCAAAACAGAAACTATATTTAGAGTGAGAGCTTGTATTAAAGGAAACTAAAAGTCTATAGAAAATCTACTTGATAGCCCCTGCCCAATTTTACTTCCCCAAACCAAAATGCAAAGGGCAGACAGGTCACTTGTCCATTGATTTACCAAAGGACAAACAATGTCAGGCAGTTCTTACACAAAAACAAAATTTCAATTTTGTTTACTTCTTCAGCAGTCCAGGTTGATGTCAGCTACCATTTAGTTGGACCAATAATATTGATATTTGATGTCAGTTCTTATTCATTACTGCACCCAAATGATGCAAAAGTCAGATCTTTCAGATGTTTCTGTGGATGGCCAGATAAAGCCCAGGATGTCTGATTGCATCTAACAGACACAAACAAGAAAAGAACAGAATACAAAATCAAAAACGTATCTGCTCCTATTGTTATTTATGTATTCAAAGTGTTCACCTCTTTGCATAAGCTCAAAGCCAGATACTTACAAAGGTTACCTAGTAATATCAAACGTGTTCAATTATACATGCAAAAGGCCTAATAATTTCTTCCTCTAGTTTATTTCTGTCTCCATGCGTAAGAAATATAATTACAGAACTGAATTGCATTTTAAATACAGATTTTGGTATCGTTAGTTAACCATTTTCAGGCTCTTCAGCATTGTTGAAAGCAAATAAATCCGTTCTCTCTCTGTGGCTGAAAACAAAATCTTCATCAAAGTGGATTTTTTCTCCCTGTATGCAGTCTTTCATTTGTTGACAAAAAACTCATTCTGAGAGCAGTGAAACTCTTGGAAAATGGTGCTAAAACACACTTGGACATTGGTGCTTTGAAGTGTTTGTGTTACTGTCTATTTTTGGAAGATGTTTTCCTGGAATACCCTCTCCCCTTGGCCAGCCATACTATCTAATCACTTTTCTTCACCTCTGATGCTACTGCTATCCACAGAAGCCTGCACTTGGCAAGTACCTACCTATTTTACACTCTTAGTGTAGACCAGAAAAGAATTTCATAAACAATTCTACAAGAATCCATCTTTATTTTTGTCAGTTTAAAATTTCTTGCTCTCTGACTCTTGTATCCCTGTCTTAATGTTGAAGGCTAAATAAGTGGGGAAAAATACCTTTAATAGAAGTGCAAATTTCCTCCAGGTCTTTTGGTGAGGGAGCTCGAATATATGCATTTATCTGACTGTGTTCAGAAAGCCAAAGAAATTTGTGATATACTGGTTTGACCTGTTGTGGATCTTCCAATGTGCTGTATCTTCATCTACTGCAAAGAAGAGAAAACGATGTACTGATGGGACTGAAAAAAAATCTATTTTTTAATATATGACACTGTGTTTCTATGACTGAGTTTCCCATCATCATTTATATTTTTTATTAGAGAAAGGTTGCAAAGATGAAGTTAACTGTTAATACACCTAGATAAGTCTCTGATAGAGAAAAATCCTTTTATTTTCTCTAAAGTATAGCAGGTGATGGTGAGGAAGAAAACATTTGTTGGTGTTGGAACACACTAACTGTCCTTTCAACCTATGCCTTCACTTCCAAATTAGGCAAAATGTGATTCCTTCTCTGTTTAAGTCCAGGAAAAGTTTGCTTCTTGCATTAATTTTGTATGATTTCCCAGCTCTAATTTCTTCTTAGAAAATTTAATTTTTCCTTAGTCTTGAAGTCCGTTTAATCAAAACCCAAGTTGCCAAAGGAATCTTGGAATTAACAAACCTTTTCATTCTCTCTCGGTTAATTTATTTACTGTGAATTTAGATCCAATCCCATCAAGATTGCTAGCTCCAAAAATAATCACAGATCAGGAAAACTTGCTTTCTTTTGGTCATTTGACTCTAAAATATATGAGAGGTGAAGAGAAATTTCATTTTACCAAAGAACATCACCCTTCTCTCTGTGCCTAGGGGTTTATATCTTTTTTTTTTTTTTTTGTTCTCCACACTGTTGACTGTCTGTCTTTTAAACACTGGACTCCTTCCTGGGGCTGCCTATTGTCACCATGTAGGTACTCCCCATTTTGCAGAAGATCCTGCATCATTCACCAAAACAAACAAGCACATCTTGGGTTTGAGAAGACCTTCTTTCTTTCTTTCCCTTTTCCTGATAGGACGATCTATGAGGATATTTCAGTATTTAGCTGTAATATTGACTCTTTCTGAAAAAGGCAATGACAACCTAACCTTCTCTTTTCTTGCTTAGCCCAAATGTGGCAGCTTCAACGGACAGAAAGGCACATCGTTTTTTCAGAAATTATATTGGTAGAGACATCACTTTGGTCATCTCCGTCACCAGGCTTGATTGATAACTGCCTGCCTGTACTTAGTACCTGAAGGCCTCGTGTCCTCTAAGATGCATTGTCTTCCTAGCTGCTTTAATCCTCTTGTCCTCTGGGTCTTAGGTACTTAGGTCTTAGGTTTGATGTATCCCAGTAGTTTTTCACGGTCTTGGATCTGAGAGTGCAAAACATACATTAGAGCACTGTGGTATCTGCTAACGCCTGGACTCTATAAAAGTGAAATAGCTGCTGGACAGCTGCTCTTGCTTGGAAGTGAGCCACGTATATCGTGATGACCTAAAGTTTATAATCCTAAAAACTGGGACTTTTATCCTCCAGAAATGGACAAGCTGGAGGTAGTGTATCTTGAAGAACTTGGGGCAAAAATCTGAACAGTTTTTTTGTGTGTACAGCACACCTTGTCCCTTGTAATTTCTTATCCGAATTGCAGCTTTATTTCTTTTGTCCTTCCTCCTGTTCCAGGCTTTGAGGTTGAACTGCATCAAATAGGATGTTCTCCTGTCCCCGCTCCAAGTGACACACCAGGTCACTGCAAAGCCAGAGGCTCTTCAGACATAGACGGGCAGGTGTTGAACCAGCATTTAATGAAACATTTAACTTTCTAACTAAAACTTTTCCTCCAATTTTGTGCTCATTAAAATCTTGATATATTTCACAAGTTTGTCTCAACACTTCACGATTTAAAAAAAAAAAAAAAAAAAAGGAAGTCAGATGATGCATAGACAAGCAGACATTTCGATTTTGGACCGCTATGTAATGTCTAAAGAGCAGGAAGTGTGACGTTATTTTAACGAGCCTTGACTTAATTTGGAGTAACTTTTTAAAAAAATGTACAGTTTAGGTAAGCTTGACCCTCAACAAAGTCCTGGGGAGAAACTGGTAATTAACTGACCATACAGTATATTCTTTTATGTTTTCAGACATCACATCTGCAACTAAATATACTGTTATGTCCACTGGTAAGTGTAATTGAAAGCAAAAGAGATGATCTCATTTAATGTGATTTTGTTTGCTTAATTCTGTGTTCTCCAGTGAATGTGACCCTCTGTGTACACAGCCTAGGATGCAAATGCTGTTTAGCATGCAAAACTGCTAGCAGCGTGGAAGACTTTGCCCTTCGTTCTTGGAGGAGAAGAATTAATTTGTGCATCCCAAGTTGCAACTGCAGGGATAAGAATCCTTTAAAATTACATCTTCTGGCCCAGCATGGCAGACTTTCCTGGGTAGATTTACAGTATAGGTCCCAGGTCTCAACATAATTCATTTTTCATGTTAACACCTGTTTTGTAAACTTGTTGTTTTCCTACATATGAAAAAATCAGAGATCATACAGGCTTTTTTATTCAATTTTCCCAATTGAAATATAGACCAGCTTGCCTCAGTATGTGGTATTTCACAGGAAATAATGTCTGCAGATCCATGAGAAAGCAGCGTCCTGTCCCTGTGTTCTATCCAGTAACTCCCTCAGCTGACAGTAATTTCCCCAACATATTGCAAGACTTCAGCTTTTATTTGCAATGCTGCTTTTGTGGGTGGTTTGGGCAGCAACTATCCAAGTGCTCGGGGCTCTGTGCTTCAGTTTGTGGTGGTGTGGGACTGTTCACTTCCGTGGCACCAGGTTGACATGGATCAGGTATGAACGTGGCTGGGTGTTGACCTTAACCTGTTTCAGTACCCGCTATCTGCAGCAAGCTGAATTTGGTCTGGAGATATGATTTTGGTTTAGCTTGATGGCTTGTGTCTGATAAGAGGATTCTAGACCTGTACCTTTCCAGCAGACCATAGCCAAGGGGAAGCGAGGTGCTCTGTGCATGGTTGTACAGGACATGGCTTTGCACAGTAGCAAAATTGGATTTAAAATGCATGGTTGTACAGGACATGGCTTTGCACAGTAGCAAAATTGGATTTAAAATGCATTTCTGGAAGAATGGAAGCAGGGGCACATTGGAAAGGCCTCGGTCTTATTAAGATGCAATTAGTCTGTAAGTGGATAAACATCAGAGTTAAAAGATACTTGAATATCGGAATGATTTAACCTGAAAATCATTGAGAATGCAAAGCTGAAGTCGGCTAGGGATAGGAATGAAGAACATGCTTTTTTGATACTTAACCGATCTGTTTGTGAGGAATTTCTTGAAATAATGGGGTGGAATTTGCTGATTATGTTTACGTGCAATATTTTGAAGCTGGGGGAAACCTTCACAGTTCAGGAACGGCCAGGCTTCTGAGAAAGTATTTGAACACTGTTGATGGTTCTTCCTTGTGCATTGAGTTTCCCTTAAAAATGCCCAAAGACAAGTTAAAGAATCAAACATTCAATTCCATTTTTTTTAATTTGCATGCTCTTAGAATAACTTTTATTTTGAAAAAGGATACATAGCTGTCACCTGTTTTCTCTCAGTCACTCAAATGCTCTCAATTTTAAAATGAACCATTTCATATTTCAGCGACAGAGCTAGGCCACTTGCACTGATTTCTGTATTTGCAACAGCCTGCTTATGTGATTATTGCAGTGAATGCCACCCAGCTTTTTGAAATATGCCATTTTTTGCTTTAAGGCAGTGAAGCACCTGTGCACAAACACACTACAAGAATTTGTTAGGCTCCTTGCTCTCAGGAGCGCCTAACAAGGCCCTGATGTTGCCTAACTTTGGTTTAGTCGTGGCATCCCTCAAAATCCCGAGGAGAGCCAGTAACAGCAATTACCATTCCTCTCCTCCGCTCGCCGCACAGCTCCCAGGATTCAGCGGCTTTGATGCTTGGAAAGGGAAAACAAAATTGATTATCTTAAACCTCCCTGCAAAGGATATTGCTCTCTTTGCAGGGCCGTTTCAAGTGCAATGTCAACTCTGGCTAGCAGTAGCTCTGCAGGGAGCGCAGTGATCTTGGGTTTCATATGTAAATTTATGCAAAGGGTTTCTGCAAGCCGGGCATGTGTTGTTCTCTGAGCACCACAAGGCACTCGGTGCTGCTTGATGTGGCAGAGAGAAGAGAGGATCCCTGTGTGCCACGCGGCGAGAGGGAAGCCTGCTGAGCGCGCATAAGCAAACACGGGCGCCGTGATCTGGCACTGCTTTGGAGCTCGCAGGGCCGGAAGCCCTCCCGCAACAAAGTTCTGCTGCCGCTGCCTTTGATTATTCTCTGTAACGAAACTATCAGCACAGATATCTCAGTCATGTCTTTTCTTTTCCACGTCCCAGGCAGATTTGTTTCCCTTTTACTTTCTAATAGTGGTAGACATTTGGTCACTGATCACCATGGGTCTCTGTGCTGTTTTACCTTTCCCTCATGAGCTCAATTTGGGACCGCCCAGTTCACTGCATTCTGCCTGGAGCTAGTCAGATCCCAGCATGTCCCTGTAGGAATACACTAATACATAACCAAAATTTCTCTCTTCTAGACTAGTGTCGTGTGAAAGGAGAAAGCGTTGAGCAGAATTCCCCTATGGTGTTCACAGACAGCGCTTTTAACTTGTTGTCTACATGATGAACCTCAACTGCTGGGGTGCCTGAAGGGAAGAAGTGGGCAAAAGTCTTGGAGCCAGGACAGCTACAAGCCCTGCTTCCCACAGGCGGGACATCAGTTATCCTAAGGGAACCCTTTGAGCTAGTGGGGTAGATGTTGATGCTGCCCTGGAAATGGGAAGGAGGGGGAGACTGTTGGTTGTTTTGAATCCGCAATTCAGTCTAAAGATGGAGAAGTTGAAACTGTAGAAGGCAAAAGCTGGTAAAAAAGCAGATGAGAGAACAGTGACTCCAAGTAACCCTTAATCATCTCTCCGGCTTTCACACACTCTTGAAGAAAATAATTATTAAAAATAGACCATTACTCTTTAGAAATGGTAATCAGTGTAACTTTGCATTTTTGCCAGGCTAAGTTAATACCTTCTTTTTCCAAAGTGATACTATTTTCTTTTGAAACTGGGATGATTTAAGCCTGATATTTGAAAAATGGGTGGTGATTGATTAGTCATCAGTCTAATAATGGATTACATCTGCATTTTCCTCCCTACCTTTATCATATTTTACATAATTCATTTGGCTTAATTGGTCATTAAGCTCTTTTCGCTGCCACAGCTATGGCAGCTTCACCCGCCTCTGCCTGGATTCCCTTGAGGTTCCTCCACCCTTGCTCATTGCTGCTCAGAAATCCCAATTTCCCCCCACACAAGCCAATGGGACCGTCTGCCATCTCTGCCCTCTGTTATTTTTTTTCTGCCTGTAGTTTAGTTTTTGCATTACAACAAGGCCTGAGGTAATCGCGTTCATCTGGCTTCTGATGTGCTTCCTGCTATAAATGTGGGAGATAATGATTCCTCTTAAAAATACTCACTTTAAGGCGTATAAAAGGGGCGGTAGAGTTAAGTGACTTCTGATGTGTCCCCCAGGATGCGTGTTAGAAATGTAAATTATTCTAGTCCATCTCAGTTTGAGACAGCCAAAACTATTCCTTTCCTGGCCATTTCATCTACTGGGGCTTCAAGGCAGGGAGTTTCCCGGGCACTTGTGCTCTGTGCATGCTTTGTGGGGGCAGGACAAGCTAATTGCAGGTGGTTCAAGGCTGATAACGAGCTCATGGGGCAGCAGCAGCCCCAGCAGGACCAAAGTGCTCCAGAAAGCTGCTGACTCCTGCAGTGGCTGATCCAGACACGTCGCTGTGTTGCTGCAGGTAACGTTTTTGCACGATGAAGCTAATGAAGGCTAATGGATCTGGGTGATGGGGAGACAGGGACTGCAGGATGCAGCATTAAAAACATTCCCAAAACTGCAAAATGAGCATTACTCATTCACTCCCTGTTTTGCCTTTTTAAAGGTAATGAATGCCAAAAAACAACTGCTGACCCGCCTTCGAAATTAAGCTTTGAAGAGACTGCTCCTGGGAGGAGTTTGTTGCTGCCCAAATTAGATAAAATGCTTTGATTGCAATACAGATATCACTGATCTGCATTAATAAGGTGCTGCTAGTGAGATGCAGTAATTTTCAGGAAATATTTACTGAAAGTTTAGCTTGCAATTAGTACCATTGTTAATCGTCATTAATATTTACGGGAGGAATGCAGATTGTGAAATAGGAAGAAACAAAAGCTTTAAACAAGCTTCCTGGAAATTATCTAAGTATGCTAATTCCTGACTTTAATATTAGTAAATATAACCTTCATGTTTAATTGTTTGTATGGCAGTGGGTCATAAGTGCTATTTGAGATGGGGATTATGTTGTATATGTGCTTGCACATTACCATTTACTGAGATGGTCTGTATATAAAGATGTGCATTAAGAAAGCAATGAAGTTAAAGAGCAGGAATCTGGGCCTGTTCAGGGAATCAAGGGACTTAATTCAAAAAGTCACGTGGAGACTGGAAGAGAACCTGTCTGTGAACCCAGGTGAGCTGAATCCTTGCACAAATTCCTCACAAGACTCTTTTTTTTTTTTTTTTTTTTAATTGCTTGAGCACGTGCACTCAAAAAGTACCAGCTTATTTATACAGAATGGGAAGAATATCTTGCCAGTGAATCACACTGTGTGCTGTTTGACTAGATGAAGTAATAGGACTGAGCTTCCTCTGCTGCGGCATAAAATGTAGTGAAAATGAGAGTCGCTACAAGAGAAATCTGCCCCACGTTTCCTGCATGCATTTTACTCTCTCTTCCTTTCACATGAAGGAAATTCACTCAAGCTTATTGTTCAGTAAAACATATTACAAAGCCTTTTTAGTGTGGAGAAAAAAAAAAAGGACTAAGAGAATATATAAAACAACTGCAAAAGGAAAGAGGGAAAAAAACCAAGCTCATATAAGGATGCAGTGTGCTTGCACTTTAAAGCTTTTGAAAGTGGCTGATGGCCAGAGGCAAATGAGTTAGTTTAACATATGACTTACCCCCTTCTTCCCTTTTAAATGGCACAGAGCTTCAAACTAGCCTTAAGCTCAGTACATTTCTAGGTTACTGGTCCTTACACAAAAGTTGTTATCCCACATCTCCAGCTCACTTGATTTAGAGAAGGTAGGTGACAAAGATGACATCAAGTGAGGAAGTCAAATGTAAGAGCTGGCTCATTTGCAAAATCCTTTTGGTTATGCTTCTGGCATAGCAGCTGTGTAGTATCAATATTAATTAACACATTTAATAATAAGCTAACAGACAGAATATGCTGAGGCTGATAAAATACCTGTAGGCACGTGCTGATGTATTTCCAACAGAAGCCTGTGCTTGCTTTGCTCTTTGCAGGTGCAGTCTGCTGCCTTTTCACGGCACTCGAGTAAAGTATGCTATTTTTGCGTCCCATTTTATGCACAGTTTATGTTTATACCAGGCATCTGGGAGGAAACTGATAAAAGGTCTGCTGACTTCGGGCAAAAAGAATAAGGTGATCTTGCCACTGAGAAAGACTGCAAACCCTTTGGAGCAGGACAGTCTTCTCCTGCCTGTTCACTCTGCTCCAGGACCAGGCTTCCCCAGTTGTAGCTTCTGCAGGAAAAGTCATTCATAGAAGGGAGAAGTTGTAGTAAATGTGTAGATCAGAGCGTTTTCCTCATCATAATGCAACTATTAACTCTCCTGTAATCAGGGCCAGTGTGAAGGCCATAGTCAGCCCTGCAGTTGCTTTTATTGGTGCCCAACCAATATTTGCATAAGATCCATTTCAGTGAAGCCTTCTTAGTGCTGTTTTGATACACGAGCTGGATTATTGTAGTGCTTAAGAGAGGAAGGTCCCGTTGAAAATGCATCGACACAAGTGCTAATGGCGTGGGGAGGAGTTGCAGAGCGTGACTGACGCGTCTGCAGTCACCGCGCTGCTTGGGGTGACGTGCGCGCTCGCCGGGGTGGGCAGTCCATGGAGCTCGATCACGATCACTGTGGTTCCTCAGCTGGAATTAAGGAGCGTTTGCTGAATTGAGATGTGTTTGACAGATCCCAAACAAGTTTGAAGACAGGCATAGTCCATTGCGAATACAGGTGGTCAGGCTGAAGAGATGACTTGTGCTGTGGTAGTGGTAGGGGACTGGATTTAATGACTCTTCTAGTCTCATATCTATGACACTCTTTTTTTTTTTTTCCCCCCCATTCTAAATTTGCTTTACTGAGATCCCCTTCAAACCATGCTACAGTTCAGAGCGTAGCTGTTGCACTTGAGTGTTTGATCTTGTTGTTTGTATGGGCTGAGGATGGAGCCAGGTGAAAGGAAGAATTAGGTGGGAATGGGCTGAACAGAGTTAAACAGAGACATTCTGGGTCATAGTCAAGGCCAGGAGGTTGAGGCCTGATGTGGATGCAGTCACTGAGCTTTCTGCAAGTCTATCTCAAGTTATTAGTGCTGAGAGCTTATGCATTGTGGGTTAGATCTCGAAGCACTGATGACTTTGTTTCTCATATTGCTCTGTATTCATCCCTGTAACAAGCCAGATTGGACTTTTGACATTTCAGTTCTCCTCCAAATGAACCTAAAGATTTCATTATACTTGTACACTGATAGTGCTTTGCAGGCCATTACTTTCTACTTGAGAAGGCAATGGATATTTTCAGATTTTAATTCCTCTATTTGCTAGATGATCCTACACATTTTCTTGCGTGTATTATTTACATGAAAGAAGTAAAAATTAACCAAATGTAAAAGAAGTCAGAGGCACAGTGTCTGACTAAGATTTTAATCCCATTCAGTGAGTGTGTGATGCTGTGATGTTTGTTCCTCTTTGCGAATGTGCAGAAGTGATGCCTGTTTTCCCCGCGTTGACAGGGTGACACCAGTGTCTCCTGTGACTCCTGTGGGGTGATGAAGCCATGGGACATTTGGGAGCTCGGCGCTGCGGCATCCACAGACACCGGCCCGCACCCTGCCAACCAGATCGTCCCTGAGCCTTCCGGTAGGGTGCTTTAAGCTCTTCTTCTACTTGAGCTGTATTGTATTTTGCAGTACAGTCTTTCTAAAATATTCTGGAGCTAGATGGTGTGTGTGACACCACGTAGGTGTGTCAATGTTAAAGAAGCTATGACTGTGCCAACTAATGATCAACACATTTGTTTTCTATGCCCTAGATGGGCTGGCTGGACTGATAGTCCCATTTGCATGAAATACAGAAATGATTACTGCGTGTGGAAGACTAAGGGAGATTACCTGTTTTCCACTGATGTTTTTTCTTCACTCTTATTTCCTCTTTTATTTACTTATTCCATGGTTTCATTTCATAACCAGCCTTACTAAGTTCTCTTGTAATTACCTCAGAACTTCATTGTGTTGGAAAGATTGCCTCCTATGTGCAAATAATTGAAGGAACCAGTTATTTTTCACCATCAACCCTCTATTAGTATGTCAGTGATACTGTGAGTGAAGGTGCATTTCTGTTTTAAGTGGGGCTATTGTAAAGCACTATACCACTTTTTCATTTAAAAACAATGTTAATGTTATTCCACAGTGTGGACAAGCATTCACATGGCAGCACAGAGTTAAATTGTAGCTCAGTAAATCATTGTTGTACAGGGTAGTATAATGTGATGCAATACAATATAGCAATATGTAATGTATAGAATAAATATGTATAATTTTATTGAGGCATATTTATGAGAATGCATTATATGTTATGCACACATACTACATGCATAAAATATAATGTTTGAGTAAAATATGAGAGAGAAGAAAAGAAACATTTTAATAATAATAATAGTATGATATCTTGTTATAATGGCCCACACACTGTGGAATACATAATATCAATCTGTTGAGTCACTTGGAAGGAAACTTCACTATTAATTCTATAGTATTTGTATAGGGATTTCACAGAGCTCTCTACTGTGTTATTAAATAAGCTATTTTCATTTCCAAGGGGGAAAAAAATACATTGACACTGTCCATTTTTGACAGCTACCCAAAGACAAATTTAAATGCTATTCTGTGTATGTTTGTGGTTTGGGACAAGAGCTCATTTTTTTCACACAAAGGATTTGAAGAAATTTTGCATTTTTGCACCTGGAATATGATGGCGGGTCATTTGCAAAGGAGTCACATCCCTCCAAAATGCAGCAGCAATATTTCCAGACAGATGGGAACTTTCCACTAGAAGGGTTATCAGCTTTAGGTAATCTAAATGGGCAAAGTTTCCCATCGTTTGGACAAAACCCAAAACTTTATCTGCAGGAGTAACCACAAAACAGAGATATCAAATTGGGATGAATGACCACAATGAGGCATAATATAACGGGCTGCAATCACATCTAGCTGAAGATATGGGAATAGCTGGCTAAAAGAGTCTGCTGCAGCTCGTGTTGTTCGAGCAGCAACAGAGCCTACGTGACCTAATTAGGCATCCCGCCCCGGTCACACCAGGCACGGCACAGTTGCCAGAATACTGTTATCCATGGAAAAATATTTAATTTGATTCATGGGTCGCAGGAACTGGAAGGGATGCATTTGCTACACTGCACTTGAGTGAAATGGTATTTTTTAGAGCTAGGTTGGAGGCAACTCTTTGGGTTACTGTTAGCAAGTCAGCCTAATTTCCCAATGAGCCAAATCTGAGCAATAGTAAGATGGCCTAGGATAACCCTGTGGGAAAGACAGATCTGGTGAAGATGAAGCGCAGTTTCCTGCACTGTCCACACTATGATCATTAAAAACAAACTCCCAAAACCCTTACTCACTGATATGTGCATTTGATCAATCAATGGAGTCAACCCCAAATAATCACCATATTAAGACAAACAGCCCAAACCCCCACACTTAAAAAAACGGCAATGCTATGTTTAACTAACAGGCTGACGGGCACGGGACCCTGGACCTGCATTTGAGGAAGCTTGGATAGGTTTTCTTGACCTTATGAAAATGTGGCTTAATTACAGGCTGTAACCATCCGTCTCTTCTGGTGGTGTTATAGCACCGAATGTAAAATACTTGAACGCACTGAGAGTCGTGCATACAGGCAGCGCTGCACCGCTACAGGTGGACTTAATTACTAGATTAGAGCCATGCTTGAGCAGGTTTTTACTGCCCAGTAATTATTTAAATTATAGCTAATAAGGACAGAAAGATTTTATGAGAAGATGGGCAGTATCAGCAAATGAGGTTGACTTCAGAGATAAGAAGACCCCAGCTAATGGAAGACTTCTCTTTGGTTTTCTTCTGCATTGTTTTTTAAGTGATTATCACTGCTAGTGCCACGTAGAGAGAAGCATCTCGCGTTTGGTTTGGAATGGGTGATACTATTTGTGAGAGTGTTATATGCTGGCTGGGAGTTGTCTAACCAAGAGCAAGTCCCAAGAATGAGCTTGGGAAGACCCTCGAGTTCATCGGGTGGCCTTACTGCAGGTGGTCCTTGCCAACTCTAGTGATCAACGTGCAAACTTTGGCCAAAACGCTTGGCCCTGTAGGTGGTTTCCTCCTTATCAGAGCCAGACTCAGGTCTTGGAGGAGTTAATGAGAGGTGTTGGCTATGAAGCTTGGGGCTTCAGCTGCTCCGTGGTTTCTCTCGCCTTGGCTTTTCCACCACACAACTCAGCGGTAGCCGTTAATATTTGGTATGTTTGTGAATGTGGAGAAGTCAGTGATGGGTTTGCTAGGACATTGCACTTTGTGTGGATTTCCCTCTTGCCCTCCGTCTTGCTGCAGATGCCTCGTGGTCATGGAGGGAGAGGTGGTGATGGAGCCGCAGGGGGCTCAGCCTGCCAGGGCCTGGGTCCATGCTACGTCTTAAGTAGAAAAAACACGTCCTTTCAGTGATGCGTCCTGCACACGGCCTCGGGGGGACCAACACACAATATCTGGAAATTACCTTTTTATATACTCACTTTTATCTCTTCATAGTTTAACCGATATCTCCCTGTACTTAAATTCTTGTGTAGCAGTCAAATTTCCTACCACACTTCTCTTTTGTCTTCACCTTCATTGTTTCCAATTGCTGTTTAGAAAAATGTGCTTGATGTGATTATTCCCAACAAAGCAAGGTGCAATATATAAGACTCAGAAGCTGTGGAGGTTTCTGCTATTACATGCTAAGATATATTTAATATTATCAAAATGTTTTAGAGACAAACAAGCCAACTTTCTCAGGTAAAATGGCAGCAGTCCAAAATCTATGGGCATTGAAATAAGGTCAAGGGGAAGAAAACAATATTTGGAAAAATACAATGATGTCTCAAAAGGGAAATATGTACCTATTTTATATCAAGGAAGAAGATGTTAAAAGATGTTACCTAGTGGTAGAAGTGAGTTATTTTAGGAAACAGGAGTTCTAGGGGTGGGAGATAGGAAGCATGAGAAACATTATTGAGAATTTTCTGTTGAATAAATGGTACCACATTTGGCCACACTGGGGTCAGGGTAACGACTCAGTGGTGCAATCCAAAACTGAGGTTAATTTGCTTTAATTATACTCTCTTAATTATACTCTCATATGACACATTATCAAGGAGCATTGCTATGAGCAGGCCCCTTCTCCAGCGGGCCACAGGATTGCTCACTCTTCGAATTTGATTTATTGCTGGTGTGAAACTGTGGGCTTGTGAATTTGTGCCTCTGTATTATCCACCCTTTTCTCACTACAGAATTATACTTGATGAGGTTTCCTGGTGTGCTACCACTGAAGAATCATCAATATTTACACTAGACGTTATTTGGGCTATTCCTGGTAATGTTACAGCCCCAGGCAGTCCCCGCTGGCCTCTTGGGGGATGAAGGCACAGAGATAAAATCTCAGATTGTCAGAACTTCTGCTGATACTGAGCCATCTAACTGAGTTAGAGTCCCGGAATTATGATCTTCAGATTGTTTTATCTGATAATAATTTACATGCTTAGAACAGAGCTGGCAGAAATAATCCTTGTAAAATGAGGAAAAGTTCAGAAACATAAATTGTATTTGTAAGTTCACATGGCACCTAATTGAGTATATATTCTAATCATAAAATAAACATAAATAACACTGACTTCCCCCTATGACAGTTTCATTTAGTTAGAGGTTTGGTCCTGCTGTGAGCTGCTCATGCAGGTCCTCTCTGATTTCCTCAATTCCAGTCAGGATTTTGGCCACAAAGACCAGATATCGAGGTATCCTGGGGGTACCTCTCCTTTCTTTTCCCGCCTTTCCTTCCTTATTTTTGTTTTTAGTATTTGTTTCACTCTTGCAGCTAAAATCAAGCTTCGAGACAGAAAAATCTTCTAGCATGGGATTTACCACAATAATCTTTTCAGCAGCACCTGATTTCTGCTTGTGAAGTGCAGTGGGATGCTGGTGTTAATGTGTTTGGGTTTTTTTTTTTTTCCCCATGACCCGTGTTTCCGAGTACAGAGCTCATCTCACTGCGACGCTTTGTTGCCCTGCGCTCCCCAATGTGCCGGGAGGACCACACGGGAGGGAGAACTGATTCCTTGGGGTGCCTTCCCCGTCGTGGTTCAGCACCTGGGTAGCTGCCTCACACCCAAGTGTGTCTGTGCAGTCGCTGGCAAATCAGTCTGGACTTGAGGAATTTTAATTCCGTTTGATGTGTTGCCAGTTAACACTAACTGTGCACCAACGGGGTCGGAGGGGGTGTAAATGGGACCCTTGGGGGATTGGACACCCAGGTGAGAGCGGATCAAGCCCTCATGTGAGCGCCGCAAGCCCTGCTGCTGTGACCCAGTGTGCAGAGGGGCCGTCCTACACCAGATAGGCAGACATAGCCATAAATGTATTTCCTAGCACTTGTACGGGCACTTGCTTTTCTGCACTGAATTCAGACAGCTCCTGGTTCTTTTTTTCTTTCTTTTTTCTTATTTTTTAATCACTTTTGACTGCTTTGCTCTTAATCACAGAGACTTTCAAGGACATCCAGCATTGAAACTCTGCCCAACAGGACAACATGATCAAGTCATATTTTCAGAACACATCTGTCCACTTTCTTGGAAGCATTTGCTCTTTTCTCAGAGCACTGCGAGTCATTTTTGCTTCTTTTCTCTTTAATTCTCCTTCTTTCCGTCCATTATCCCACCCTTCCTTTCCTTGCCCTTCACACGTGGTTTGGCTGGAATTAGCCTGGTTTGTGACTCAGTTTTCACATCTGTTGGAAGAGCATCAGCTATCACTGTACAGCACTGCTGTTCCTTTCTGTTCTCGCATCAAGATTTGCTTTGTGTCCGTCCCATGAGAAGCCCCTTCTTCACTGTGGGTTTGGACAATGCAGAGAGGCTTTTTCCTGTTCCCATATTCAGGATTGGTGAGTATTCCCAGTCAATTGTAAGATCAGGGCCTTTTTGCCCTATCCTTACCTGCCATCTTCTACACAAACTAAAGCTAATTATGCATCTCTGCTTTAATTTGTTCTGCATTCATGTGAGTTTTGCCTGGAGGGCAGCAGTGCACTCACATCTTTTAGTTCCCCATTCTTCGGTGACCATCATTTTTAGTTTTTCTCCTCTTTTAGCTCAAAATCATCTGCCAAGTGCCGTGCTGTGTTCTGAGCGCAGTTCTCACCATGCCTTCTCTGGCGGACCAGCGTGGGACGCAGCGTCGCAGGAGCAGCGATCCCAGCAGCGATCAGGCTTTCTCCTTCCTTCCAAAAGAAGCTAGGCGTAAGCACAGGGATCAGTTTGATAGTTGGGTGAAAACTTTGCCTGAGGAACAGTGGATCGCACCAGCACAATGGGTTGAGGAACATGGAAAGTGTTCTCCTCCTCTCTCCTTTCCTCCTCAGATTGTTTTCAAAGTCTGTATTGCGAGTGTTTGGTAGATCTGTGAATGTGCTTCCTCCTTTAGGCTGGTCTGCGGGAAGTAGGTTTTCAGATTCACCATTTATTGACTGAGCTGTTCTCAGAGAAGAAAGAGATTTTCAAAACTTAGGCCTTAGAAGGATAGGACGATGGGCTGTTTCACCTCATCCATGCTAATAGAAGGGTTTTGTGCTTTGTCCTTCAAGGTCACATCCCTGCTTTGGCCTGGCTTGACAATAAACCAGCACTCTTGTCCCAACTGCAGGCTCTTAGAGAAGTAAGGCTAGACAATGCACCAGTATTGATGTTTTGTCCCCAGGAAGCCTCCGCAGCCTGCTTGTTTGAGGGGATGAATCCATTAGTGGATTCCCTGGAGAAATTCCCATGTTGTCTGAGTTGGTTTACACAATCCCTGACCTATTTTCTAGGCCTGATCATGCTGCTTAGTCCTGAAGTCATCCCAGCACCACGGTCACGTCAGCCTTCTTTCTCCAAGGAGGGTTTACGACATCTGTTGACCATCCTTAATTATTCCTGTGGTGAGCGTGGGAGTAAGAGGATGTGCTGGCAGGCCAGATTATTCAATGATAATTACTTGTCTTGTAATTCTCACTTCTCCCCTCCGTGCTGCTGTATTACATTTCTGTCGTCGTCTTAACATTTGTTGCCTTGACCGTAAATTTCTCTAATTTGAAAGCTGTGGGTAAATTGGAGCTTGTATAAATATGAGCTGATTGACAGATCATTTAGTCTCCTCGTCTCATGGGGTTATGTGACTATCACTCTCCTTATTTCTGACTGTAGCAGGGTTTTGAAAGGATTTTTTCCTCTTTGTAGATCAGCAGAGGGGCTGTGCCATGTAATTTCTGCTGTACTGTGACCATTTGTCAATAGGCAAATATGTAAAAAGAAAAGGGATTCTTAAAATATATGACTTGTTTTCCAGGACACACGCAATTTAAAATGCATACAATCGTTGTCCTTTGGAAAGGAAAGGGAGGGGGCTTAGAAACCCCTTACTGTGCAGTTTTTGCCTTGGATGCAGGGTAGTATTTTGTCTTTGCATGTGTTTTCTTTGCAGAGCTAATGAGGGTGGGGGCCGTGTGGACCGGAGGCAATTGCTTTGAGCTCGGAGCACTTTGAAGAGATTAGCCCCATTGATATTCTCTTCATCTTCGTGAGGGAGGAAGGCGTCCTTCCCGCGGGGACCGTGAGATGGACGGCTGTTTAATGGAGCCAGCCTTTTGCAAGCAGCTCCTCAAGTATTAAATATTCCCCTCTCGCATGCATATACCTAGCATAAAGACAGTGTTCTGGAAGCCAAGGTTGTGCCACCTAGTAGAATTACGTTGACCCCTTAGGGCTTTTTAATTTTTGAGGCGCCCTGGTTGAGTGGGTTGCTGCTTTTGGCCTGGTCGAGCATCCTCCAGGAGCAGCAGTCTCGGCTGGGAATGCAGCTGGCTACAGTGTGGCCATGAGCAAAGGGTCTGCTCCTAGAGTGAACGGAGGGATTGTCCACATGGGTTTTGCCATCCTCACCTTAAACTAATGCAAACTCTAATTGTTAGGAGGTTTTTGCCTCCCAGGTGGGACTTGACTTATCAAAAGTTGAATCCTCCAACAGATTTTTGCAAACTGGATAAAAATGTTTTCCTGTTGAAGCGTTTTTGGGTTGAAATGTTTGATGGGTTGGGGTATCTTTCTTTTCTTTTTGGTTTAGAGTCCCGCAAAGAGTAGACTCAACCTTTTAAAATGAGTGGGCTCAACATTTCACTTTCAGCATTCACAGCTCTTGTGAATTAATTAGGTCCATGTGTTCTATTTTATATTGATTGCTTGTATTAATTCCAGCTCTCAGAGTGTTACAATTAGGAAATTCCCCCTTTGAATGTATTTACCTTTATTAAATGAGAATTTCTGCCTTTCACTCAACCTGCATAGTTTCCCTGCAAGCCTGGTTTGGGTTTGAGAGCTTCACCTCCTGATTATTAGCATATTCCTGCAGACAGCCAGGCAGTAAAGACCCCTGAAGGTCACATCTCTTCTTTTTTTTTTTTTTCTTCCATGAAAACACCTCTTAAATATCGACAGCGCTCGAGATTCTGTGGCTTGAGTGAAGCATGCTGTATTATATGCAAAGAAATGGATCGATACTGCACTCATCACTCATAGGCTGTAATGAAAAGAAGGGATTTATGAAATAAGATATTAAATAGATCTACTCTTTGGGGGATACTCTCTATATGTTAAATGTGCGAGATGCAACGACCCTAATGGGGTTCTCTCTCTGCGTGTCTCGGGAGATCTGTAAGGGTCAGTGAAGTGCAGCTTTGTCACTGTTGAATTTAGCTAGCTTTTTAACCATGAACAAGAGTCATTGGTTAGCTGACACCATCCAGATTTCTTCAGTGAGTGTAGCGTGCAGCCTTATGAAAAGAAGTTCATCTTCAGCAGCGTCTCCAGCCGGTCGAGGGAGGTGATCCTGCCCCTCTACTCAGCCCTGGTGAGGCCACATCTGGAGGTCTGGGCTCCCCAGTACAAGAGGGATGTGGAGCTGCTGGAGAGAGTCCAGCGCAGGGCCACGAGGATGATCAGG
>JAWLRI010000801.1:1556058-1596932 GCA_034781795.1 Crypturellus tataupa | reverse complement strand
TAGGTGGCCCTGCGTGTGCAGGGGGGTTGGACTAGATGACCTCTGGAGGTCCCTTCCAACCTTAGGCATTCTATGATCTATAGGAAGCAAATACTTAGGGAGAAGGAGAGAAAGCCCATCCAGGTTTGATACTTTGGAGAAAAATGAATAAGGCTTATGATTGCCTAGGTAAATTAGTGTGAGTTAATTTGGTTTGAGTTTGTTTGCTTTCCATCTCAAAAATTTCTTTTCAAGAAGTAAGGTTTATATTTTGGTGTGTTCACGTACAATCATCTTGAAACAAGCTCAAAAAAGTTTTTAGCCTGCCTCCTTTTCTTTGTAAAAATTACATACTTGTATAATATTGTTTTAATAAGTAAAAGGTACATTTTAATCTAATTTTCTATTTATGCAATATCTTTTTGGAAGTGGCTGGACAGGGTACAGTCTTGTGTAGTATACTAGTAATTTATCTGTGACTACTTACCAAAAATTCTGATTGTTTGGGGCAGATCTTCCACCTGATAATTTATAAGTATTCAGGATCCGGAAGGGAGAGAGAGGACTTTGTAATATTTATTTAGATACCCCTTTTCAGAGCTTTGAAAATAGCAAGCAGAAGATCATCTTTAAATGAAAATAGTGCTGTGCTTTTTCTGTTTTCCTTTTTCCCAAAATGTCACAGGAATTAAAATGCATTGTTTGTTGGCTTGATAGCACCCCTTTTTGCACGGGGTTATGCAAAATAAAGTAGTTAGCAATATAATCCATATGCAGATGCCTTAGGAGCACTTGTCATCATTTCAGGACCAATCTGTGAGCCTTACTTGCTCATGAAGGCACAGGTGGAAATGGGGGAGGCAGACTGCTTTTTGGGCACCTGTGCAGTCATGTCATTGCTACCAGCAGCTCTAGATGACTGAAATTGTAGTTGTGGCCTAATGTGCCTGGAAAAGCTATAAAATAAATAAAGAAATAAGCCACAATTTTGCTTCAACCAAAGTATTTACCAATCTGCTTTTTCAAGCCTGCAGCCCAACAAAACAAACACACTGGCCAACAATATTTGTTCCCTGTGCTTCTCTCATCTAGTCTAAATGAGAATGCAATGGATGTGAGTTAGTATGTTAAACTCCTACAAATAACAATTTATCACCCGTGACTCTTCTGGCCCAGGAGGTGCTCTCTTTTCAGAATCCTCTCAACCTCTCGAGCTTACTGAAATTCTTCAGCAGCACCTGCACATCCGCTCATGCTTGGACATTGTCTGTGAATTGGGTGTTTTAAGTGGTTGTGAGGATTCGCAGCAAAAATTGTAACTTTAGATGACATCCTCGTTTTTTCGAGTTACCGTATGTGGAGTTCTGGAGTGTATTTCTTTCCACTTGTAGATTCTCTCCCCACTTTTTTTTTTTTTTTTTGGAATTTCCCTCAAGTTTCAAGAAAAAAAATCTCAGTAAAGACATACTCAGGAGACTGAATATAGTGTTTTTGTCTTTAACATAATCTCTAACTTACATTTCATTGAATATATGGGAAAGTCTTTTCTGTGAGTTAAAATGTTATCTTTCTGGCAATTACAAGGTCCCTGAAAGACACCAGGCTTAGCCATTTGCATTTTTTTTCTCCAGGTTGAACGAATTTGATACCTGAGGCAAAATTCCCTTTCTCATAAAAGTATAGTTTTCATTTGTTTGTTCTTAATGCCATTCCACTACTGAGACAATCATGATTTAGATGTCTTTGAGGCATTCAGATTATGCTTATGCAAAACTATTCCTCAGAGAAAATTGGATGCAATTTTAGGATTAGATAGCTGATCTAGAAGAGAGAGTGCAAAGCTTGCCTATCCACTTTTTCCAGATGGAGGAATTTAGGAAGTCTTCAATCTGCTCATAGATAATCCCCATCCTTTTGCAAATGCTTACATGGTCAAACACATGGCCACTAACTGCACAGGAAAACGCTTTTGTACTGAAACTTTTGGGCAGCAAAATGAAATATTTCAATTCCTCCCCATACTTTTGGGGGCAAAACATATGATGGCAAGTGGAGAACAGAGAAGTGCGGCAGTATCATACTGCATACGTTTAATTTAGGATCACCCATCCCTTTTTTGTTTTGCTGCTTTATTTGAGACTGGAGTCCCAAGTTCCCTTAAAGCACTCCTCTTTCCTTATGTGAAAAGAATAAGCCCATGCTGGGACCAGGATTTGTTTTTTTGATTTTTACTGTATGTCTTTTCCCTTTAATTTTGTGATCCATCCAGTCAAGCCAAGTTGGGTTTGGAGCGGCTCTGATGCTACAGCGGGCATTGTATAGCTCTGATTGTAATTAATGATTAATATTTTAGCTGTTCTTGCAAGCACAGCTAGATTCAGGCATTGGCAAAGCAGAATTGCCCACAGTAATTGGCTGAGGGACCAGCAGGATCATGGGCTTCATTTAGACAGAGAAATCCTCTGTTACCAGGAAGGCTTCTCCAACATCATCTTCCTGGAGCCAGGACTGCACTGACTCCTTGACTATGGCAACTTCTGCATCCTGTTTACTGAGGCAAGTAGGATTTGATGCTGGAGCTGCTGAATCTGATGATATAGGAATTGTATTTGATATAATATCCTTGTAAAATTTACTTTTAAATTAATTATCACATATTTGTTATCAATATATTTTGTATTTGCCCAAAGTACTAGACTGCTCTGATGCTTGCTAGGTCTGGTAACACAAAATGGAGGGGAAAGGGGTTATTGAGCACAACAAATGCTTCATTACTGGCATCAGAGCAAAATGTAAAGCAAATAAGAGGAGAGGAGATCAATATGAATAGAAGCAATCCCACAGCAATAATTAAACATTTCACAGAATTACAAAATGGTTGAGGTTGGAAGGGACCTCTAGAGATCATCAAGTTTGACCCCCTGCTCAAGCTAACTCTAACTGGAAGATAGAGCTGAAGGTTGGAGACAAGACTGACTTTGGTTTGAAGTCTGGAGACAAAACTGCCATTACTTCACCTGCAGCTTGGAGGAAAGGCTGATAACGTGGGCTGGGAAGGAATGAGTGTCTCCAGGGCATAGGGTACCTTGTGCTGCTGGTTCTTGGGGCAGTGTAGGACCTAGTGGCCAAGAGGTACTTCATGTCCAACCTGGGCACCACGGCTGAGCTCAGCACTGGTCCTTTCAAGGAAAGGCAAAGCTGACTCGCTTCCCTAAATGGTACCTTGTAGGAGTCGCTCTGGCCTCTTGCTTGCTACACTGTGCTTGCGGTTACTGTCCTTTGAGTCCAGGGCATTTTGCCTTGCATGAAGCAGGAGCCTGCTTGGGACATACAATACAACGTATTTTCCCCTGTTCATTCATTTTCTGTTAGTGTTTTCAGTTCCTGCTGTAAAGGCTCTTCTGTTCTTATTACGTTCAATGTTGGCTTCTCCGATGTTCTCTTCAATTACAAGTTTCAGTAGTATTGACATGAATGTCTAAATAATTCAGTGGAATGGATCCAAAATGACAAAAAACGGGTCGTTTAATAGATGAGAGCACAATTGTAGCCATTAACACAGAGCTGACATTCATCTTGTGCGTGGGCACAGGCAGATTATAGTCCTGTGGCTCTGTGCAGTGTTGCTCAGCATAAATATTTACAGTAGTCTGGGCTTTTTAGAGGGATGTACCAGGGTTGGACAAGGAGGTTTGGCGCTGTTGTGCTATTTGTGTGGTTCAGGGGTGTTGGAAGCGTGCTGTAGCCTTTCTCTCTGGTGTCATTGACATGAGCCTCATCCTACAAGGGTGAACCAGACCTTGGGTATGGCCTGACTGTTGCTTGTGGAGAGAAAATGCCCCCTTGCGAAGGGTATGTCCCCTTCAAAGGGGAACGCCTCCAAATGTTGTGTGTAACTCATGTCTGTGCCCTGTAGCTCAATGGAATCACACGCGAACTCGTCCCTTTTTGCATTTGTGAGGCCAGCAAAGCAAACAAACAAAAAATAAAGCAGCGTTCAGTGCTTTAAAAACAGCAGGCCAGCCCCAACCCATCCACCGCCACATCCATCATCAGCTCTGGGGTTTCTAAGCAAAACAAATACTTCCACGGGAGCTATTGTGAACAGATGGACTAACATCCATAAAATAGACAGTTCCCTTTTTAAGTGGTTTGTTGGCATAAAATGTATTGTTTCCGTTGAGATTTTAAACTGCAATTTTGTTTAATTATTTTTCTATTTGGCCATTATATTGCGAGCATGCAAGTTGAAATAATCAGGCGAAGTGGTCCGGAATACCCTGGTGAGTTTGAAATATCATATATAAAAGAAAGCAGCTATCTGTGGAGCTGTCAGTTCTACTTATAGAAGCCCATCTGTTTACATCTACTTCTGTTCCCTCAAGAGGAATACATCTTACGTGAAGCATTCCCACCCGACACCGCGGGCGTTTCATCATTCAGGAGTGGTCGTCCTGCTCCTTCTCTCTCTTTGCTTTGTATGAAACCACAGAATTAATATTTTCAGTGCTGTCTCGTAGGGTGCTTAGAAGGCAAGCACATGACTTGGCATGTAAAATTAAAGGAGTTTGTTCTCTTTTAATTCTGTAATGAACAAAAATACTTGCAAACCATTTCCTTATGCATTTGATTCATGGTGGCTTCTAATATTTCTTTTCTATTCTAATATTGTATCTGATTAGTGAGAGATTACTTTTTTTTTATTATTTATGAGTTATTTATGAGCTCCAAAATCTGTGATTCCTCACAGTCCCCGGTCCTAGGATTTGGGCAAATACAGACCTGGTGTTTTACTGCTTTTAAGTAGCAGGTATACGCACTCCGACTGAGTTTGCACGCTTGGAAGTACTTCAACAACAAAATTACCTGGCTAACATCAGATACGAGGGTGCAGACTTCCTAGATCTTTTTATTAAATGTGTGTATCAAAGGGGATTTTTCTCCTCTCAAAGAGAAGGTGGGGAGGAGGCCAGCACTGGAAGTTCATTTGATTTTTTTTCATTTGGTGACCTAATCTTCTTCCCACTCTATTGAACTTCTGTAAATTGTTTTAAGATTCTTTGAACAAAACCACCTCCAAGAGCCCTAACTTCCAATTTAATTATCCATGTGTAAATTTTTCATATAAACTTCAGTGGTGCCGTGAATGCAAACGAAAATGAGGTCAAGTCAAAAAAGGAGTGAATTCAATTAGCCCCTTCAAAGAAATGCAACTTGATTTAGAGTTCTGAATTACAGGTTTAGAATAAGGGTGGGTTTTTTTTTATTTTTTTTTCTCCTCACCAGCCATAGTGGAACCAAAGTCCTTTATTTCACCTCGTTTCTGAAACCAAGGTCCTGACCGTCTTGCACAGTGCTGTGCTTGGCGCAGTGTCCTGCAGTACCGGTGCAAACTCGGACGTGCTGGGCTGTTTCCAGTTGGGAAAATCCCTTTAGATCACCCGAATATTCCCAGGCAGGCACCAAAAGCTTGGGAGCGCTTGAAGGGCCATGTGTGGTTCAGTGCTGAATTTCTACCAAAATCTCTACTGGTGCTATCAAACTCTTATGAGATGAACTGTTTTTTTGATTAATATTATTGTTTTTCTTTGCCATGTTGACTTCTAGTTTTCACTTGCTTTCCTTAACCATGTCTTTTCCAGAATGCTTGAAAATAGATTTCTTTTCATCTTTTAAGGAGTATTCTTCACATCTTTAGCTATAACAAAATAGCTTTTCCAGCCCGTCAAATGATTCCATCAGTCCAAAGCAGGGATTAAAGGAGAGGTTTTTGTTTAAGAGTAGATCACAACTGAAGAAATTCAGAGTATTATAGGGTTCTCCATAGGCTTTTTTGAAGATATGACCTAAAACACCTTTTAATCACTTGGCTGCATCAGCTACAGAGGAATTACCCCTCACTATTTCCAAATGGTAAAAAGATAAAGTTTTAAGGGTTTGGAGCAATCCAAATCATACGTTGAATCAATTTACAGGGAAAAGTATCTCTTGAATCAGTAGTTAAAACTTTAATACACATGGCTGAGATCGTGGGCATGATTTATGCTTCTATATCTTCGGTGGTGACAGAGTGAACTTCTGCAGAGAGGCCACACGGTGCTTCTTACCGTGTATCAGGCAAAGAGTGGAAGCATTTGCTCTCCCCAGGGCCCAAATCACTTCTTTAATTTTCAGAGAAACAGATTGCAGAAATAAATCAGATTTTTTGGTAGGCAGTTGGAACAAGCTAGCTACATATTCACTCAGGATGTGCTTGAAGGTAGCTAATATACATTTTTATATAACCAAAGAATTTTTTTCATTTGGTGTAGAAAAGGAAGATCTTAATGGTTTTACTTTGTTTTTATCTAATCAAAGTGTTTAAAAGTGAAACTTCTTTGTGCTTTTGGAAACTGGAAACCCTTCTTTCTGGGGGAGAATATTTGTACCAAATGTATCTCAAGGAAAAAAAAAAAAGGTATTTTCAAAAATTTCTTAAGTACTAAATAAAAATTCCTGCAGCCATCTTTGTTTTTCCTTACTCTTCTGAGGAAAATATGTAGTGATTTGTGCAGAGTCCTTCTTGAAACACATTTTCTATTTCAAATGACAATCAAGAATGTACTGGGGTTATAAATGAGCTTTGATGTTTTAGATCTGATTTTATATTGGTCTGTATAATACAGACCATAATTCAGGATGACACTTTTTGAAGGATGTTCAGGCTTGATTTAAAAGTTTTATTTGATTTTTAGATTAGCAAGCATTAGTGAAAAATTCATTTTAGAAAATCGTAACTGAGCAAATTCTGGTATCACTGGAATTCTTTCTATGTCCAAAATATGATGAAATTTGTAAAATATTGTTGAATTAGAACTGCTTTAAATGTGCCTCTTGCACATACACTGCAGAAAAATAAAAGTACTGCAGAAATAATTTACTGAAGTCTCTTCCAGTTTCTCTTGACATTTGATAGAGAAAATTCTCCTGACTTTTGGACTACGTAGCTGGGGATCCTTGGATCAAATCCAGTCTCTGTCCTGACCTTTTAGAAATGTCTGTGCTTTAAAGTTTGTAATATCAGATGTTGCAGAGAAAGACTTGAAAAAAAATAGAATAAAATAACCCCCCCTGCTAGGCAGCTAGGGAGTAACCTGCCTGTTCTTGAAGCTTCGCCTCAAGCCCAGCTGCCTGTGAACGACGCGTGAGCTGTGCATGAAGGTGTGTAAGCTGTGTAATTCTTTAACCTGTTATGTTTTTCTAAAGAAATAAAGTGATTGAACGGCATAATGTGACATTAGTGCCCGTGGCAGTTAATAAAATAAATGCAAAGCTCTTCATGGTATTTTAAGAGGAAAAATCGGTGACATTGAATGCATAAAATAGGCACATATAGTGGTAGAACTGATTAGTCTCTAACATCAAAAATATCCAGCAATTGCGCAATGCGAATTTGCAGTCGTAACATGCCCATATATTTACATACTCATGGTCCTAAGTGGTATTTATAATTGTGTCTAATCGTTGCTGCCTTTGACCCTCATTTTTCAAATGAGAAATATGAAAGTCCATTAAGTAACATTAATAATATAAGATTAATTTAAGGTGATGTATCATCAGTTAGCAAACCCTTAACACATATCTCTATTTTCACCTGGTGCTTATGTGGGGAAAACAAAACTAAAATAAGTTATTTTCCAAGTGTTTAAACTAGTGGAAATAGTCTTGTGCATGTATGACAGAAGGGGGACATGGAATGTGTTGGGTTTCTTGGCCTTGAACCACTAAAGCATTGGTATTCTGTATTCTGTGGCCAGTTTATATGTGGCTGAGCAAGGGCAAAGAGCCAGGCAACATACAGGATCAGGGCCCAAGCCAGAAGCTTTTACTGGGAAAGACTTTATGTATTTATGTATTTATTTATGTATGTATGTATAAAATCTTTGCGTCTAGCACCTTTGTGTTCATATGGATGTTCTTGTGCAGAGGCGAGACGTTCCTTCAGCGTCTAGCTTATGCTTACTGAATGATCCGTTTGATACATTTAGGCTCTTCAGTATGAAATGGCAAACCTGTGGCTTTTTCAGCTTTATAGATCAAGATTGGAAAGCGGAGTTTGCATTTGGCCAGCAGGCCTTTAGTCATCAAATCGACAAACGGAGTTAATGTAGAATAGTAATGTGCAAAGTTGCTTCCAAGGACTGAGGGCTAAAATACATTTTACACAGTATGCTGCACACATAAGGAAAAAAAATTACAATGGCCATTAAAAACCAAATGCATCTTATTTGTCATGGCAGTGAGGCTCTCAGCATCTGTTACAGGGCGTTTAGGGTTTTTTTTTTTTTTTTTTGGACTGCAAATGTTAACTGATGTCCATAAAAGTGAAAATTGTTTTTGTTCCAGCCAGGTAAATAGTGCTCTATTTTTTCCCCTGTTTTCCTCAACGGCCACTCTTTAAAATGTTTCTAGTGTTCTGTAAAAAGCACTCCCATTGTGGGCATCTCTTGATGCTGCTAACATTAGGAAGGTGCAACTATGGGATGTGCTATAGGGCTCGTTTGAAGAAAGCAGGTATGTTTTATTTTCTCCTTTTTCATATGAAGGTTCTGTGATGATTCGTGTTACACTCTGTATTTTGGTTGTGATGTGTGTACTGGATAGACTAGTGAACATAAACTGGAAGCACTTTGGCAGAAGCTTAAAACTTTCATGCTCTAAGTCTTTAAGGTAAGTAATGCACCAAAACAGTTTGAGATACAGAGCCTGCAACAGGTTGAAATGGCAGAATTTCAAGGTGTAGCTAAGTAGACCAGTAAGTATAGGTCTGTATATACATACGCCTATATTGCTGTTTGCCAGTTAATTTCTCTGTAGCTTGGTTGCCAAGATGAGAGGTGAGGACTATATGTAGCTCTGCAACATCTTGCAGCACTGTGAGTCCATCAAAGCCATCCGAGCCCATCCACTGCTCCTAACTGTTGTCCTTGAGGAGTATTAAGTTGTCAGTTGTTTTTAGGGAGGATTCAGATTTTCTCTTGAAGGCTGCTCATTAACTCTGGTTCCATTGCTGCCTGAAAAATCTCAGAATCCAGCTTATCTCTGATATTTAGCCTGTCTACACTTAACAGATTTGTTGGTGCAAGGAGTATTGGGTGGCAAGATGAGCACAGCAGCATGAGCCAACCTACCGCTGCTCCCACCATGAATGTGACAAGAGGGAGAAAATATATTAAGGGCAACCACAATTGCCATTATTTTAGTCCATATTAGAACAGGTAACATCCCCCCAGCTGGCTTTTGTCTTTCCATGCCAATCTAGCAGCCCAAATGAATGACCACTGGGCATTGGAATAGCTCTGGGACACAAGACGAGCTGAAAAGCTGCATTGGTGTCAGTGCAAGGCCCTTGTGACATTATTCACAGCAACTTGGAGACTGTGACTTCACTCGGCCCGGTTTTCTGTACAGACATGACAGGTGACTTCAGCAGGAGAATTGCGCATGGGCCTCCGATCCCCAAAGTGCCCGTTTGCCCTAGAAAATATTTGCACGTTGACGGTGGCTGTAAAACATTAAATTAAGCAAATAAACCTTCTCCGTAGGGAAAAAAAGATGAGAATAAATTTAGTCCAATTTGAATTTATTTTCATATTTTGAAGCGGTTTAACAGTCATGATGAATGGTTCAATTTTTGTAGTTAGGCTAGCACAGTTCTTAGCATTAACATGGATTTGGTTCTTGTTTTACAGAACAAAATTTTCCTTCAACCAGTGCAAAACACACTCAAAGCAGGACAAACTGAGTGGGGACTTTGAGCCAGACCTTTGGGGCTTAAAATGAGGAAATTTGGGGGAAATTGCAGAAATACTGCAGCTGGGTATAGGTGCCCAGCACATTAATCGATGGTGCAAGGGAGCATTAGGCTCAAAGAAAACAGGAACAAGCATGTGATGAGCAGAATCAGTGAGAAAAGATGATGTTATGTAGGGGGATAGAGGAGGATTTCCCCCCTTTTTTTTTATGAAAGCAAAGTAATATAAGACCCCAAAATGCTTGTTGCGGACAGGAGAGGATTTGCCCATACAGTTGCGGCCCGTCAATACAGAAATTAAACATTTTTGGTGATTTTCAATATGCAAATATGCACTTGCATATACATGGGCAAGCTAATGCATGCAGAGAATCTCAGTGTAAATTTTGCAGGTTCATTCTGGGTCTCTCAATACCAAACTGTGCTGAGCAGAGCGGCAGGGGGACCTGTGTGGGACGCAAAAATTGGAGCATACTGTAATTATGCTAAAACTAGGCCTTGCAAGCAGGAAATTCAAAGTTATGGTTACCATTAAAAGAGACCCGAGCATGTTAATTTATGGAAATTAGCAGTTTAAGGCATCTGAGTAATTATTCCACTATGTACTGCCATAAAATTGTGTCATAAAATTATGATTAAGGCGTTTTCCTGTTTGTGGCCTCAAATTAGTATAATTTTAGAGATTCCTTTTCTCTCCATGATGCCACTCCACTGAAGCAAGTGAGACATTCAGTCTGCGCTTAGAACTTGCTGTGGTGACATAAAGCAGAAGGTTTATATTGGTCAACTTAAGCCCTGAATTTTTTTTATTGAATTATTTGCTTCCTTTATGAGGACAGACCAGTTTTGATGCTAGCACATAAACCTAGAGAGATGTTTTCTTTCTTCCCTTTCTTAATCTTTTGTATTTCATTATGGTATCCGTGTTTAAGTGTAAAACAGCAGAGACGAACTCTTTAGCTATCTGAATAAAGAGATGCAGAACTGAGGATAGAAGTGGGAAAACCGAACCGTGCGACTGTCTTTTCCCCTGTACTTTAAAAGAAGTGCGGTGTTTCAGCTGAAATATTTAGGTCTCTCTCAGCGAAACCTTTATACCCTACACAGATTTTAGTGTTTCTTTTCCTTCAAGTGAAGAGCAATTTCCCAATCAGCCCTGTGTAGAAGTCACTAATGCTGCAGGCCACAAGTTGCGTATCGAGTGCTCCCCAACTTCTGCTGCCAGCTCTTCCAGGAAATACAACAGGAGTATTTTTTTCTTTCTTTTTTTTTTTTTAACGATTAAAAAAGAAACATAGGCACTTTTTTTTGGGTCTTACTTCTCCCTTCATGACGTAGTTCTCATAATTTCAACAGGCAAAATGACTTAGCCTGCATTAGCAGTAATAAAAACATGGCACTTGAACACTTCTGCACAGGGTAATATCTGAAGGAGCTGAAAGGAAAACTAAAATCTTGCTTGTAGGAACACTTAAAAATAGAATATCATTTATCACGCTATAAATAGGAGAATATTCATGTTGGAATAAGTAATAGAAAGTGAATAAGTGTAAAAGATTAGATGTATCTTTTTAATATTAATTTATGTTTTAAACGGGTGCTTAAAATCTGGAGTCAGATATAAAACAGTATCTAACAGGGCATAATTCTCATTTATCATCAGTGCAGCTTCACTCCCGAGGTATTTGGGAGCCTAGATATGGACTTAGGGATGTGCTGCAAGCAAGGGTGGCAGCCTGGCTATAGAGTCCCGATTTTGCCATGTTGGCTTTTGGCTGTTGGGTCCCAGCTGGGGGTCCTGGGTGCACCAGGGGCAGGGCAAGAATCATCACCATTAGGTGAGGCTTAGGTAGAGGTAGAGTGAAAGCAATTTAATGGCAAACTGTCACCAAAAGAGGTAGTTCTGCCCTCCCATTACCTCTTTTCTCCTTCACCGTGTTCTCTTTCTGCTTCCTTGTGCTCTCCCTGGTCCGACCCAACCTCTCAATGAGCCGCTTCATTGAGCCCTGAATGCTAATCCCAAACAAATAGCCCTTTTTGTTGCTGTGGTTATTTTGCTTTGAGTTTGGCTCTTTAACTTCCTAACCATCTTCCTAATGAAGTCTGGGTAGCTCGGGAATGGACTGAGTAGGTGCTGGACTTGGCATGGCCCCTTTGGGACGTGTTATGGAGCCTGGAAGCCCTATAGCCCAACTGCAGCACTAGAACAATTCAAGCCGTGGGAGAAGGTGACTATAAAATAGTGTATAAGGATGATGTTAAATTGAGGAATCAATGGTAGGAAAAGCAGGAGCTTCCCCAGGATGCTATGGGTTCAGCCTGCCATTAAAATACAGCAGTGCTGCACCATCCAGATCCCACAGACTTTGTGGAAAAGTCAAGATTAAATTCTCTAACTCTTTTATTTTAATTAGCAAGACATGAGTAAAATGCATTTTTTTTCTTGCTAATTTTGTTTTTAACAAAATGTTATGATTTTGGAGAAAGTTCTGGCCCTGATAAAAACAAAAAGCCAGAATTGGGAGCTTAACTTCTGCAAGGCCAACATCTACCGTGCTGACTCTCCTGAAGCAATATGGGGCTAACATATACTTTAGAAGAAAACTCTAGAAGCTCTCTGTAGAGGAAGCGGAGTATGTCTAGCACTTTTTAAGATAAGGATAACACTTTTGAAATAACAAGTGCAGGATGTCAATTGATTTAATGGACGATAAGAGGTAACGCTTGCAATTGTGAGACTTTAGAAATCCAATTATTTCTATTAATATGCTCGCGTTAAAGAGACGTATTTCAGCGCTGTCCCATGCCTCGCTTGTCTGGCTGCCTGTTATCAAGCTCAAGCCTTTAAAATCTCCTGTTAGCATTTTAATTGGCTTTGGGAATACGCAGGGAGAGAAAAATGGAAATAAGCAGCAAAATTAACGTAACGCTGTTGAGAAGCTGGGAGCGCCTAACAGGCATGTAGGAGACTCTTCCCCATTAACACAGACCCAACAGGGGCACCTGCCATGACTGGATCTTCTTTTCTCTCTGTTGAAAGCACGGAGGGTTTGTTAACTCTAAACACGCTCCGTGCGCGCTCCGGGGTTAACGTCGCCGCTGCAGATCCTGGATGCGAGGAGTTTTATTACGTGCAAGGCAGGGCACGTCGCTGCTCGAGCATCCTGCGCGTTAGCCCGGACGCAGGTACCAAACCAGGGCAAATCAGCCCTCGGCGTTGAAAGCAAAACCCTCGGCCCAAGGAAATGGTGGCGGAGCAGGCGCCGCTTCCCATAAATCCCCATTACTACTGACGGCTGAGCCGGGTTAGTTACTTGGCAGCGAACCTCGAAAGCCTTCTAGCGATTTAAGTGGGCTCTGAATGGTTATTGTTTTATTCAAAAGTTAGCGCTCCTGCGGCCGTGCAGGATGACTGGGCTAAATTATTAATTTCGGGCTGTTTTAATGGAAAGTGGAGCAGGGGTTATTATTCAAAGAGCTCATTTGGAAACCAAAATGCCATTAGGGCATGGAGGTTTCCCATTTGGGCTGAGCAAAGGGTATTCTGTCAGGAGGGTTTGTTCTTTTTTTTTTTTTTTTTTTTTTCTCCCTGTCATATTGCGTTTTTAAAGCCTGGGTGGTGGGATGCTTTCCAGATGTAGAGACCAGATTTATTTCCTAGGGGAAGTAATCAGCTTATGTGTGTTGGTGTGCTTGGCTCAATGGGCAGCTTTCACACGAGGTGGCCGCTTGTGTTGGCAACCCCTTTCTCTGGACAGGAAGGCCCGTGGGTGAGCACAGAAATGGTGATCGGATACAAGACACTTTTCTTACGAGGCCACATTTTGGGGAGCAGAAGCAAATTGCATGTTTGTGCTTAAAATAAGCAAATGGTGATAGTTTATGTGCATGTCTGCAAAAATCTAGGTGCTTTGCAGGTTTATTTTCTGACAAGCCATGATGATTTGGGAGTGGTTCCTCACTGTGTTTCTCAACTCTGATGGATTTGCATTATTTTAATTCGTAACTTTTTGCTTTGCTTCTTAAAAAAAAGACCCTCCCCACCTTTGAAATGGAGTTCAGCTTTGTATTTACTATTGCGGTTTAAGTGAGTTCCAAAGGAAGAATTTGCTTCAACTTATTAGTTCACATGTTGCAGCATTAATACTAGACAGCAGTAATTCTTGAAAACTTTTAAACAATTTTCTGTTTCATACCTTCATCAATCAAGAAGAAACTGTCTATCTAAAATGAACATAAAATCATGAATGTGTTTTCTAAGAGAGACCAAATCTAATTTTTGCATGAATTGCTTTAGAAGTTTAAATACACCTCAGAATATGCACTTCAGAATATCATATGCTTCATAAGCATTGTTTAATGTTACTCCTAAAGTCAGCAGGGTCTTAAGGTAATAGAAATTCAGCAAAAATTCCTGATCTGATGCATTTTATTTAGCAGATGAATATTTATAGCAATAAATTGGATTTGTGTTGCTTTTGAATTTGAGAAGCCTCTTACAGGATAAAATTAAGTTCTTTACTCCTAAAAAATTCTCAGAGCACTGGGTTTTTCTTTCAGGTCATTGTGCGACTTGTTTCATTTTCTTCCTTTGCAATGCAAATAGATTGAAGAAGAGGAGGTAACACAGAGGCAGACACTAATGGAACAGCAGGAAAAAGGGAAGGAAAGAAGGAGGGGAATCAGGGGCTGGCTAGGAGCTGCAGAGGGAATTCTTTGACATGGTCACTTTTATGTCGGCCTCGGTCTTTAATGTACGTGTGTGCCCAGATCTTTCACAGCTCAAAGGTATTCCCGTCCTCTATTAATACCATGGAGCACAAGGCTTTGCTGAACTGGCGGGTTTCCTCCCTGCCGCTTCGTACTCGGGAAGGTAGAAGTTAGCTGACTAAATGCATGGGGTTAGAAGGTCCTCTGTATGGGAAAGGAGAGGAGAAAAACCTCAAACCCCAACAATTTTGCGTGTCCTGGCAGCCCCAGCACCTGACATTGAACATCCTTGTGTTGGGCACTACGCTGTGCAAAATACTGGACTCTTTGCTTGGCCTACGTGTTCCCCAGAAAGCAAAATAAAAAGATTACTGCCTTTTGTGAGCAGGCAGCCCCTTCCCACCAGGAGTGCTGGTCCGCCAGCAATCACTGCAACTCGCTATTAGATCGATTGGGCACCACACTGGGCTTTTCTCTGACTTTCCACCACTTATGAGCGGCCGCCAGAAAAAGAAGGAAGACATATGCAGCAATAAATAGGAAGGGAAGTGAAAAAATATTGGTGTTTCCTGAGATTTAGGACATAGTGACAGTAAATCCAAAGGCTTAAGAGGAACCTGCCTTTAATAGAAGAAAAACACTAGAATTGGTCTCCAAAGGCAAATAATTTTTATGTGACTTTGCATTTATGGCGGAAATGCTAGCACTTCTTATGATTCACATAGAGACACATCAGCACATCTTAATCTGTCTGACGTGATACAAACATGGTACTTAGATGCTGTGCTAGCCACTTTTCGGTGCTTAAATATACTTTGAAGTCTCACCACATTCTTTCGTAACTATAATTTTATACGCAGTATACACATACTTGAAGAGACAGAAAAGTGGAAAATCATCTAAAAAAAATGGTGAATAACAGTTTGCATCCTCAGGTTGTATAATAGGCCTGAAGGCAGATTTCCCTTCAGTTTTTTTATTACTACAAATAGATATTTCTTTTGTCGTTCAAATTGCTGCCTTCTTTCCAGCCCTCCCTGGTACTTGAGATCTTCGTACTGAGCGCAGAGCCCTGGAGTTTGTGGCGTGCTCAGAGTTTTCTTTTTTGTTAGCACTTTCAGCACACGGGAAAGACATTACCCAGATGCCACCAGTAGGCAGGGGTGGGATCCCCCAGCTTGCAGAGGTTGGTACCATGGCTGTGAGGTTAAATTCTGTTCTCATTCTTCCAAATGCCTGACTCCTTCACCACACCTGGCAATACTGGCTCTTCCCAGATTGGAGTTCTCTTCCTATGGCTTCATATATATCCCATGAAAGCCACGTGTGTGTTGCTGCTGTGGTTTTGTCCAAGACCCTCAAGACTGAAGGTGCCTCTGCTGGAAGGGATTTATCTAAGCGGTCACTTTCTCCTAATTTTAAGAGCACTCAGGTTAAGGCATCTGAGGTTTTGGGGTATCTTGTTTTCTATTTGATCCTTCGAGGCGATCACTCGGCACTAGATGACCAAGGTGAGATAGTGTCTGCTCCTTTGCCTGTTGCTTTTACTTCTACACAGAGGTCCAAATCACCCTTTCCTATGCCTCTTGCAGTGACAGGATCTGTTTATGTGCATGTAAGTCATTTGCTTTGGGAAGGCAATTTTGTCTCCCAAGTTTTATTTCCATGACACTATAAGTTATCCCACTTCTACAATAGGAAATATCTGGAATTTTACGTATGAAAATGTGTAGGATAAGCCTGAAGAAGAACAGGAGAGTTTCTCATCCATCTCTGTACTTCTCTGCTAGCCCATGTAAGTGCATGTATATCTACCCGCTGTAGCCACAGAGAGGCTGGCTCCACCTTCTCAACAGCCTGCCCTAAACACGGTACCTACGCATGGTCTAACAAGTGCTCAGTTAAAGATGGATAATCCCTTGCCCTGCTGTGCTCCTGCTGTTATGGCAAGGATGCTCTTAGCCCTTTTTGCTGGCAGAGGGAAGCATTTGGGTAGCAATGAAGGCTCACATCTCCCTTCTGGAGTTTGGTTTGTGGGAAGCATTCCCGAAGTACACATCGCAGAGGGATAAAAGACTGAGGGTTGGACTAATAACTTCCTGAGGTCCCTTCCAACTGGAACTACCCCGTGCTTCTGTGGGTCTGTGAGGTTTTCTAAAAACCACAGTGACTGCTAACCCAGTAACCTCGCTTTCATCCACTCGGTGTTTCAAGCATATCACTGAGAAGAAGTATCTGCTTGCCAGTAATATGCTTCAGTTTTAAGAGAAAGCTGTTTTCAGAAATGTCCAAGTAGGTGTCAGAACATCAAAAAATAAGAATTGAAAATATTAAAATATTAAAACTTCATAGACAATAAGGCACATTACATTTTGCTACCCAAGCATTCAGATTTTTATTTCATATACCAGCTAAATACTATTTCTAAGTGTATAGCTTGGTTTCTTTTTATACTATACAAGTTTTAATTTTATTCTGTTATTCCTTAAGGAACCAGACAATGAAAACATTCTTTTGGGTGCTTTTTATTGCATATTATAGAGATATTGCATAAAATATCTAAAAGTTTGACAAGACATGAAGATATCTATCCCTATAGACAATATACTTACCATGTGACAACTTAAAATCTTACAATGGTTCTCCTCCTGCTCTGGCCATTTTGTTAGAATGCAATACCTAATGTTACAGCAGCTTTATCATTGTTTTTGCTGAAAAGTATTTTTTTTTCTCCTGTTCTGTCTAAGGCAGAATAGTGCATTTATTATTTATAGCTTGGTTTTGTCAGTACTTCACCACACAATTTATCAAATAATACGTCAAATTTGGTTTATTTTTGTAAGAAGTACAAAGAGGGGGGGATTTTTAAAAATGTACTTGTTTACACTTGAAAAAGCAGTTGCCAAATGGGGCGTGTTATTCATTGGCCTTTGTGCAGAGACTGGGTCAGGACAGCGCAGTAGCGCTCAGCAAGGGCAAGGTCTGAGGCCGGAAGGAGCCGCTGCAGAAACAGAGCAATGATAACAAAAGCTAAAATTTTGGAAGAGATCTTGAGGGGTAACATCAGATACCGTCCTGTAGTGAGGCTGTGATCAACCTGATTAGTGCATACAGAGAGCACACTTTTCCCCAGCAGTGGTTTTGCACAGCTTCTGGGAAACTCAAGGGATGCGCAGCCACCTCCAGGGATCAGCCCAGCATTCAGCAGCAGACAAGATTGCCTCTCTTTTTAACACTGTATTTTTCTAACTTCCAGACAGTGGATTTTGTATGTCTTTATTCAGCCCGACTGACAAGTTCCTGGTGATCAGTTCCTTAGGCTGCTGTGTGTAAGTACATGGATAGAATACTTGGGTCATCTTCCTCTCCTTGAGGTGGATTTACAGTTTGTGAATCTCTGTGGTTTTACATCTGCCCAGCTTGTGGTCCGAGCTGGAGCCTTTTTTAAACCGCTGTGACTTGCCCTTGCTACTGACACTGCTGCACGGGGCTGCTGTGGCCTCGGGGAGCCAAGTCAGCCGAGGCTGCCGCCTGCTCGGGAGCGCGTTCTGGATTGGCCTTTCCGTACTTTTCTTCTGTGCAAGTCCAGCAGTTCAAAACAAGCTATAATTATTGTGGGTATGGATTTATACAGTGCTTTTGTAACATGGATTCACAATATGTCTTTTTCCTTCCATCAGAAGTGATGGAGTATGGCAGGTTAGGTCAGAACTGTTAGACGTGCAGCATAAGAAACAGTGCCTCGACTTGGGGGACTCGGAGAGGCAACCGCAGAGGCATTTAAGCCCCTAAATTATCTCCAGGGGTCTGAGTGGCTCCGTCTGAGTAGACGTGGCAGAAGCAGGTAGGCACAGAAATGGGTGCCAGTGGCTTCTGCAAGGTTGCACAGCAGTGGCTGTAACGGAGCCAGAGCCGCGAGCTGGGCATGTGTCGCTCTCCCTGGCGTCTAGGCTCTGAGGATAAGGAGGCACATCTTCCCTTTTCCTTGTGCAAGGTGCCTTTTCAGGTAAGGTAGAAAAGGGGAACATTGGAGGATGAATTTCATTGCCAACTTTCCCTTTTTTTCCACCCTGTTCCAGAGTGCCCTATTTTTAGGAGTAATAGATAGTGCCTGCACATCATAAGGCTGCTGGGCTCTCAGGATCTTTGCAGGATAACTCTTTAGAGGTCGTTCAGACTCAGCAAGCACTGGCAAGCAGAGTGAAATGTTTCCCTGCATTGTGCTTTCTGCAGCTCTTCCTACGATGGTAGGACAGGTATTTGTAATGTAAATTATTCCGGTCTGCGTCGTAACCCCTGCAATACAGGAACATGTTTCTAGCGATTCTCATGTTCGATATTGGTTTGACTTTTATCAGAGGAAGGTTTTTCTCTTTTTCTGGGAGTTTAAGAAGCAGGAAGCCCGTGAGGGAAAGACACTGTTGAAGCTTTCCTACCATTGGAGAGACTGGGAATTATAGCTGTACGGGTCAGGATGTGAACAGCTCTCCTGCATTTCAAATTTGAGTTCCCCTCATCAACATTGGCTGCAGTAATTGTGCTTCCCTGAACGAAATGCGTATTCCTTTCTCGAGCAGTGCAAAATTCTTCGTGTCAGTGAATCTCTAAGGACAGACGCTTCACAAATACAGACCGCTGGGAAGAGTTGCTGTAGCTGTAGGATTTTTGAGCTCTAAGAAAAGACCCCTCAGAAATGGTTGGGATAAAGTTGATCTTGCCTTGAGATGGCAGGAGTAAGTGACCTCTGAGGCATCCTCCCAGCGCTGATTTCTTCTGAAATCCCCTCGGCCCAACACAAGCAGTTGCAACAGACCATTTTGCCCAACAGTTTTGCAGTTGATTTTCATTCACAGTGATGCCACAATTCCCACACGGACCCCAGGGACAAGAAAATGTGGTCAGCAGAGCAGGGCATTAAGCCTGTTCCCATCGGGCAGTGGCCGATGCTGAAACTGTCACCGAGTTCAGTGAGACCACACTGAACTCAGGAGATCTGCAGTCCTGTTTTCCCCCCTGTAACAGTAATACTGCCTTCTACCTTTTTCCTATGCTGCTGCTGTTGCTTTGGGTTTTTTTTTTTAAGAAATTGGTGAAATTGCTTATGATGTTGCAGAATGGCCATGGAAAATACTGTGCAGAGTGGAAACCTCCATTGCAGCAGCAACGTCCTTGAGCCTTGTCAGCCTGGTTAAATTGGACCCTGTGCAAGAGCTGCCAGGCTTCCTCTCTCTTCAGCCACATCGTTGTTGCCCTACGTGGCTCCAAAATCGCAGAATACTAAAAACCTAGTACTTCGGCAGTGGAAAACATTGATAGCATTGCTCAGCGTTTTGAAGATTTGCCTTGTTTAAATGCTGCCCAGCTCTCACTGGCTTATGATTTATGGAAGCAGAGTTTAAGAGTAGTTTAGCCTAACTTTAGGGGATATCCTCTCTCCTAAGTCAGGAGATAAAATAGATCAGTGCGTTTTGTCTCCAAAACAAATCAGTGGTTGTTCTTTGCCCAATGCAGAGTAAATAAAAAACCCTTACCAGCAAACTGAGGGAAGAGAAAAACTAAAGTTACGATGTTTAATCGTAACTTGTGTTGTTCCATGCCTTTCATCTTGGCCATAAACACTGCTGATTGCTGCGACTAAAAGCTTGTAATAGAGAGAGGCTAAAGCAAAATCACTGAATTCATGTTTTTATTACCAAAATATGGATTTGAAATACTCTGCCTCTGAAGTCTCTGCTGAAGTGCTCCGATCGCTGCTTGGGCAGAGCTGGTACCAGGTCCTGCAGCAGAAGCCGTGTTGGACTCGAGTTACTCAGCCCTCAGTGAATCCGTGCTGTTATTGCAGCGTGTTGCAGAGCAAGGGCTGCTATGGCCAGGCTGAGCGCGTAGCACGTCTGCTGCCGTCAGGAGGAAAAAAAAACGTTCATTTTTTAGAATTGGATTAATATGTGATTATTTGACATAGTGTCAGATCATAAACATATTCATTTCTTGTAATGCATGCTTGGATTTTATGGAGGTTTTAAAATCTTTCGTTCAGATAATGTAGGAAATCACCTGAAAATAGCTGCCAAAATACTCAGAATAAAATAGACATTTTTTTTGCCTTCTTTGAGCCAGTTTGCTGAGAGTGCAAAGGTCTCCCAAGGGAGTTACATGCACTGTGCTGTTACAGCTGAGACAGTGGAGCCCAGCAAAATGGGCTGAGGGCTGCATTTCATTTTTGTCTCTCATCTTGCATTCCAAGATCTGCAAGTTCAGATGAAGCCTTGGCAGAAAAAATGAAGCTCCATCTGTTTTCCTGAGCTGATTTTGGCCATTCGGAACAGGGAGCATGGAAGTAAAAGCCATCTCTCTTGGGGCGGCCTGTTTACTTCTCCCTAATTGCAGTCAAACATGTCAGATAATCCTTTTTTTATAAGATTGGCCTTAAAAATGATTAGCTTTTAAAAGACCATTTTGAAACCATCCTCTCTGGGTAGCTGGTGCTCTTGCTCCCGACTGCAGCCCCCAGAGCAATCACAGCCCTTGTTCTCCCGTCTATATTGGCCCTCCTCTTCTTGTGCATCCTATTCCTGCGACCAGCCAGTGGACCTGCTGTGCCCCAGGTTATAGCTGAACATCTTGTAAGTCTCCAGGACAAGACCTTGCGTGTCGTAGGACTCTGTTTTATTTCATTTAATTACTCCAGTCCGTAACCTCATTCAGCTTTGCTTGTGTGCCTCTGTGATCCTCCTCTGTGCAGCCACTGCTGTCTAACCTGGTGCCATTTTTGTTCAATTCGTTTGCTTCTCTCTTTTTTGGTGCCAGGATAGCTAATGAAAATGCTAACTACGGTCATCTCGGGACCAGCCTTGCATTATTCCAGCCTTCTCCCAGTTTGGTACTTTCTCCTCGATCACATCTGATTTTGTCTCCATCGGTTAGGTTTTTAAGCACAGTTCAATTTTGGTGCTAATTCCAGTAGTTGTGAGTGCACTAATTTCCCCGGTGGCCGTCCATCTGACGCTTTGCAGGAATATAGCTAATATTTGTCTGCTTCTTTTGGAGGGGGGAAGAGGAAGGTCAAACAAATTGGAGTCCTTCCTCAAAATGGACAAAGCTTTTTTGCTCTGGTGGAAGCCCATTCTATTGTGTTCTGCTTTCCATGTATCCCTGTGTTTTGAGGGTTTCTTTTCCTTCAAGGTTTTTTCTTGTGGGGGATTGATATCATGTGTTATGTGTGGCTGATTCATGGCTCATCTTTTTTTAGTCTAGGCAAGGATGTGGGTGAAAATACTAAACTTGACTGCCCAGGAGCATCCTGGCCCACAGGTTTACCCCGTTGTGCCAGGTCCTTGCACTCTGCTGAGCCCAGGTAACGCACGCGGGTGCAAGAGTTAACCCGAGACCTGGCTGAATGCTGCAATTGTATAATCACGTTTCAGTGAGATAAAATAATGAAATGCCCAGATTGTATTTATTTTTCCCATCTCCTTCAAATTTAGCGGTGATCAAGGGATGGATGTTGTTTTGCTATAGCTTTTGAAATTCAGTAAATCAAAAAAATGCTGTTTGTAAAAAGGCTTGTTTATATTTTATAGTTCTCTAATTTGGATTGTGTCCTTACTTTCTCTCCTGAGAGTCATTTTAAAATCTGTGGATCTCACAAATGTCTTTGATTTCTCCTGAATATCATCATCATTGTCTCTTCTGCTCTTTCTCACATACTGCTTTTTTTCTCTTAAAAAGCAAACTATGAGGACTATGTTCCTTTATTCCATAGGAACCCAAGTCATTTTCCATTTTCTTTGCCATGTTTTACCTTGTTGTTCGGCTCAGTGACCTTAGGGTGAAAGTCAGGAATTTTGACCAGACTACCCTATTTCCTCCTATTTGCATTTTCTGCTTAGAAAGTAACACAACTTGACCTTGCATAGTTTCAAGCATTGGTTAAGCAGCTATTATTTTGATACAAACTTAAGTTTTATCTTTTTACCTTTAGAAAATTCTGTAGCCGAAGGTTAGCACACCACTTGAGAGGAAATATTTCAGTTGTTCATCCTTTTTCTTCTTGTGGTTACTTAAAAGGCCTGTAAACCTCCCCTCTGTGTACATAAATTTGCATACATACAGGGGTTTTGCTCAATCACCTCTTTTTGTTGTTGTTCCAGGGGTTGATTAAATGTTTTGATCTTGCGACCTGTAGGTGCTGTCTCAGAGGGAGGCAGGGTGGCTCAGCAAAGCTCGAGCGCTGCCGAAATGAGAGCTACCAAAGTGCTGCCCTCTGAGCTTGACTCGCTCGCTGAGGATCCAGAAGCCCTCAGGGAGATAAAGGAGAAGTAAGAGTATCTTTCTGCTATCCCAGCCCTGCACAAAGAGGTGGGACACACTCAGATTTGATTGCGAGAGGACTTTAAGCGTATGAGCCTGTGATCCTGTGCTGAATCACAGACTAAAACGCTCTAACGAGGTTCTGATTGGGTTGACTGACTGTTAAGGGGGGTGCTCTGGGTACGAGAACTGTAAATAGCCAACTCATAATACTAGACTAAAATGTTAAGTGTCCAGCATTAATGCGTGTCCATTAATAACCCCACTAAAGATGCTGAATGCGCCTATAATTGCATTTAATCAGAAAATTTACTATAATGCCAAAGGTTTCCTTTTTTTTTAATTAATTAGTCTTTATTAATGCTGCTAACGTGAGTATTGCACAGCACAGATTAAACATTAGACTGATGGAGTATGTTGTATGTAGTGATTTGTACGGACTGTGTGTGTACTCTGCTGACCTTGTCGTTTGTTACCCTCAGTGCCAGGGAGTGTTTTTTCTGTTTCAATGAGCACTGTGTTTGTAGCCTGAAATGCCACCGTGTTTTTGCTTTGGCAAGAGAATGTCACTGTCTGCAGAGTGAGAGCCGTTCAGAGTGCTCACTGGCAATCAGGGTATTAATCATTGCTGTGTTTTGCTGCTCGCTATGAAATCCTGCTTTTAAAAACACATCTCTGTAGTAGGATTGAGCATGCAGGTTCAAAAGCTTCACACTGGCTCTGACTACTTGTATTCCAGGTCAGCAAAATCTGCAAAACTAGCTGGGACTTGTGCACTTAGAAGGCTGACATCACATCTGTCCTCTATGAGCTGGATTGTTCCCTTTTTCTTTTTAAAAGGTAGAAAGGAAAACAAAAAAAGGGGGGGGGGGGGAAAGGCAGAAAATCTTTATGAAGGCCTTGTAAGGAATTTACCCATCAAAGGAGTGCAAGTTAAGCCATTAAGAAATTGATTCACGTCTGTGTCTTCACATATTTGATTGCACTGTTTATCATGGTGGGTACTGCATATATTGTTCTATATGCTCTCGTATGCGTGATATTTTTGATTATGGCATTTCTGTATTACATTTTTTGTCTTGTTCATTACATATTTATGATCTCTTCAGAGTGCTGTAACAAATCTAATCTACTTCTCTGCCATCTGTCTTTCTCGCACCTTTATTCGGGCAGCTACCTTAGCTCCCTTTTAGCACCCAACAATGCGAAAAAAGTAAATCTTCATTATTTCTTTTGAAAAATCTTCATTCCTTGGTTCTGCCTTATCTTTGTATGCTGATTAATGTTCACATCTTTGCCCACAGCCTTATTTTTCAGGTCGGGTAATTCACTTCATGTACTGTTTATGTCCTCTGCGGTTTCTTGGTATAGATGTTTCGCTCTCGTTTGAGAAAACAGATGAAACCATATTATACTTTCAATATCTTTAAGGTCAAACATTAAAAATTCCTTCTATCTGCTCACTTGAGATGAGATACTTGGAGCGTTTCTTTGTTCTGCTTTATACAATCTTGTAAATCACTCTGTGAAGGACACTGCTATAAATCAGTAAATAAGAACCACATTTGCAAAGTATCTCCTGGCAGCACGAATCACAGAGCTGGGCAGCAGCGACTCGCTCGTGGTTCCCTCCTAATCATGTACACCTCAGTGTGGGCCATCATGGGGGTTGTCTCTCCCTTTAGGGCAGGAGGTTACCTGCCATCCATCTGTCCATCCGTCCGTCCATCCACCTCCTCCTTTCATGTCATACAGCTGTCCTAAAGGGAAAATGTCAGCCCCCTTCCTACAAATGGCCATGAAGATGACTTAGAGAGGAGGTAAACTTCTCTTTCAGTTTTCTGTGCATGTTCTTTAGCTGAATTAATACTTCACTCGTATCTGGTTACCCTGTTTCTGCATACCATCTGCTGAGTTTTGGGTTGGGAGCAGGTGTCCCCATCATTAAAAGGTATAATTTTAAGTTGCAGAGTCATGTCCTGTGGGTATTCAAGCTGCTTTTATACTGCTTTTTGTTTATGCTCTCTTTATGTCTCTTTAGCAGCTCTCTGCTGCATCTTGCATTGTCAGTACTTTTGGCCCGTGTGAAATGCACGGTAGTGCCAGGAGGCCTTATTGCTGCATTTTAAAAAAATACCCGCAAATCTATTTTTCCCTCACAGTCTCCATAACTTGACAGCCTGATCAAATTGTTCTGACTTCCACAATCCTCGGATCAAAGGCAGGAATTATCGGTAACCCCATCTCTCGCTCAGACTGGCAGCAATAATACACTGGTGTGCTACTCAAATGTGTCCAGCTCCAGAAGATTTATACAGGAATTAAGTGGTACATTGGCCCCGTGTGTTCATGGAAGCAAGCTGCAGAAAGTTCCCATGGACCCCGTGAGGGAAGGTTGAAATAGCAGGATTTAACTTGCTGTCCTTCAAAAAGAGCCTCCTGGTACTGCTTGATCGTGTCCCGTGACCCGAAGGGTCCCTTCCATCAGGGCAAGCTGGATGTCACGTGGCACCCTCCACTTTGACAGCCCTTTGCTTCCCTTTGCCCTGCTGCTTGATATCCTGACAGCGGAGACTCGGGACCTTTTCACTTTAATGAAAAACAGACCCAAGTTCTTATTCATGGAGTTATTCATCATTGTAATTTATAGGTCACATCCTACCCACTCAGAAAGCGGAGATGTTTGCTTGAGCGTGAAAAAAATGGCTTCAAACCCTCAAGTAATTTAGAGAACTTATGGTGATAAATGAGTTTTAATTAATTTAAATGTAGTTAGAGGATCAGATGAAGCATTACTTTAAATTGATACCAAAAGATACTATGGAGAGTTGGGATCTCTGTATTTGTTACGTCTTCTGACGTGCTGAGTCAGTGGAAAGGAAGGATCTGACCATCATAAACCTACTTTAAACACATTTTATTTCAGAATAATTCATAATTTAATGCCTCAGAACTGTCTTGGGTAGTAGCTGGTGTGACAACTTTATACTTGGTTTCTATTCTCTAGGTCATCATTGCTATCATGTAACTAATGTGTCAGATGATTTGTGGTGGTCTGCTTGTGAGATGGAGACTTTAGCAAAATACTTTTCTAAAGAAGTACATTAAAATATGCTGACAGTTGTATTGCATAGTTGATTGGTAACTCAGAAGTGTATGGCACGTTGCTATATAAACTCACAGTGTCTCTCAAACAACTTTGAGCATCATTCTGTTGAAAAAAAAGTGGAATTTTACACAAATGTCATATTTCAGTGAGCTCTGTGGCACAAGTTGCTTAGTGTAAGTTGGCCTAGCTGTGTTAGTGAAGACTAATTTTATGGACTAAATTAATGTGCTTTTACAACTGAGCTCAACTACTGTTATGAGAGGGAATGGATCGTGTTCCATTTCCAGTGGCTTCTTGTACTTCCCCTTGACTTGTGAAATCATGACAGGCTCCTGAACAAGCAGTTTGGGTCTTGAATCACGTTTTGTGGCCGTTGCGGCTCTCCTGTGTCTTCCAACTCTACTGAAGTCAGTGGTCTTAGGACTTGAGCAAGGTCTTCATCCAGTCAAGGGTTAAGCTATATGATCAAATTGATGCCATCAGAGTCTCTGTGGCTGTGCAGGTATAACCTAGAGGATTGCAGTCCTTGCTGTCTTCTGTGTTGTCTTCTGTGTTGTTGACACAGATTAATTCACAATGTGGAATGGGGAGGTCTGAGATGCCTGGTTGGAGGGAACCGTAGCCCCAGCCTGGAACCTGTCACAGAGTATGTAGCTCATAGCAAGTAGAGAAGCAAATTCACAACAGAGCTAGCTAAAGCTCTCTGAAAAACAATGTGACAAAAACCTTATGGAAGAAATGTTGCAGCATTTAATTATCATGTAAATCTGACAGATAATTATGACCGCTCTTAATTATTTTCTGAACTGTTCCTCAACTTTTTTCCTACTGCTGCATTTCAGAGGTAACTCACTTTTACCATGTAATTATTTTAATGTGACAAAAAAAATCTGCCTTACATATGCCTTTGTCCTCTAGTCACTTTACCTGGTGACTGGATTATTTCATTTCTCTGTGTCTTAACACATCTGGAAGGCTGCTGGTGGGAAGGAGTAACTGTGTCCTGAGAATGTGAGTGGACGAGAGGGAAGTCCATTACAAGCTGAAAGGTTTTTATTGTTCAGTTTTTGATGGAAGCTTGATTAATGCCAGTGCAGTACATACAGCTGCAAAGAAACGTGTTGAGGGAGAAGGAATACCTTGGAAATATTGGGTGAAAGATCATGAAGAACCTTTTTACAGTGGCACCAGGTGATGAAGCACAAAAGACATTTCGGTATCTTCCTGTGCTAGATGAAAATAATCTGATAGCAAATTTTCCAAAATGCCAACCCTGAGTTAAATTCAGTGTATAGACAAAAAAATAGGAAATCCAGAACTTTAATTTGCTATTAATTAACTTCTAAACACAGCTAAGGAGATTTAATTGGCACCGTGACTGGAAGTTTACTTGCTAAAGTGTAACTAATGACTAGAATAGTCATGATCAGAGGCAGCAGGCAGTTTCTCGAACATTTAATTAGAGAACTGCAAAAATGTGACGGGGGATGACCGTGCATCTGATTTACAGTTTATTCTCTCTGTTCATGGAAGAATATCATTTAGTTATGCAAACTGTAAATACTGGAAGTAGTTTGTGTCTGAAAGAAGGAAGTTTATAAAATGAAGTGATTTATCGCAACTATTGTATTCCTGACTTCTGCGACTAACTTAAGAATACTGCGATATTTGTCTCTATTTGTAGCAGGGGAAAGGTTATTCTATCTGAAAATACACTTTAGTTCAATCTCATTCTCTGTAGTTTGGAGTTACCTCTATTAACCTGAGTCTCATATATCATTATTTTGGGCAACTTTCTGCTTGTTGCTCTATTCCCTCGTCTCATGAATGTGAGGCTTTTCCTTTTGCTGGGTCAGATTGGACAGTAGCCATGTGGTCTTTGGAGTCCCCTGTATAAAGGAGGCAGAAAGGAAGATGTTGTGGTCATTCTTGGCCACCTCCCATTCTACTGAGGGCAGGAGGTCTGTAGGATATTAGGTCTGTTGGATGTGATCTTGCAGATGGATACCGTCATCTTGATATCCAGTTGTTGCCACTATTGGAAGCAATTTGGATTTTTTAATGCTGTTGTCTAGAGAAAAAGAAAAATTAGTTCCAGTTCAGGTCCCTGACTCCCAGAGTTGCACAGATTTGAGATTTCAATCATTTTAATTGAATGTGTCCTGAGATAGTCTAAAGAAGGAACCACTGTCTGTGCCTGGGTTGCTACCACAGAGTGTCTTGAAGAGCTTCTTGGGGGTCCATGAAAAGACTCTCAGCGTATTTGACTGCATTAAAGTCAATACAATATGTTAGAGAGAGATTACAAGGACAGAAATTAAGGCAGTCTGAGGGGTGGCAGTAAGGGGAGAATGCAGAATGAAGATGTCTGAAACGTATAGTGTGCATGAGTTCAGCTCCATTTGGAAAATTGAACACAATGTTTATGGCTTCTGTATTTAGGACAAATGTTCTCCTAACCTTTTGTATAAATGTCTTAATTGCCATTTCACAACTATCCCAAAGGAATAATTGCAGGAGCCTGAAATCAGTGCAGAACATACATAAAACTTAAGACATGACGTGCATAATCTGTAGTGACACTAGCATAAGCAATATTTTCGTGTCATGCGAGATATGACATATTTAGCTAACTGAATGGTAAATTTAGGCATTGCTAATTGGAATAACGAGTCACTGTAACTGGGGGGATTAATCTAATATTTATCATCATTTGCTGAAAAATGGAAAATTTTTAAATTGCAGATTTTTAAACAGGATAGCCATTTTTAAAGTAATGTAAATGGAGGAACATCATGCTTCTCAGTTTGAGTACTTTTTTTCTGATCTCCTGATACTGATATCCTAATGCAGTGCCTATTATAGCATTTCTTCTTAGAATAATGCAGTTTGTAATGAGCATGGTCTGGAAAACACAGTATTGAATGTATATATTCCAAATATTTAGACTACTTTATATTCTTATGCAAGTGTTTTCCCAAAATACTCGTGAAGGTTTGGTGTCCTGGTAAGTCAGATTGCGCTGCCTCGAGGAAGCAACAATTCATTTTAAAACTTCTCCGTTTCAGCAAAAGGTGAAATGCTGTCAGGGTTTTACTTTATTCAGTCACATGTGGGAAAATGCTTTGAGTTTGCCATTTCCGCAGCCACCTTGCAATCAGACTTCTAGTCCTATTGGAAATTCCTTACTCCTGATAGAAAAATCCCACTGCCCTTGGTAGGTGGCCTGTGCGCCTGCACGGACAAGCAGTGTTCTGGAGGAAGGCCACCCTTTCCCACATTCTAAGGGGTGCTGTGAAAGTAAACATGAAATTCAAGGTATTCAGATGCTGTGTCGGCAGCAATGTGAATCCCCCAGGCAGGCTATGGGTGTTTGTGGACCTGTGGGACTCGAAAGTCTGGGAGTAACGACTGCAACATCTACCCTGCTGTCTGCAGTGGGGCTACGCTTGAGTTAAGGACTTGCGAAGGAGAAGGTCGCCACAATCTTCAGATAAGCAGAAAACATTTCCAAACTCAGGTACCTGCTTTTACATTTGTTATTAACATTTTGGTTAATGTCATAACCATTGTTTCATTAACTGTTTGAGTGTCTGAGGTCACCAGTGGGCACAGTGCTTGATAGGGCAGAGTCTCTTCAGCAGCTCTCGCAGCCTGTTTTGAGGTGAAATCTCTCAATTTCCGCCATCAGTAGTGACTTTGAGTACAGGGTTGTATCTTTTTATACTGCAGATAAATAACCAGTTTGCAAATCAAACCAAACTGGCTTTGAACCTTGGCTTTGTATTTGATATATCATAGCTAAACAAAGCAGTTTATGCACTTGTGTTGTGGCCAATTGGAGGAAACTTAAATAGGATTCATGGGCATCCATCAAATACTTGTCATTTGCTTCAAAAACTGTGTGCAGTGAAAATCAGTAAATCGAGGATGCAACCACTTCCAGTGTGTGGGAATATGTGGTCCAAGCCATTAGTTTTCACCGGGGGAGATGCCTCTCCCTCGGACCACATCCCACTTCTAAAGGGTAGGGACTGCATTGCAGCAAAGGTGCTGAATGAATAACTTCCATGTGCAGTTTGAAGAACTTTTATAATTCTTTCTTCTTCAGAATTTCAGAGGAGGAGGAAAATCTTGCATTTTTCAGGTATGTCTGGATTCCAAAGCAGCTTTTAACCCTTTGGTTGGCGCAGTAGTCCAGTTTCAGTTCGTGCATACTGTAATCTGTGCAGTACAGGCATGACACAGATCTGTTTACATCTCTTGTGCAAACTCTCAAACCAGAGTTAGGATTTGAATTCTTCCTTTTATTATTTTTGTTTCCTGAAACACTCTTTTTTTTCTTTTTGAGGCTTCATAGGAGTTTAAATAACTTGCCAAAAGTTGGTCAAGAAGTTTGTAGCCGTGCTGCACAGGATTCCCATGCCCTCAATATCTGCCCAGGAAATCAGAGCTATCTGCATTGCCCTCGGATCACAACCCTCCATTTCTGTCCTTCTTTTACTTCTTTAATGGAATTAATCTTTGAGAGACTGAATTTTGCTTCTTTTCTCTTTTATGCATCTCTCTCAAATAAAACACATTTTTTCAGCTGGCATTGAAGTTGTAAAGGCCATTTGCTTCATAGCATATTTCTTAATTGTGCCTTTCCTGTTAAGATTGCAACTAGCTCTAGTAATGCGAATCCATCAATCACCTGTCAAGCCATGGCAGGATTCTGAATTATGAAGCACGTTATATATAAGCAGGAGGCTGCAAGTACTTCTCTGGGAAAATAAAAAGAATAATTATGTGCATTGCCTAAAACAGTCGGACCTGGATCCTCAGGTGGTGGAAATCACCATAGCAACATGGAGTTCAGTGAATCTTGCTTTGCGCAAACCAGAGATGGGTCCCTGTGTTTTTTCTATATCCCTCCAGGATTTTCGCAGTTCCCTTCCCTCTTCCCTTGGACTTTTTGTGTCCCCTTTGTTACTGCCTGGATCATTTTATCCCCAATCTCTCTCTCCCAGGGCACTCCAGGGACATTTCGGAGCATCTCTCCATCTCAGTGTAACTCTATCTCCTTTCAAAACCAGCCACGTTTTCTGACGTGTAACTCCAGACTTTTTCCAGCAGCATCATTACCTTCTGCTGCTTATTCTTTCCTTTCAAGTCTGTTATAATCGTCTCTGGCCTTGTATCCGCTTGCTCTCCCTTCATCTCTCTACTACCACATTTTCTCTCCGCTGCTTTTCACGTTCATGTCCTCTTTTTAGCCCAGAGAGCTAAGGAAATACAGTGAATGCATTTGGTCCACCTGTTGGCCCTCGGCCTGTTTGTCTGTCTTCCCTAATAACCTGCAGCCTTTACTCAAAGTGAAGGAGGGACAGAAGATACCAAAGTCACCAAAGCTTCATGAAAGTCAGTTTTGGGGGAGAGGTTGGAGAACAAGAGTGGCCTTTGGAGGATGGTTCAGCCCATGTAGCAAAGTTCAGCCGTTAGATATTGGATTTGGCAGTGGTGGTTAGGCCAGGAATATCCCCCGGCTCGGGCTGGTTCTGCAGAGCTCTGACCTCGCTGGCACTATTGTCTGCTCAGACAAATGGGCTTTTGGGGTGAATTTGGTGACTGCGGCAGGAGATACCAGTCCACCACAAACTCAGCAATGTTAACGCTGTGTCACAGAATAATGTGCATTTTTTCCCCCCAACTTCTTCATTCTGTTTGATTTTCCTCCAGAGTTCCTTGCTATAACTGTATGTTTTGATCTCCCTGAAGCTTTCTTCTTTCCTCCTTTTCCCGTCTTTCGCCGCGTGTCCTCGTCCTCTCTGCAGCTCCCGTTCCCTCAAGGATTACCTCAGCAGCTATTTCGGTGTCGCCGCTCAGTGCACGCTCCCCCGCGACGTCTCTCGCTGCTGCTAATTGCGCTCCCTTCCCGGACTGACGCCGCTTCCCGAGAGGAAGGAGCACCGCCGTAATGATTGGTGGCAGCGATGTCTCAACCGCCTTCCTCGAGCACAAACACTGTCACAGTGTTTGAAAAGCTGCAGTAATTGAACATAGATTCGTTCAAGCTGCTCATTGAACGGATCTCCCCCGTGCCTGGCTGGTGTTACAGCTTATTTTAGCGAGAGGCTGATGCAGAGCGGGCGCGTTTGCTCCTGCGGCACCTGCCTCCACCTCGCTCAACGCAACGGGAAGACCTTGCGTGCGGCAACGCGCTAACTCAAGTGATGGCGAGTTCCAACAACCATTCACCGAGCGCAGTGCAGGTCTGCTAAAGAACGTGCACCGCACAGGCAGAGAAGCACTTTCCATAGCTTTCTTCCCAGAGATTTTAAGGTGAACTTCCACAAGGAAGAAACTCGTGGAAGCAGCAGCCTGCGGCTCTTCCCCGCCGCGCTGTGCGCGGCAGCCTCGCGATCGGCTTGTTGCTCCCCGTGTGCTGATTTAGTGGTTTCGCTAGGGCACAGGTGCGGTGGCCTCGTACACACGAGCGTGATATATTTGCATTTCATCTGTCTGAATCAGCGCAATTCCCCTAACTACCCTCTTCAGTGAATTCCTAATTGCCAGCAATTTATGTCTTTACCTGCTTATTGCAGCTTGCAAAGTTTGCAGTAAATTTGGCTTGTGATTTTGTGTTTGTGCGTGTGCGTAGCAGTTAAATCATTTACGCTCTGAGAACTTTAAAGAAACATATGCTTTAAAATCAGCAAAGCGTTTGCTACTTTTGCATACATGGTAAAGTCTGCTTTATTTTATTGCGTTACATTACTAAATAACCTTGGTTGTTATTCGTCAAGGTCTCCGTGTGTTGAGCTATTAACAACTATGGAAAGTATCTAAACTGCAGTATAGCTACATAGCTACAAGCTAAGGGGTAATCGGAGATCTGTCAGGCTTAACGTAAGCATATGGACAGCTCTCTGCTACTCCTGTAGAGGAAAAAAAAACACTTAATTTTGAATTTTTAGGCAAAAGTCCCAAAGGATACTTTTACCTAAATGATCTTCAACTTATACAATGCAAATAGAACATAAATATGTGCAGATCAGTAGCTAGAAGTTACTAAGCTTTGAAAGGGAAGAAGGCGCACATGAATATTTAATCTGTGTATATATATATAAAATTAGTACAGGGATAAACAATTTGATGAGTAATGATGCATATATTTAATTCATAGTTTTATGCATTTTTAAAGAAAATGCAAGTAGATGAAAGCTTGAGCTTAATTAAAGTAGCAAAAGAAGTGTTCAGATTAGTTTATTCTCTCCTAAACAAGGAGAAAGACATGTGGCAACTTCTGAAAACCGCAGTTTCGGAAAGCGGGGGGCCTAGAGGAATCTGTGCAATTTAAAAGGGAAATTACATGTGTGGCACAGCAGGCTTTTCCCAAAGTCTGCTGGATTTGTGGGAATGTGATATATTGAACCCTCCAGCCCCAGCCTTTGGACGTGCCTTTCCTCGCTGGAGTAACATCAGCCCCAAAGCGGTCAAGCCTGCCCCGAGCTCTGTCAATGCCCTGCTATCCTGCACGGCTCTGGATGTGTGTTCGAGCTCACCTGTCATTAGGATCAAGAAATGATTGATACAGGCAGGGAGGAGGCGTTTATATGGATTTATCTATATGGCCGTGGCACCTCGGGGCCGTAATCAGAATAGGCCCAGCAGTGTGCTCAGTGTTGCTGTCATCCATACAGACGTGACTTTCTCTCCCAAGAACTTAACTTAAACCTCTGGGATTTATATAGCTCTATACAATACAAGTGACATATGAGTACGGGAGCAGAAGTAGTACAGTCTAATATATCCCACTGGGATGTAGTAAAGTAAGAGGTAATATGTACGGATCCGAAACAGAGAGGCTCAGTGCGAGCATTGCTGGAAGTTACTTTGCTGCAATCAAGATAGATCTTTGCCATAACGTGTTTACCAGTGACTTCTCTGTTGTGATTCATTGAGCGGCTCTCAAATTGCTGCTAATTTTAAAAAGTCATCCATTACCTGTCCCCAGGAATGGAGTACAAGAAAGCCGTATGTCTAGGTACTTGTTGTGGCTGTTCTCTACTTCTTAGAGATGCCTTAAATAGCATCTGTGTCCGCAGGTCTGTATTTTGGGAGCAAATGGACCCCTGTTGTGTTGCTGCTACACTTTCAATTAAAAAAAAAAAAAATTTTGTTTAATTTCTTTCTGCGTGGAAAAAACACTTATTTAAAGGTCCTGCTCCATGTGCTGCCACAGTTTGAACCAGTTGCAAATACAGGGGGACCTCCCGGAATCAAGTACATAATAACTAGACTTAGTCCTATAAAGAAGACTGTATGTTTATTCTGCTATGCCTGCTGCCTGCGCAGTGTTTTGCTGGTTAAAGAAGATACAGGGGAATATTGGTTTTCCCAGCTAGTTTCCCGATGTCCTCCCCGGCCTCCTGAACTGGAGATTAAGTCTTCTGTGGATCAAAAACTCGGTGCTCCTCAGAACGGGCTCTGAGCGCTTGGGCTGGGTGCATTTGTCGTAGCCTCCTGTGTGCAAATGAAGGAGCTGGATGTCTTCCATGTCGGCCTAGGGGTGTACATCGCAAAAGTTAAACATTTTTGTGCCCAAATTTCTCAGACCTGAAATTAAGAGGTCATGGACTTTTTTTTTTTTTTTTTTTTCCCCTAAATTAGTGGGACTGTCTTGGCTTATTAGGGAAACGCACGCAGTGCTATGCACGTTGATTGAAGCATTAATCGCCCTAGGCTTCCCTCTAACAATGTGAATTATTCCTTCCTTTTGCCCTTCAGTTCTTTGGTGCCTGAGTGCGTTAGAGAGCTGTGAAAGCTGAACCCTGCTGATGTGCAGGAGAGTAAAGAGAGTCCCTAACCCTTGAGTTTCAGTCCATGAATTAACGTGGCTCCTGGGATAAGCGCACTATAACTTTCCACTTCTCCTCTGAAGCGCTTAGCTCACTATTTGTGTGCCATAAAATAAGCAGCAATAACAATAATCCATGTCTGACCACTCAGAGGAGCGAAGCCGCCAGGCCTTGGAGCAGTTCACAGTCAGTAAATGGGATCATATACTGCATATCATTTGCATTTAGTGTGACTGCCGGCTGCTGAGAATATTGATTATTTTTCCGTATTACAATTCTGAATTTATATCTTCATTGCTTTCCTAGGAGAGAATCAGTGTCTAAGGCCAATGTATTTCCCAGGAAAGGGACGAGCTGGTGAAGGGCAGCAGCTCCAGCTGGATGCAAATGGGCAAGGTGCTGTGGGCCCCAGGAGACTCATGCTTGTTTTTCTGGGGAATTGAAACAAACAGGTATTTTTGGCACAAATTCTCCTACCGGAGAAGCCAACTTCGGCTTTCTGTGCATTCTGCACCGCTTCTCTTGTGTGCTGACCGCAAGAACTTGAGTGCTTTGACCATTCCTAGAGCACTGACGTAATGTTCTTCATCTCACCCTTGTAAATTCTGAAATACTTCTCTGATTATTATGGTATGTGTTTTAGGTTGTGTGCCCCAGCTCTGCACATCTCCTTAATATCGTTCATATTGTGTGGAAACTTAAAGGGTTTTTCCGTTGTTGAAGAGGAGGAGGCATTAGTTGGCTATTTTAAGAACTTTAAATTTAGTCCTGGAGAAAGGCAAAGAAAACTGCCCAGCTTTTGAGAGAGAGATGAAGGACACGGGCTCATTTCCTGCCTTTCATCTTGATATATTGTGTAGCACATCAGTTGGGCAGAGAGACATTTCTTCTGATGGAGAGACCATCCACGTTGGGATCAGGTGAAATCTGCTGTGATTAGGTCTTGCTATGACCCTGTTAGTACCTAAGAGTTCCCCTGGGTTTAGGTGGTGATGTTTTTCGTCCATTAGAATGCAGGATTTCTGTTTTGCCTGCAAACGTAGGTAGACGTGCTTTGTTGGTGCTTTTTTAATTATTCACACGCAACCTAGTCACTTGAGCCCAAATGGAAAAGGACAAAAAATTATTCCAAAGTGGTGATGCATTATAAGAAAGTTGGCAGCATTTTATATTGTTCCAACACTTTGCATTTAATGAGGAAGATGCTTTAAGTGCACAGAGCAGGGGATGGAGGAACTTGAGTCAACTCTGTTCACATTTGTGACTGTTTCTGTCCTGTCCCGTTTGTTTAAGCTGCAATTTAGATTAATGCACAAATAAAAATGTAATATCTAGAGCTTTTAGTGCAAGGGAAACAAAAATTATCTGCAGGAAAGGAAGGAATTGAGTGGAACTAAATTAATAGGAAGCCCAGTAGGAGTTTACTAAAATGCAGCAACATTTGAAACCGTTGTTAATATGAATATTTCCTGTAGATTTAAGAGTGTTAGAGTTCACCGGTTAACTAGGGAGTTCATATAGCTCCTGGGTAGAAAGGAAAAGTACTGGCACTTTGAACTAGTTAGTCCTGGTTAGAAAACTAGACAAACTGATTAGTGTGCCCAGTGCAAGAGAGCAAGGAGGGCTGCCCCCAGCCAGCGTGAATCAGGTTATTCCCTGCGGAGAAGGGAGGGATGTCCCTGCTCTGGCACTGCTTACCCAGAGAGAAACTGTGGTTTTCCTACCAGTATGTGATTTTTGGAGGAAGGAAAATCCAAAGAAAGTCCAGCCGTGGTGACTTTGTGGATGAAAAAAGGGCAGCAGTGGCAAACACTGGTGGGGGGACAAGTCCTTTGCACCCTTTTTTTCCCTCATCTGCTCTCTATGTAGGAGGTTGAAACATTTTTTTTTTTCAGGGGCTTAAGGAAGGAGTAAAGATGATGAAGGGGTGAAAAAAATTCAAGGCCACAAAGAATCCTTGCCCGTTTGCACCAGCTGGAGTCCGCATCTGCATTCATTGCTCCAGTCTTTGTCTTTCCTCATGAACGATTTTTTTTGTTGTTTTCTTTAAATTCCAAGGGAAAGAGGAAAACTGCCCCAAAGCATCCAGAGCATATTTTTAATGAATCTTTTGTAATTTCTTATTGAAGTGAGGCTTATAAGGATGATGAATTGGTAAGCCTGTGAAATGGTTTCCCTTTGTAAAAGCAGACTTGCCTGGACATATTGATTGAAAAAATATAGGTCAGTTCTTTATCCAGAGCTGTTTTTTTTTTTCTTTTTATTTCTTTTTTGTGGGTATAATACCCTCTTTTTCCAGGCAGCTCTCCACAACCATATTTGGTCTTTGAAAAATATCCCCTTCTTCTCTTGATCATTATTCAGTGTGACCTCAGTTGCCTTTTTTTCTACACAAAGGCAAATTCCGCCCATAAATTCAGGAGGTACTTTCTTCACATTAAGTGTAATTCATGGATGTGTGTTAGGGAAGCATTTAAGCCGTGGTCTCACTGAACTTCACTTTCCTGAGGTTCTATGTTAAAACCACCCTTCCTTCCTCTTTCTGATCATTCACTAGGAAATTTCAAACAGAAAGCGTTTGGCTTAATTGAATTTTTCCAGAATGTTTCCTCTTCAGTCCTCATTAATTCCTCAATTAATATGAGTTGCTTTAACTGAGTGCCACATAACTCTGGAAGAAAACCTACATGTCGTTTTCCCATCTTATTTTCCATTTAAGTCATGCAGCATCTGGCTTTGCTCTCTGAGAGTCAAAAATCTGAAAACAGGCGTCTCATTCGTGGTAACCTGTTAGGAAATAAATCACTGATCTCTGAGTCAGGAAAGGGAACGTGGAATTGAAACGTCAGGTAGGAAAAGACGCTGCTGGCAATTGCAGCCTGCACATTCAGGTACAAAGCATTTAAGCATTTCAAGGTGGAAATGATTTTCACTGTAATCAGACTGAACAATCCAAAAAAAAAAAAAAAGCCCAACCTTTTTATATTGGTCCTGTGAAATAAGGTACGATCATACCCGTACATCTGGAAAGGAAATGAGTGTGATTAATGAAGCAAATCTTACATTTTAATGTGTGTGATAGAACTGTTATTCCAAACGGAAAACAATATCTTTACAATTCAAAATATTGCTATTTGTACCTTTTTTTAATCTGCTTTTTCTTTTCATTGTGTTCAGATCCTGGTATGCTGGCATTTATTGCTAAGACATTACTATTTCCAGTCTTTTCCTTTCTATTTGCCTTTCCATCTTCTGTGCATGCAATGCCCAAGTGCTTTACCTCTCCCTCCCAAGCTGAAATGGTTTTTGCATTGTGTTTTTATTTGCCTTTCTATAGATAAATTAACTACTAAAGAGAAAATCTTTTAGCAATCTATCCTATGGCTGCTCTGTGGTAGTTAATAGGAGTGTGCAAAGCATAAATGCATCTCCCAATGTGTAAATGTCACTGACATTTATAAAGGCTTGATGGCAAGCGAATATTGGTGTGCTTAGTAGTTTTTAGTCAATGAAAAACTAACAGAATGTATGCAAATAAAAACCTGGTGGAACACTGAACGTGTTTGGATGTGATGTGTTTCAATTTCCAGTGAATTTGGGGAACTGGTTTTGAGCTAGTTTGCCAGAGAGGCTTGCATAGGTGTTACCTTATTAGAGCCAACTGACTTTCTATGGTTTGTGTTACCCTGGTTTCACCTGGTACCCAGTTAAAGATCAATTTATCTCCTAAAACACTGAGATGTTGTAGGGTTATTCTCAGTGGTATAGCTACAGGGCATGTCTTTTCCTCACACACAAGATTTCAAACTCCTTTTAAAAGTATTTTTTCCTCACTGATTCCACAGTCAGGCTGTTTGCAGACCTATCTTTTCTGACGGCTAGAAAACTTTCAATTGCTAGCTTACATTGCCACAATTGGCCAATTAAACTTATCTTTGTGTATGCTTTTATTCTGTAAAGATTGGTGCTTCCTCTCTTACGTGCATTATCAGCCTTATCCTCACTCAGCCCCCATCTCTCTCCCTGCCGACGTGCGGGAAGCTGGAGAGGACACGATGAACCTTCTCTGTGACCGGTGGGCTGCATTGCCGTGCAATCCCCGATGAACCTTATGCCCATCCGTGCACCTCCCCTGGTTTCTACAGACGGTTTATTCTGTATTTAAGGTTATCTGCTTCCCCAAAAGCAACAGGATCGGCAGTTCCTTTCAGACACATGCCCTAGGAGGGAATTCTAAATGTCAGGGCAAAAACAAATGTGTTCAGAGTCCCCTGAAATATTTTGCAGTTGGTGCGTAAGATTCTGATACTCAAAAATAAAATTGAAGTGTCAGTGCTCACTACAGAGATAACTACAGTATTTTGCAGTAATCTTGTTTTCTAACAACGTGAAAGTGGGAAAGGAAACCTCTTACACTATGCAATTCTACTGTTCCCTGCACTTTTCCATGCCAGGCTGTCTCCCGTGTCGCTGCTGCTGGCAATGCTCTTTGGCTCTTAGCACTGGCCTTTCTTTGCTCCCTGGAAGGACTTGGACCCTCATTCACTTCCCAAACATCTGTGTTGACTGGAAAAGCTACCGTCTTGTGCTGCTTGCTATTTCTTTTCTCGTGCACGGTTTAAGCCAAGTCTTTTGAATTGGCCTTGGGTAGGATGAAGTGGTTATTTCTTAAGCTGCTGTGGTCACAGGGACATGAGTCTCTCTGCTGCGTCCCTGCCAGTGTGTCATCGACTCTGGAGGCTGAACACCCTGGCAGCAAAACACAAGGGTACGTCCAGAGCGATGTCTTTTGGCTGGGACTGGGGCTGGGGTGTGTGTGCTTTATGTCCAGCCTTCCCCAGTACGTGGAATGGGTCTTCTATCGGGAGCCCCTCTCTTATGTGTGCACCCGTTCCCCCACCTTTCCTTGAAGAATCTCTGGTTCCAGCAGGTCCATTCCAGAGTAACACTGGCCAAACCTCATGTGCCTTTTCAGACTGTGAAATGACAGCATTTAATAAATATTTCTTACAGAAACTTCTGTATTGTTCAGCCTGAAATCTGTTTTACTGGTTTGAACGTTGCTGCATGGTCTATTGAGTTGTGTGCAGTGGCTCCTACGTCTTTCTCTGTGAGGTAGAAGCTAATTTGGACCATCATCTCTGTGGTAGGATGTAAATTTGCAGTGAGTCTTTGTGTTAGAAAACAGAGAGACATCGTTTTATTTAATTCAAGGAAAATAATCTTTTACATCTGGATTTCACTGAAAGCAGGAAACTCAATCTCAGTTTGGCGTGTTGTGGGAGTCTCTTATTCCCACCTATGTGTAATTTATAATCAATAATCAGCATTAGGATGACAGCTCTTGAGTACCTAGTTGTTGCAGATATGGTGGACTGTCTGCACCAGACATGTGTGATGTGTTGATGTTGCCTTGCAAGAAACGCTAGCTGTGATCTTGGTTCTTTTATTTCCAGAGCAGACTGACTGATTTAAGAGCAGTTTTTGTCAAGGAAGGCTGTTATTCAATGCAAATAAAGTAACCAGAATCTTGCCTTTACAAATTAAATATATTTCTGTTTTATTAGTTGTAACTAGAATTGCTTTGAATCTTTAAATGAAGTAACATCTTTTCACACTCAGACTATGCAATATGAATGCTAATTTTTGCAGCCCCTGTGTCTATTCTGGTTTGATTCTTGAATGAGATTTTTTTCTTCTTGCTCTAAAGTATTTGCTGCTTTGCAGGATATGAAGAAAAAGTCTCCTCTGGCATATATCATGTCAGGAGTATCAATCCCTCCCTATTTCCACATATGGATCAAGACCTGTGTGGTTTATCCAAGTGCAGAGTGGTCAGCACAGTCTTATATTGACCCTTTGGATGATGACTGTTTCTGAACTATGCTCACCATTCTCTTTTGTCAAAGCTCTACTACTCATTTCATATTGTTGGATCCTTTCTATATTTTCTGGTAATCCCTAAGTATGTTTCCACAAATTCTTTTTTCCGTCAGGTTTGGCTACTGTGTTGGATGTGAACAGATTATTTTGCGGCATAAGGAAGATAAATCATTTAAGTCTGAATCAGTTACTGGTTATGAAAGCAGTTGTTCCTGTGAGCTATGCATCTTGTGAGAAGGAAGAGCAC
>JAWLRI010000801.1:1531408-1555958 GCA_034781795.1 Crypturellus tataupa | reverse complement strand
ATTTAAGTCTGAATCAGTTACTGGTTATGAAAGCAGTTGTTCCTGTGAGCTATGCATCTTGTGAGAAGGAAGAGCACTGAGGCTGGGTCTGTATGTTTGGGGACAGTTCCAATTTGTATCTGTCTACTTATGTCAGACTGCTTCTTCAAATTTACCAGATTAACACCAGCGCTTCAAAGTAATGATACAAATAGCTTTTCTGACTACTTTTTTATTGTTAAGCACCCTTTTAAATGAAGGCAGTAACTAGCAGATGATGACCAGTTACCATGTTCTGGTTGAGAATCAGTCGTAATATTCCAGTGGGTCTTCCTGGATCAAACAGCTGAGCCCACCTGTGAAAGTCTGGAAGTGAAGGATGGACTCCACCTCAGCTGACTGCAGTCAGACGGAAGTTGCTGTCTCTGTGGTCTCTGGAGATGCCAAGAGTTATTTTCTGAATTGTGATTCCCAAAATTGCTAAAATAAATCACTGGTGTAATCTAGTAACCTCTAGCTGGCTAAAGTAGGGTGAGCTGTACCACACTTTTGACATAGGCAACACTGTGGAGGTTCTCCTGTGTATTGAAGATCAGTGTTTTGTTTAGAATGACCTGTGGTAGGGATCAGGACATGCTCTGTCTCTTGCATATTCTGCAGTGAGCAAGAAGTGAGCAAAGCAAGCGTTAATGCATCTTCCACGGTGTCCACATTACACAGCTTAACTGAATTTCTCTCTTTCATGAGTTGCCTTGTACCTTGCTAAGAGAACACAAGGACAAGGCATCTTGTTGCTTTTCGAAGGACCCCTCTGCCTCGTCCTGGTCCAGCCATCTTCTTCCTCACGTGCCTTGCTCCTTCCCAGGCACTGTTCCTGGCTCCTTGGCAATCGTGCAGCGATGAAAGCCTTGGTGACCCTCCTGCTCTTACCAGAGTGCTCTCAGCTAGTCCTGCCGGGCCGGAGGGGACTGCCGGTTTCCTTTGCAGATGAGCTTGTTGAGGGAGGCCAAGTAGAGTCTAATCCGCTCTTATGGGAACAAAAAGGAGCTGAAGAAGGTAAAGAGGAGAGAGACGAGGCAGCAAGTACTTAGCAGAAAGGAGGGATTGAGAGCTCTTCGGAGTGCTGAGGCGCGGGGGAGAAGAGAGGCTTGGAGAAAGGTGCTCATCTCGTTGTGATCTCAGCAGTATTGGCGCAGTGGTGCTCTCCATCACAGCGCATCTTCTCAACACCTCTTCAGCGTGGTGAGGAGCAAGGACTCCTTGTCCTCTGCACCCCGAGACACCCGTGTCCAGCCCCGTTCCTTCAGGCTGCAGGTTCATTCAAAAAGCTGACGTTTTCTCTGGAGTAGCAGCAGTATTCCTGGGCTAATCCAGCTTCTAGACCATTTATTTGCTGATCCCAAGACCGCTTTAAACTGTATCTTGATACAAAATCCTGTTAGATGCTTAGCTGAGAGAACCTAGGGTACCTTCTGATCTCAATCCCAACAGCTTTATTCTGGACTCTATAGGACGCACGCTTCTTTTTTTAGTTAAAACAAACTCAAAAGGAAATGTGGCCACTCTCTCAACAAAACAAGCTCTGTTTTCATGCCTTGGTAAACGAGTCAGATCTTATCTGTGCTGCTAGCTGGTGCTTCCACAAGCCCAACAGGTAGCTGTCCTTCATGCATTTGTGGGACCACTTAATTCCCCTTAGAGCCCCAAATTCCTGTTGATCAAAGCAAGAAAGCAATCCATTCTGAGCAGTGACAAAATGGATTTGAGATACCACATTTTGGTCCTTTTTACGTAAATAATCTCTATAAAAGATGCCGCTGACTTTGGATTTAACTGAATTTTCTCTATGTTACAGAATATACAGTGTGAGACAAAGTTTTATATATAAATACTTATAAAAATCCCCAAAGTCACCGCAAACTTGTTGAATAGCTGAAACCATTGAGGGGGAAGCAAAAAAAAGATGTGGTCCAAAGCCAGTTGGAGCCAGCAGAAAACTTGTTGCAATCATCAGCAGGATTTGGACCTGCAAGCCCTAATTTTTTGGACAAAATCAGGACTTCAAAAAGCCAATTCCATCTGTGAGCATCTGCCCTGGTGCCCGTCGAGCGCTGCCATTTTCCCCAAAAGTCCATTTAAAGAGTGTGGGAAGAGAGGGCGGGAAGAGAGGAGCTCACGTGGAAAGTTCTCTCCAAACGTGGTAGGTACCCAGAGGATATTAGAAGACTTTTGCGTAAAGTGTATGATTGCACCCTGGCTGGAAAGCACAGAAACCCATAATTATGCTGCGTTCTGTTTATTCCCTGGTGAAGTCTCTTAGCTCCTTTCCTCCCCCAGGGGTTACTCTTTATTTATGGGTCATGCGTTTCAGGTATACGTCACTTTTTAATACCGCACATAATTTTGTTTTGGAGCCAAGATATTTATTACACCGGTGTAAGATATAAAAGCCACCTTTTTGCCTTTGTGCAGCTAAAATAAATAACATATATAATACATATCCATCTCTGGGCGGAATATATTAAGGCACATTCGCAGCACTGTACCTTTCAGCATCCAGCTCGGTGATTTAACTCGGCTCGCTCCTATTTCTTATTGAATCCGACAGATGGGTGATCAGTTTTACCGCGCGTGCAATGTAAGCAGTCCCCAGTAGTCTTCATTCCCTGCACACCCTCTCTTCTCCAAGATATTTATTGAAATGGTTGGTGAGGTGCAGCAAGCCAGGCATAATATTCCCCTTGCCTTTGGTGCAACTCCACCATAATGAAGAATTAATAACAGATTCCTGAGGAATATTAATCATACTTTCACCAGCCGGTGGGGAACAATTTACACGCAGGGAAATTAATGTAACGGGCTGACTTGGAGGTTCGTGTGGGAAGTCGGGAGGAACCTGAAGGGCTTTTCTGGATCTCTGCCGTGGTGAAGCACAAGTGCTCAACCCCTGTGGAGGGGTCACTGCAAGTATTTACTTCAACATATTTCTTTGCGAGGTTGCTTTTTTTTTTTTTCTTTTGATGTTTAACCTTTCTGGAAATACACCTGAAATTAAATTTCAAAATGGAAAATAGTTTGAAGCAAGCCTCCCGTCGGGGCGTTGCATGCCAAAGGTGATATGAGACATGCTGCCCATTGCGAAGCTCTTGTAACGCTATTCTGTTCTACAGAGTCACTTTAAGCCTCTCCATTCAGGGAAGCGGTTTCAAATTTGATGAATTCCATTTTTAGTGTTTTTTTTTTTTCTTTCTCCTGAAAAACATCATCAGAGGACCAAGGTCCTGGAGACTTTAGCATGCTATTTTCTTGACTGCACCAGCATGATAAAGCCATGCTAATTTTACTGTATTTAAAGCTTCCCATTTCTGCAAAAGGCCAGGCCAGGAACTGGTCCCACAAATGGTTCCTAATGAAAATTATAATCTGAGTATAACTTGCTAAAGAATTCGATTTCAGAGTCAGAAATAGTTCACAAATGTGTGTGTTAATAGAGTCCTTCTAATTAGCACAATAAAATGAAGCCGAGCAAGCTGAGGCAGGCTATGGTGTTTTGCTGGGTTTGGTATTTGTTTTTTGTTACTTAGATTCACTATGTTAAATCAGGAGGAGCTCTGTGTTCTTAATTAGCACCGTCTTGACAACCTTTAGTAAATTAAAATCTTGTCCCTACGATTAAGTGTCCAAGTGGCTGAGGAGTTGGGGTAGGGGTGAAGTGGCAAGTTGGGAGAAAAGTGATTCTTTGGGGGAATAATCTCCCAATTCTTATGCTTTTAGGGATATATTTCATAGGAATGTTAAATAGAGGAGACTCCAGCAAAGCAATCAGGTGAAGCTGGCTGTTTCCAAATCAGTCTATCTTGATTTCTGATTAATTTTTGGTTCATCTCTGATGCAATGGCCATTCATTTTGGCTGTTAATAGTGGTAGCTGCTACGACAGGACTAGAGGATATCACGCACAGAGGTGCAAAAAGGCTCATTTTGGTTATTTTGCCATTGCTTTAGGGGAGGAACATCAAAATCCAACTGTTTCTCTGGGTCTAGCACGCTGGAGATAGATTTGAGATCTTCCAGGCCTCAGAGGAATGACTTTGCATGTTAAAAGCAGGAATAAAAATGCACAGTGCCTAAATTCAGATGAAACACAACACAACGTCCCAATCAGCTCCCGCCAGAATTTCCTAAGGGCTCCTAAGAAACGCCTTGATTAAAAGTGTTCTCCCAAGCTTGCTTTCTAGCTGCATCTTATTGTATTAATTCAAAGTTTTTCTCTTACTGGAAAATTAAGTAGCAGGTGTAGTTTTAATGAACTGTAGCAGACTGGGCTTAGTGGTGTGGTAAATAGATTGTGATATTCATTTCCAATTAAAGTTCTTCTGCAAAGATCAATGAAGCACATTCTCATAAATTGAATCACGGTAAACTAATAAACAAATTCCTTTCAGCCTGCTGGTGGCAAGTTCTTATTTCCTTAACATGTTGAATCACGTCATGGTATTAATTATATGATACACGAGCAACAGAGAGGCAGTCGCCTGTTTACTCCCCTATTTTTTTGTTAACCTTGGAATTAGCTTTAATTAAGCAATTGGAAAAGGGAATTTCAGTTGAATGCTTGACTCTTGTCTGTCATCCAAGACAATTTTTAAAAAATCGTGAACAAGAATGTGCTGCATTTTTTGTTTTGCCCATTAAAAGGGTCTCCACGGCAGGAGGGGTATAGCAAGCCTTTAAACTCGATTAATATTGGAGATGTTCACAGAGATAGCAACAGCGTTCATGAATAATAGAGCAAAGGCTTAATCCTGCACCTGCAAACACACTGCTGTCATTATTTTTTGAATATTAAGGTATTAATTTACCAATCTTAAATGTCAGCAGTATGTTCTTAGCATATAGTGGTGGTGTGACAGTTTATTGGGATCCTACTGCCATTACATAAGAATACATTTCACCGCCAAATAGAGCCTTGATCATTGATTGAGGTCCCAGGGGGATTACCCGCACATCGACTAGGCTAATAAAAATGATAAAATAAAGCTCTTGCTGTATAATAATGTCATTTCTTGAGATCCTGACATGTGAGGTGCCTATCCGCATGGATTACGCGGCCCCGCAAGGAGCTGCCTCAGGCTCAGGCGCCAGGCTGGCGCTGGCATCCCCGAAGCGGAGGCTCGGCAGGCCCGGTCCCTCAGACACTGGCCCGGGTGGCCAGAGGGATTTTGGTCCCACCGGTGACCTGGTGTGGTACCTGCTGGCCCATTGCTGGCCCCATCTCCCGGGAAGCCCCTCTCCCTTCAGAGAGGATGGAGGGAGAGAGCACTTGGGGTTCCCCTTTGCAGTAGCTTCTCTATGAGTAGTGATAATTCATGACTGTTTTATCCCACTGGATGGTTTAAAGTCTGGCCTTGCTCATCCTCTGCAGCTTGTGAATATGTGGCACGCATGTCCCCAACAATATGTTTTTCTTTCTTTCTTTCTCTGCTTAGAGGAAGCTACTGTTTTGATGAATTTTGGCATTTTTATTCCACTTTTCCTGTCTGCTGTCTCTCTTGGGTAAAGTTATTGCTACTGGCATTGAAATGGATCCCATTAGGACACCCCGGCTTTTTCAAAGCTGCCCAGGATTTGCACGGGAAAGCTCTTGCTTGCAGACTGTGTGAGCATCTACTGTGCAATTCTCTCCTGAAGAGCTGAAAACCTGGTGGTTGCCGTCATCTTAGTTTTAAATGCAAAACATGTCTGGAAACTCTGCAGTCGACTGAAAATCTTTTTCAAGCTTAAATGTAGTCATTGTACAAGTACAGGCTATCCAAAAATCCTGCATTTATTTTCCATATGAGACCAGAGCAGAGGATAAAAGGAAAAGATTTAGGTCACACAGAAGGGAAAGTAAAGGTTTTGCCTCCCAGACTCTTTGGAAGTGACTCACTTGCGCGTCACTTTTTCCATGCAGCCCTTGTCCTAGATCCCCTTGTGTTTGTGTGAGAGGTGAGCTGAAATCCACAGTACAACGTACAATCATTGGCATTTTCCTGTTCCTCAGTCCTGTGCCAAATAGCTGCTATTTGCTCGTGATAACATATTTTCTCCTCTCCTTAGTGATCTTCCAACAAAAGCCTCCATTAAAGTGATGACTCTGTTTCAGCACTGGTGTCAGGTCTGTGGTGAGGGACATGGGGAGGAATATCAGAAACACGGCTCTAATTAAGGTTCATTAGGTTTGCAACACACGGCAATTAGCGCTACAGAGCAGCGGTCTGCGCGTGCCACAGTCCTGTTGGGGACACTGCAAAGTAGTCCTTGCAAGAAGCAAAATATCTTCTCACTTTGCATTGATCAGAGGCTGTCTTAGGTCCTCCATCCTGCATTGGAGATCATCTTTCATAAGAAAACAAACAAACAATCCAAAGGTCATATCTTAAAGCTCTGATTATTGCTGTCTCTGAGTGCTGTTGCTTGGCATGTAAGTACTTGGTCCTCTTGGCTTGTGTCGTGGCGTCAGAGATGTCCCAGCCCATGGGTTTCTCTGGAAGTTCATCTGCTTCGCAAACGTGCAGTGTACGTCGGTAGATTTTAAGGAGAAGTTTGAGTTAGTTGTGGTTTTTGGATGCATTTGGTATTAGTGTAATGCTATTGCCTCACTACTCTGGTCACTTTGCTGCTCTTACTTCAATTAAGCAATTGAAGATACTGGTCCCTATTCTTTGGTCTGTGGGTCTTGTTGTCTATGGTGTATTCCGGGAGGTAGGAAAAGTGCTATTATCACTATTTTATGGGAGCTGAAGCAAACTGCCTAACAGATGTACCTTTAGCCAACAGAAATTTTGCCAGAGGTATTGTAGCCCCGGGGAAGCAGCTCTCCCTCTCATCCATTCAATTTGGGTTATTCTATTAAGCTAATATGTTTGGAAGCAGAAGGAAAACAAGCACTCCAATAGCATAACAGACTTGGCAACAGGAGAAAATTAATCTGCAGCCCAGCAAACTGAGAAATACTTATTGTAGCGCACAGTAAGGTTTGCGGGGTGATGAATTGTCCGTATTGTGTGGAACAGGACGTGGGACGAGAAGAGGGGTGAGCGTAGTTTTCCTGGAGGGCCAAATTGGTCGTCTTTGGTATCATCTTCCAGGGCCCTTCCTTTGCAGAGAGCACTGTTTTTTGCATAACAGGGAATTTGAAGATATATAGATACTTTTCTGGCCAGATTGGGTGTTATTTTCCTATGTTGTACCATGCAGAAAGCCCATATCTTTTATTTAATTTTTACATCTTTTGGTGTGTGTGATCACCTCGAATCTGGAGGAGGAACAGGGATGGGATTAGGGTTAGCAACGTGGCTGCTACAGGCAAGGTAAGACTACTACTTTTGGTAAGTCTTTCTCACTAGGATCTACATCTACCGAACCACAGTGTTTTTCTTCCTCCTAACCATCCTCACACCCTTCCTAGCCTTCCTCTAAGAATCATTCACCTCTTTTAAAGCTAAGCACTTTTCCTCTGGCCTGAGTTAGCCTGGCAGCCACAGAGCCACCAGTGGAGAAAGTCGAGAGGGAAATCTTGTACTTGCTAAAAGCTTAGCCGGGTTCAAAAGTGGCTGAAAAGAGTCGTGAAAGAAGAACCCAGTGTGGGCCATTAAATATAAACAACCTGGCCTGGCTGGGAAACTATTTTGAAGAAATATCACTACATTCTTGCACTCTTTCCCAGGAAGGGAGGATTTAGAATTAAATGGTCCTTTGGCCTGGTCTGTGCTTTTGTTTTTATTCTTAGGTTTTCATCTGCTTTATTTGGATCTCTACTTAAAACCTACTTCCTCACAAGATTTTTTTCTTCCTTCTCTTCATGTTTTTATCCTCTGCGTCTTCAAAGCCTCATGTAGAGCTATGGAGTGGTAAAAATGTTTTTAATTATTAAAAATACTTTGAGATATCTGTTAAACGGAGGAATAGCTGCTGAAACAGAAATGACAGCTGGAGATTTGTTCCTAAGCTGAGGCTTATCTGTTCTCTTGGGTGACTTGAGTGATTCCAGTTTACACTGAGTTTGAGGGCTTTGATCACCAGGTAATGATGTGGTTAACAGAAGATTGGATTTCCTGCAAGAAGCAATTACCTTGATTGATAAGAAAATTTGAGAAAATTCGTTCAGGACTTAATGAGATTGACAAGGTCATGGTTGAGCCAGGCACCCACCTTGAATAGATAAGGTTATGTGTTTAGAAGAAGTAATCCAAAGACAATAAGCCCCTCCAAAAAATGGATCATTTTTATCTATGCACAGATGATGAATGAAAACATTAGACTTGTGCCTGTGACAGAGAGTCTGGGGTGTGAAGATCAGGAGAAATTCTTCACAAAGTCATTTATAGCACCGGTATTTCTGCTGTCCCCTTTTTTTATGCTGTTCAGAAGAATATAAAAATGACTTTCACAATCTTTGTGGCCTCAAAAATCATCCTGGACTTTTATCTTGTAACTCTGAGAGGTGTTTTTCTGCTGAGAAACCTGAAGGTCATGAGACAAGGGATATCATTCCTGATTACGTGCTCATCTGCTACTGCCCGCGATGGGGTCCCTCTGGGCTGTCAGCAAAGCCAAAAACCCTTTATAAATTCATGAATCTGGGACTGTTTCTTAACTTGGCTCAAACAAGTATGTTTAAGATAATTAAATAAGACTTGGAAAGGAGATGGAAATAACAAACGAAAAGATATGATTTGTTGGGTTGGGTTTGTTTTCTTTTTTCAAATGTGCTAAGAGTCATTTATGGAAAAAAAAGTATATGTATATGATTTCTGTCTTGAAGTGATGCAATGGATTTTGTTATTTTGTTTTCAGTTGCAAATGGTGCTTGGAAACAGCATGATATAGAAACATCTTCTAAGGCAGACAAGTTTATACTCTTTTTAGTACACATGCAAGATGCCTTACCAAAAACAGGCACTTCAGACTTGTTTTGAAAGAGTTGTATAACTGTGTTTTGGAAAAGTGTCTTCACAAGGGTTTATATATGCTGTTTTTAAGTAAGCATGTGTGTGTGCATGCGCGCCTGCATATAGAAGGGGTAAATGTATGAAAGGAAAAGTAATAGAAGGTAGAGCAGGGAATAACTGAATATACTTCTTTTTTTTTTCAGACTGTAAGCTGCTCTTTGGATGCTGTATTCGCTTTTCCCTTTACAGAGGACTCCAGGATGAATGCAAAGACTATAAATGAATTCGTTAACTGCTGTGTTCCTTTTTCTGGTGAGTTTGTATATGCACCCAGAGAATCCTGCAGCTCCTGATCCACAGCAGGTTGGACTCATCTACTCTCAGGCTCAAGGAGCTGTTCCTTAATTCTGTACTTATTTCAGTGCTTTCGCGATTATGTGGAGTAAAAAACATTTTCTGTGCTTACCGTGGCAGGATTTCTGAATCATTTCTACAGAGCCCTATTATGCCTTACAGAACATTTTTGATTTCTTCTCTAATAAATTCTGCAGAAGGCTCCTAAAAGGGCTGAACTATACCTCTGAGGAGGCATTGTTTCTAGTTTCAGGTTTCAGCAAATAATGTAAGGAAACTACTCACATCATGTACAATTTGTTTATATTGTTATTAGCAACCCTGCATGAAAACATGCTTGAAATGCTAATAGATTATCTTGCTCTTAGTCTGAAAGGATCCTGCACTCTTAATATTATTAGAAGGATTAAATTATGAGTAGTTCTTCAGTCAATGGACAAGATCCTAATCTAATTTAACTGCTTTAATTCCTGGATGTAATATATAATGCTGGCAAGAAATTTAAAATGATGTGGAATTGATTCTTGTGAAGTCAGTGACTCTTTATAACATTTGCCTTTCCTTTTGCATTTCATATTTAGAAGTTCACCAGCGGTATAAATGAAGACATATCCTCCATGACAGATAAATCCCTTTGACTCAGAACAACAGAGGGACTGGTGCAGAGGTCCTCTTGGCACAAACAGGTAAATTCCTGTTCCTTGCAAGGCTCCCTATGTGTGGGGGGCTCCTTTTTATTTGTGTGAGTCTAATCCCAAGGAAGAAAGCTGAATGACAGCTTTTCAAAGCAGATTCAGGAGAGGGATATGTTGCGTAGATACAAAGGGATGTTGCTCACATCTAAGTTTTCTAGGCTTCCTAATGTGTGCTGAAAATGTTTTCTTTCTTGTTTGATGAACATAGGATTTCTCCTTTAAATCATGCTATGGCTGCTAGCATCATTTCTTTGCCTTGCCGATTTGTGGAAAATGTTCTGTCTCTTCTCAGCCATGTTGTTTGGCTGATCACCTCACCAAAAAAAAATAACAGCAAATATTTTCCTCTATTTCTTCCCTATGAAATCTCCCTAATTACAGATTATCGCACATACAGAAACCCATTACTGCTGTATCTGTGTTTGCCTAGTGAAAAGCCTGGGACTTAACTATAGATGTATTACCAGATCTTGAAGGCTCCTGAATCTCAGTGGTGTGATTTTCAGCTTATTCCTAGCTGAATTTAAAAGACTGGAATTCCCTTAGACTTCATTCCTGAATTGCCAAGATGGTATCAAGATGGTATTGGTAATCGAGAGGACTTTGCCTCTTGTGAGATGTCTGCCACAGGGGTGAGGTGCTTAATGGTACCAGCCATGGTGATGGTTACTTTTCCTTCCCCACCCAAGTCTGCTCAGAAGTTCAATTCTGAACCTGAAAACTTACTAAGACATCATATATCAACACGTTCATCCGTTAGGGTTTGTTTCTCCAACTTCAACCATCTTAAAACATAATATTTCTCGTTATCTGATGGAGTAGAGAGTATTAAAGTCCTTCTAGGAGCATCCCAATGCTTTTAGCTTTTCTGTTGTGCCCAGTGTTTCTGGTTACCCTGAGTTAGTGTTTGGTGCTGAAGGTGCCTACTGCTCCTGATGGCAGTTCATCAGGTTGGGTAATGTGCATAACCACCCTGTTTTCTTGCTCAGATTTGAAGGTATATTGTGGAAGTCCTGGCATTCATCTTTATGCAGTCGGGAGTTAGGATTCCTGAGGCATATAATGGAGACAGGACTTGGGAAAAAATAAAATAAAAAAGAGAGACAAGAGCAAGTTAATTTGTCTTCCTTTATTGACTGCAAAATCACGAATCTCCTCTACCTGGAGATCTGCCAGTGCCCCAGCCTACCAGCCTTGGATCATTGCCATGGGGAACCTCCTAAGCTCTCCGAGGAAAGGTCGTTCCTTTCCTGGGGGTGGAAGGCAGGCACTAAAGGTGTGCAGTTCCCCTTGTTGTACGGACTTCCATCTTCAAAAGAGGAAGATGGGTCAAGTCAGTGGATGGGTGTTAAATCATCAGATCTCCAGAACTTTATCACCTAAGTCATTGTGCTTCACATGGCACAAGTTTAGTGACGGCATAAATCACAAGATAGGTTACCTATCAGTGTGTGGATGCATTGGTAAGAGAGAAAGTGGCAGACTGACAGTGAAGTAATTAATAAGAGAAATGGAGAAGAACAAAGTGATTTACTCGTCTGACCCAGATTCATCTAAGCACCATGAGGCACTTGCTTGGCTTTGCACTTATGAATGGCTTCTTGGAAGCCCTTCTTTCCTTAGAAGCTGAGGAAAATATTCACAAACTCAAAGGTAATATAATTTTAGCTGGGTTTTAGTGCAATGTTTTCTCCTTCCTCCACTTAGGTTGCATGTGTCCTTCCAAGCCTATGCATGTTTATCCCAGCTATTCATGAATTCACACAAATGTTATAGAGTTCTGTTTCTTACTTTGAGAAAAAGCAGACAACTTGTAACTCTGTAATAAAAACACTAGCACAGAAAAATGTTCTCCTTTTCCAAAGCAAAGTGCATTTAATTAGCATAAATCTACTGTGCTCTGGAGGGAAGAGAGAAATAGCTCCCAGGATTTGTAGGAGCAGAAGTGACTTGAAAGATCTGGAAATGACCTTATCCAGAGTGCTGGAAAACAAGCATTTTGATAAAATAAAAGAAGGAATTTGCTTTAGAATGGGACCTGTTCAGTGTGGCAGACCAGACCAGCAATGGGAAGCAAGACATTTTTCCCATATGTTGTTGTAGACTAAAGACTTTTTTGGGTCGGTCTTTTGCAATCCAGTGTCAGCAAATCAAAGATGAGCTGAAATTGACAGTGGGACAGTCATTGCTCCCACTTTCTATCAGTGTTTCCACTACCTGTCTGCTGCTGTGTTTAATCCCACCTTGAATTAATTCAGCTATTTTAGCTGTGTTGGTTTGGCTTTGGGGTGCTGGAAGACTAAGGGTTAATAAACCTGCATTTCCATTGCTTGTTTAACCTTTAAAATGAGAACATTAGAGGCTGTGAGGGATTTGAAATAAAACTTCCCTTCAGATTACGGTGACAGCTTCAACTTGACTTTGCTTTACAAGGATTTAAAATCAAAAGAGTTTTCACTTTTTCCTGAAATCATGCAGTGCCCTTTTTTAGCTTAAACCCCAGGATAATTTTTCATTGTTCTTGATAGGAACTCTTTTGACGCTGTCAGCCGAGCAAAGTTTGTATTCATCCAGGCTTTATATCTAATGTTTTCTTTACTATCAAGAACAGTTGCAGTCCAGGTTAACCTTTCAGAGCGTTTTTTGCAAGACACCAACTAAACAGGCATCAAGCTAAACATCGGAATCCTGCATGATGGAATTGCAATTGGCTGCGAATACCTATTGCCTGACATTAGATGGTATTTATAACACGATTCTTATTAAAAATTGTTTATAGGTATCTGGTAGTATATCTTAATTATAGCAGGTAGGAAAGATTCTGGGCAGGTCGTTGTCTTTTTTTTTTTTTTTTTTAACAATTCGTATTTGTGACAGTTGTTTTTGTAAGGTGAGTGGTTCAGCTGAAATGGAAATTGAGTTAAGTCTAGAAATTTGCAGGAATGCTGAAGTTCATAACAGGTCAGAGCAGGTCAGAGCAATGATTCGTCTAGGGTGGTATCTTCCCTTTGACAGGAGCCAGGAGCAGATGGTTCAGAGAAAGGTTTAAAACCCCTATAATGGACAATTTAACAATAACATGCCTGGGGGAAGTTTCTGGCCAACCTCAAGCAGGTAGCGCTCCGCTTATGTCCTAAGGCATTAGCGCTGAAGTCCCTTAAACACGATGCCATCGCACCTGCCGTAACCGTTGACAGAAACCTATTGGGTCATTGAAATATCACACTTCTCATCTCAATAAACCCTCAAAAGAAGGCATTTTTGCCTTCTTTTTCCAAAGCTTCATTTTCACAGTATTGTCCTTTGGAAATTATTTCCCCATACACCACTTGCTGCCGCGTGTTTCTCTGTCTGCTCCACGTAGGGAGTCTGTGCCCATTTGACACATCTGCAGATGCTTTTGAGGGACTGACAAGTCTCTCCGGTACCACAACAGAAAGACACTCTCATCCGTCCCTAGCGCTGGGGATGCTGTCAGCAGCAGCAGCAGCATCTGCTGCCAGGATGCTACGGAACATAAATCTGCTGTAAAGACAGTGCTGCCACAGCCCCTGCAATCTGCAACTCTCAGAAAACCTACCTTTGGGCAATAGCCATTCTTATGTTTAATATTTGGATGGATGGATGGGTAGATTTCCATCTGCCTTGATTTAGTTGCTCTCCATACTTGAAATACCTCTCCACATGTAGGCATCAAATCACAAATCTTGTCTTTAAAAGAGGTTAGATCATATTTTGGTGGTCCTCTAAGAAGGATGCAGTATGCACCCATTCTTACCCTGGTATGGAAATGAATGTGTATTTAGGAGGCCTGGGCAGATTTGTGAAGGATCCTCTCTGTTTCAAATGCCGAAGTGAGTAGGAACTTTGCATGCAAATGGGCCGGAGATCAGAGCCGTGAGTGAATCTGCCCTCCAGTGATTTCTTCCAAGTCTTCTACAGCCAGCTTTATTCTGGAATACAAAACTACTTAATGCAAATGAATAAAAACCTGTGCTAGTCTGATCTGCTCCTTTTCTTATCTCTTTCTTTACTTGCGATACTTGTAAGGAGTATCTAATGGAAAAGAGTTTGCTTGGCAACAGCAGTTCACCCTTCCTCTCATAAGGAAACTGTTTGTTCTCTGGTTCGTGTCGGTGAGGTTTGAGGTGGGCACTGAGAATCACATAAAAAAGGGAGATTTGGGCCTTGATTCTCCACCATATTACGCAGGGTGTACACCATGGTCCACGCTGGTTTGACCACTGCTGCCAAGCAATAGGAGCAGGCTGGTGTGACAAGGGAGCAGGCTTCTCAGTGACCTTGAGGTAGGTTGACATGTCTTCATCGCTAAAACTTTAGGACCTCTAAGATCAGAGGTGCTTGGAGGCAATACGAGCTATCTTGTCGCACTGCTATGGGACAAGGTCCTGAAAGCTCCTTCAGATCCAGCTCCCTCAGATGCAGCCCCCTCAGATGGACTGAGCAAAAATCCTGCTAGAATAGTCTCTGCATTAAATAGAAGTATGGAATCATAAATCACTTTATTAGTTCAATAGGGTGCCTAAAGGAAAGCCGGGAGCTGTTGTGTTTAATGATTTCTTTATGGCAAATCCTACCATGCCATGACTTGCTTTTGTTTTTCTGTAATTACTCATGGTTAAAATAACATGCTGTGCAAATGCCATAGGTAGAAGTTGTTTAAAGCAGCTTTTATAGCAACGATGAGTTTCGTCCCACACAGCCCATCCCACATATTTTGTGCTCTTCTCCGAGTCAAGTGTGTCTCAGTACAGAAACTGCTCCCAGGTTAAAGTTTCTTCTTTAAAAAAAAAAAAAAGTGTTATCGACCTAACTTTTCTTTAAGAATAGCATAAGATAATTTAGCGAAAGGTACATTTTGAGTGCAGTCTGCAGCAACTAATGGCAGCATTTCCTACAATATTAACATTACACTTCTGTGTACTTTAATGGACCTTATAGCGATGTTTTTATCATTTCACCATAGAGAACAATGGAAAAATATTTTTATCTGCATTGCATATTTGAAAAGGGGAAAAAAAAGGAATTTTGGATGAGCTTTCTTCATCTTTACTTTCACAAGTGCCATTTCTTTCATAAAAGTAAAGGTTTGCCATTCGTCTATTTTTTGCTCCAAAGTCGGCGTCTTTAATGCTCACTTGAAGAGCAGCTAAAGCAGGTGCAAATGGAGTGGTCAGTTTGCAGTGTTGCACCTGGAGGTTCCTATATCACACTCGTTACCAATGTTATAAAGCTTAATACATTTTGTATGCTTAGGAGACTGTGAATTACAGATTGGAGTTTGTTTTAATCTATCAGGAAATAGATTATAATTGAAGTTTGGAGTGGAGAGGGGATGAGAGTTCATTATGTTGGATAAATTGGAGATCTAACGAGCCTGCTGGCAGAGCCACCTTTGCTGGCCCTTGACCTGTCAGTGAAACCCGGTCCCGCTGGTGTTTTTCTCTTCCGTTGCGCTTGCAGGGCTCTTCAGAGCAGCCATCAAGGGCCGTGTCAGGTGGCCTCTATTGATTTACACGGAAAACAAGTCGCTGTGCAGCTTGCTCTGTTTTCTGATCATTTCTCAAGTTGAGTCTTTGAGGTTTCTGGACAGTTGAGGCAACAAGTACAGGCTTGCCACCTTAACCCTAGCTTAGCTGAGGAACATGTTCCTCTAGACGGAAATGAGCATACTGACACTGAAAAACAGAAGAAGATGAATTAAATGTTTAACCGGCACTTTTCAAGGTGCACAAAAATTATCTGTTGAGCAACTTCACTGAATACCTTCAGGGAGGGCCAAGGAAGAGGATGTCCGTTTGTGGTTATGTAGATGTGAGGCTTGCTGAAAAAAAACATTTCATTGAAATGAATAGCGACTGTAGCCTGGCACAAGCAGTCAGACACAACAGTTCCTCCAGACTGGGCTATTTTCCCAAAGATTGCCCAAAATCCTTTAGTTCTCCTTTACTGCACTGATATCCAAGTGAAATCCCACCAAACTTTATTGTAACAAAAGGTGTATCTTTGCTCCTTAGAATAGTGCTCTTCTACATTAAATTATCTTCTTTTACAAACCAGATGACTCATATCAGGAGCATTCTTAAAAGCCTCTAGAAACATGCCTGTGTTCTTCACAAAATTCTGCCTTTTTGTTAAGTAGCACTCAGACAAACTAACTTCAGTGCCCATCACTGCCTGCTCCTGTCTTTTGCCCATCACAGATGGCAGGAGACACATTTGAGACCAGTAATAACAGAAGCTGTCAGCAATTCTTCTAATAATATGACCACACTGCCTCCTCTAAAGACAAAATAACAGGATTTGTATAGCAGAAACTATTGCTCAGTGACGGGGACATCATCATCTGTCATCGCTGTTTGTTTTATTTCTGAGGAAGCTACTCGTGATGCTTGAAGTGGTTTTAAGCCACCATTTGCCTTCTCAGCTTCAAACATAATGCAAAGCCAGCGGTGGTTTTTCCTCCAACTCGTCTCTTCTGGAATACACACGAGCTCCGCATTCAGTCAGTTGGGTCCACCACTCAATATTGCTGATTTTTCCCAAAAGATACTGGAGGACTTAAATGTACTAGAAGAGAAAAGGTCAGGCTTATTGGTCGCACACTTCTTGAACATTTATGTGTCTGTACCAAAGTCCAGCCTTTTCTTTTCTATTTGCCTTTTCTTGGCTGGTCTTTCTAGCCAGCAGCTTCAGCAAAGCAGGACCTGTCTGGACATAGACAGGACTATCCTGCTGACTGAGAGCCTCACCAAATCCACACCTGAAGGAAGAAGGTACTAGATAATATTGGCACTGAGGCACTGCAACCCGTTTTTTTTTTTTGTTTGTTTTGTTATTCATTTTAACACGATTCTACAAGTTTTCATTTCACTGACAAAACTCCTAACTTGGGTTCAGGCCCATCATGGCAAGTTCCACATATAACTGCAAACTCTTGACTTGTTCACAGGCTTCTCATCTCACTCCTGGTTCTCCATCACCTCTCCCGTGCTAACAAGTGGCCTGGCTTGCTGATACAGAGCACAACTATTACCTTGAGCCCTGGCAGCTCAGTGGCAGGAGCATCGGAGCGCTTTGGATATGAGTCCCTTTTGCTGACCTGGGTCGCCGTCAAGGACATCTGTTTTCAGCTTCTGCGGCAGCCTGAACTTTTCCTGAAGCCCTTAGGAATACCAGAAGAGAAGTTTCCCACCTGCAGCTAGTCAGAAAATGGTATGTTTATGTTTTTCTCCCTGAACAGCTGTTTACCTTTTGCTTTTAGATATTTCACTGACTGGGCAATAATTTATGTTTACCTCTCTGCACACACCTAGAAAACAGTGTAGAAGATACTGGTGGAGAGGAAGATATTGATGATGTAGTGATGTACTATTTGGAATTTGAAAGTGATGAGTTTGTTTCATTTGTTTACGTCAATTCCTAGCATGTTTATTTTTTCGGTTGACATAACATTTTCTTGATTTTCCTTAATCTTTTATCATTTTTTTCTTTTACTTACATCTCTCCTTTGTCTCTTTATTTGTTCTCTTCTCTTTCCTCCTTTTGTTAATTTGGCCTTGCTTGAAATTCCTGGCTTTTTCTCCAATTTTCCATCCCTGGCAAGAGACCGACCGCTCTTTTCACTGTGATCAAACACAAGGTCTGATCACGCTTCCCTTGACACTAAGGAGAGAACCCCTGTGTGCGTGTCCCTCTCCTGCTAAGTGATACAGGCAACTCGTGAGCGATGACAAAACCCAGCTAAGCGGTGATGAAATATAAACATTTTCTGGCACCCGGCTGAAAGCCAACATTGAGTATAGGTGGTGCCATTGTGATTGATTTGCTGGTGGGATCCAAAGGGAGGGATGGAGCCATCCAAGTGTTAAGAGTCTTTACTAGCAGCGCAGATGACAGACTCAAGACAAGCCCTAAGGAGTATGTCTTTGAAATTTAATAACATAAGATGAAAAATATTCCACACTTCACTAGCAAATCTAATGCCACACTGTGAAAGCATTTTGAAGCTTTTTCTTTTCTTTTTTCTTTTTTTTTCTTTTTCTTTTTCCCAAGTAAAAGGAAGCGAGATGGTTTACAAAAGTTGATTAAGAATGTGGTTTCCACACTGCTTCATTTTAGAAAATCATGCTGATGGCTGATGTATGTTTTCCCGTACTTTATAACTTTTGAAGTGTATTAATTTTCCCTGCTGGGGAAAATGTCGTTCAAGAAGATTGGGGGAGGAAGGAGGGGGCCTGACATCCTTATTAGGCTGTCACATGAAGACTACTCGGCAGACTCTTCAAGGTCTGTGTCGCTGCGAGAGTGACAGGCTAATAGGTTCTATTCTTAAATTCTAAGTATCCTTGATAGTGCACCGAGCAATTTATCTTTAAAATAAAAAAGTGAAAAAAAGTTCTGCTGATACATAGTTGCAGAAAGTCACTGGGAGATAGCTGAATAAAATTGAATTTCCCCTATCTTTTGAAAATATAAACACAGCGTATTGGCATGCTTGTCTCTGAGTGCCTGCACCCTCACAGGATAGGGCCAGATGTAATTACCTGCATACTATGAATTTCATTCCTATCGCAGGATCTTCAGGCGGAAATATCACATATTCCCAAGCCTGCGAGCGGCTGCCGTCGTTCCAATGGGAATAGCGACTTTTGATGACACGATCCATTGTGGCGTGAAATAAGTTCACATCGTTACGTGTATCTGGGAGACGCACAAATGAGATTTCATAATATAGAAATAAATCAAATACAAAATGGGTATTTACTCACCATCCGGTCTCTGAGATCAGGAAGCGGAGGCTTAGCCGGAGCAGTGATGCTGAGGACTCCACGATGCCGGCATTTTGCCTCTGATGTCATATTTTTTTAATCCAGCCATAAATTTCTAGGTGTGAGAACACAGTGCAAGATGCTAGGCATGCATTTGAAAGAGTAATAGATAAACAGCCTACGTATGTAAGAGGGAAAAAGCTTTGATAGTGTAAGGGAGTTTGCCTAAGCAGTTTGGAGAGTCAGTGAATGGCCCATCACTAAATGAATAACTCTGCCTTGAGAACATTCAGGTCGGCCCCAGCCTGTGAAATGATGCAATATAAATGCAGCTCATAAAGTTCACCTCCAGACAGGACAAGGAAGAAAATCTTTGCTTTTTGAACACATCAGGTGCATTCACAGCATGCTGCTGGTCTTGTTTTGTCTTGAATTGAAAGGCTTGAGATGAAAAAAGAGGAAAATGGGAATGATGAATTGGAAGAAACAGAAAGAAACCAGGAGGAACCAAGTGCACCCACTACCTGCTGTGTGTGGTCCTGGCTGACTGTCAGCGTGGATTCCTCTTTCTTTCCATCTGTCTTCCTCTATAAGATATTGCAGCTGTACACAGAGCTGGAGCGCCAGGTCCTCTGTTCCCCAAACCTTTAGTTAGAAACCAACTGTCTCAGAGCATGCCTATGTATATACTTACATACTCAGAGCACATCTCAGTATGTATGCCAGTAAATTAGACAGTGCTTGGTATGTAACCCATCATGCTCTCCCCGGGCTCTTCCTGCTGAAATACCCTGCAGCTTCTCATTTCTTCTAGTATGGGGTTTCTCCTATCCTGCCCCTGGCTTTGGTGGTGTTATTCAGGGCCTAGCTCATATGCTGCCTTAACTTGACTATGGTTATTTTATTACTGTTGTCTATTTTCTGTCCTTTCTTAGGTGGCCTCTTGATTAACCTTATATACTTTCCTATAGTCCATGGCATCCAAGCGCAACTCTCCTCCTAGGAATGATATGAGCAGCTAATGTCTTTTAAATGATCCTGTGCTCTTAGGAATAACTTCAGAGTTCAGATAAAACCAGGTCAGTCTGAAATTGTTTCAGGCTCCTATACTCAGCTTATTATAAAATAACAAGGAGCTGGAGGTTTAAGAAGCAACTCTTTAGTATCCACTAACAAATCTTCATTTATAAATAATATAAAGCTACTGGGGCCATGCTCTGTTTTCAGACTGCTAAAGCTTGGAGTGTGAAGATCTCAAAGAGGTGACAAGGTGTGAAAAGCTATGGGAGAATGTAGCCTCGTGCATTGATTCTACCGTGCTGTGGAACCGTGAAAAGCCAGTATGCCAGGTAGCTGCTTTCTAGATCCTGCCTTTCCTGGAATAAACATACCCATCTCGGGTAAAAATGTATAGCATTTCACTGAAAGGTGAAGCCTTTCGGTGCTTGAGTGTGTGTGGATTTATAACGTGCTCTGAGATGTGACGAGGTTTTTACTCCTCTGTACGTGAGCTTTTAATCTCTGTCACGTATAATGTGGAGTAGTCTTTTTCATTTATTAATTAATTGAAATACAGCGCAAGTTGCTAATGAAAACAAGATTGAAATATAGTTGTGTGGAAGACAAATGGGAATAGGAATTGCGTATACACCTCTGGGAGGACTTGAAGTCTTGCTGCACCCCAGGCATCCTCTTGGAACAGGGTGTTTGATGGGAACTGACCTGTTTGGCACTAAGAGAATTTCCAGCGGAGGTTTTCTGATGTGATTTAGTGGTCTGAGAGCCTCACTCAGATCCTGATCCTGAATTTACCATTGATTCCCCCTGTTCATGCAGATCCAGTGCTAATACTTTTGCCTGACTTAAGTATTTGAATTATAGATCTTCAGATGCTAAGAGAAAATGTGATTTTAATTTTAAGCAGGGTATCTCTTTATCACCCAGAGCATCAGAGTTCTCTGTGTGTGTGCATGTTTTTTTTTTTTTTTCTTTTCTTTAATTTGGGGAGGTTTGTACACTTCTGCCTCAAACTTGAAACTTAATGATCTTAGGATTCCTGAGAACATCCATGAATCTTCTGCTGAGCTCCATAAGCCAAAAGACATCTGCAGAAGGTTGGCTGCTGTGGTGCATAGGGTGGCTTGACTGCAGAGGCCATTTCTTCTCCCTTGACTCTCAGTGTCTCAATTCTATTAAAAGGCAACCGAAAAGCCTTCCCTAGTATTGCTACTGCACAAATCCAATTCACCACCACAGTATCCTGGCTGCAGAGGAAAGAGGAATATTGGCCTGATAGTGAGTGCTGTGGTTGGTGTCTGTGGGCCAGCATTTCTTGGTACCTAACAACTTTTTCATTAGAAAATTAAATCCTGTTGCATTAAATAATTAGGTGGATTAACTGATCTCCTTCCCAGTTGTTCAGTCACCTCCATGTGAATGCAAACTAATAAAGCCCTGGATCTGTTATGTCCCTGTGATGTGCAACTGGTTCTTAGTTAATGCACTTTTGCCATAATTGCTTTTTAACAGAGTAGATTAGAAGATTATCTTTAAATTAAACTGTATTTATAATAACAAATAGAATCAGATGAATTATATGTTAATCAGTAGATTCTAACACTTAAACGATTTTCTAATGCTGGTTTGCTACAATTACTTGATGTTTTTAGGACCTCTGATTTAATCAGTAGCTTACCCGTGATTTATTATGGCAAAAACAACACTGCAAAGAACAAAATATTTCACCAGCCAGGATACGGAACGAGATAATAACAAATTATTTCTAGTCATTATCATCTCTCTGCCGGAATTGTTGTCCTCGTTATCCCAGACATCTTTGCTCAGAGGCTAATATCAGTAAATCCGGAAGGTAGCGTTTCTCTTAGGAATTCAGCAGGCTGGATCTACTTTGGAAACAGCCATTCCTTTGCTGAATCATTCCTTGCTGCAAAGATCCTAAGTCCATATTCTGTTTATTTTTGCCTAAGGGCAGGCCAGTGGTATGCAGGTGAGAGAAAGCATCCTGATAATGAGAATAGAGCAAAGGGGAAAAGAGATGTCATGGTTTCTTCATACAGAGATCTCTCCTTGATGTTGTGTTAAAAAAAAAGAATGTACAGGTTGATACAACTCTGGGTAAGAGGTATCTTTCCCCTCTCTCCTGCCCTCTCAATTTATTGCTGACACATTTCAATACGTTAAGCTGTCTGCAGTGTCTGCTCCCGTTCAAATTTCCAAATTTGCACTAAGTGCCATGGAGGACTATTCTCACAACAGCCATTGCCAAAAGCATTAGGAACATTAAAGACTTGATGGTGCCTGTGAGCTGTGCTGAAGCAGAAAGAGCTGTGCTGAAGAGAATTTCCTGGCTGAGGAAATGAGAGAGTGATGGTCTCAATTGATTTTATTTGTCTTCTGTGTTTTTGAAGAAAGTCTGGACAAGTTAGCTGAGTCCTGTAAAGACTTCTGGGTGAATCAGACAAATGAAGCATTGATGGCTAAGCAGATGTAGCAGAGAGAGTTAGGAAAAACCTAAATTTTCTTGTTGGAAAGTGAGCTGAGGAAAAAGTGTGAACTGGTGTGGTAGAGGAACAGAGACCACAGAGAAGCAGGTTGGTCAGAATAGATGAAAATTATAATCTCTTTAGCAGCATTTTGCCAGGGGAAGACAAATAAGAATCAGGGGGCAACAGGGAGGACATCATGAGAAACGGGAATGAAGATGTGAAAGGAAGAATGAGATTAGATATAGCTTGGATGCTTCAGTATGAGGAACTGAAGCTGATGCTCAGGACCAGAAGTATGGTAAGGAGCCTGGAGAAAGCTTAAAAAGAGTAAGTTTTAAGTTAATAAGAAGATATGCAGGTTATGATAACATTGAGACTGACCAGAACTCTGGAATAAATGGAGTTTCCACAGTGAATTTTCAGCAGGAATCTTTCATCTGAGCTCTGCTTCAAACATGCTTCTTGATTTTGCAAGTAGAAATAAGAGAAAATAAACAAAACCTCTAAAAGCAAGTGTATTAGGCCAGATTTCACTGTTGGCAGCATTGGCATCTGCTACTGCAGTTATATCTGAAGTTAAAATCTTGGCCTCTGGCCTGTGAGCAGCAGTGTTTATGACCATTCTGGATGCAGTTCAGAGCTATGCTAAGTGATTCCATTTGAAAGACATTTTTCAATTACAGAAAAACAATTTTGGGAAAAGGCTTTGTTCAGAAATACTTGTTGAAATTCCATTTATGCATCCTGGCATGACTGCTTTGATTTTGCTGCTAAAGCTCTTGAGAAGCTAAAGTAACTCCACAGTGAGTATATTAGTACTGCATAAGGAAAATCAGAGATTAATCTGAGCCAAACCAACCTTTGGATATAAATATCAGGGACTCAGGTGCGGTTTGTGTATGGACAGGGGGCTGAGTTTTCCCTTTGTAGTTGCTACAGTCCAAGCTTTAACCCTGAGCATCCCAAGCCGTTGCAGAAATCCAAAACTGGATTTGAACCCTGATTTAAAGAAATGCAGTGTAATGAAGCTGCGTGAATATGCAGGCTTATCTTTAAGAAGACAGATCTGAAATCTGACTCACGATAGGAAGAAAGGATAGACACAAAAATAAGTGGAAATTCAGCCCAGTTTAATCATAATGATTCCTAAAAGTTAATAACACTAATGCATTAATTGCATTATGGAATGATCTATTCACCTGGAGAAGCCAGATGAGAGATCTGCTCTGGGAATGGAGTCACAAGAGTGTTATCGCATACTTAGAAGCTTTCCCAGTGTGGTGGGACATAGCTCTAGGTTTTCTTATCCAGCCAATAAATCCCTGGAATTCTGCCCAAAGATCACTGCTACTTCTCCAAGGGAGGGCATATAAAGGGAGGCCTTTAGTATAAATTGAAGAAAAAAAAGACAAAGAATGGCCATTTCTCAGGGCAGACATAGATAATGACCCTACCATATAGCTTAAGCTTCTTCTAGTATGGGCTTCCTGAAGCCCCAGGATCTGGGGGTTTTCCAAAACACACGGCACTGCAAGAATAAGGCTTGAGCTCCGACAGTGCAAACTGTGCATTGCAATAGCTCCAGTTCTAGGTAGGACTATTGCACTGAAATGTTATTATGCACTTTCCAATTAAGAATAATACACAGCACATTTATGAGGGCATTTAAAATTTGTAGTGGATAATGGAATTTATTATAAATTATTCTATAGGATCATAATGGAATTTATAAGTGATTTTTTTCCCCATATGATCATTTTCTGTCCTGTCAAATTAAGTTGTGTAGTTGATGTTCACAGACATGGAGAGGAATCCATAAAGTTACCGAAACCCAGTTGTGTGAGCACACTGGTTTGAAAACTTGTGGAACAAATATGTGGAACTTATATTAAAAAAAAAAAAAAAAAGTGAGGAAATAGTTCAAGTGGGAAACGTCAGGAAAAGAATAAATGTTAATGGAGCTTGGAAGAGCTGAAAGGAGACGTTTTAGCTTGTTCCTAAGCTCACCGAGTGGAATGATGTGTGGGAAACCAGAAGCCATGGCTTGCAATGGGACCCATCTAAGTATTGGTTGGAAATGAAAATAAACAGTATGGAACAAAGAACAAATATGATGTAGAAGAAGAGCACGTAGACCTGAAGAAGATACATTGAGAACAACATGTGCAACAAGAAGAAAAAAGAACTTATGGAGAGGGAGAGGAGTTATTAGAGCCTGTTTTCAAAGAGACAAAGAACACCAAGGGGTTCAACAGGAGCATTTTGGGGTAAGCTAGGAGGAGATGGGAA
>JAWLRI010000801.1:1520443-1531308 GCA_034781795.1 Crypturellus tataupa | reverse complement strand
AGCCTGTTTTCAAAGAGACAAAGAACACCAAGGGGTTCAACAGGAGCATTTTGGGGTAAGCTAGGAGGAGATGGGAAGGTTTCTGAAAATTATGTTAGATATGAAATATTCACAGGGACTTTCAGCTAGTTCTTCTAAGACCTTGCGAGCTTGAATTACCTCCTATCACTGAGGACTTGCCAGAATATACAAGTAGAAAAAGCAGTGAGAGGAAGGTAATACAGCTATTGAAGACAACTGCAATCTTTTGGCGACCATGGCGGTGTAAGTAGTAGCTGTAGCCATCAAGCAAATGGATGGCTCTTCTTGACAAGGCACCTTTGGAAACCTGGATTCAAGTGAAAATGGTTAAAACTGCCTGTCCACCTGCAGCCATAGAAAAGGGATATATTGGCCTGGAAGAGCCTTGCCTTCGACAATTAGGGCTGTAGCTGCCTCTGTGAGCACAGCAAAGAGCAGCTTGCAGTCTTGAGCCATCAGGACTCAAAGGGGAGCTCAAGGAAAGGAAGCACGTCTGCTATCTGTGCCTGATAAATGACTGCTTGGGTCTAGTAGGCATTTTCATTTTGGAAACTGTTATATGTCATGGACTTTAGCTTGAAAGAGCGTTCACTTTGCAGGGTCTGAGCCAAACGCCCTCAGATTTGACCTATGATGGCTTCTCAGGCAATGGATGAATAATCCGTAAAGAATTAGAAATATTTTTGGCTGCATATAAAAGCAGTAATGTAGCAGGCAGTCCAGGACAACAACTGAAATTTGATATATTGCAGACACTTAGAGCGTAGGTGGTGCCACAAAACAAGTCAAAGTGTTAATTTTTTTTTTAATGTCACTTAGCTGTAGTGTTGCAAACCGTTTTGTGTATGCGTGAAGCTATAGGAAATATATTGAGGAAGACCTCTCTTTCAGCGCTGTATAGCTACATCTCATTACCTAACCATAGATTTTTATTGGATTCCAGCCAGCAACTGGGTATTAGCGTTGTAAATGCCTTGATGACATATGACATTTGTTATGCTCGAGAGCAGTGTTCATTAAGGTAGGCAGTAGCAGCCAGGCTGGATTTTCTTGAAGTATTTAGCCATTAGTTGACGAGCAGCGAGAGTAATTTGGCAGATGGTGGTGGCGGAGGAGCCCAAAGAAGTGTCACCGTGTGTGTCAGCTCTTACGGCTCCATCGATGCCTCGTGTGCACAGGTAGCCAGGAGACCTGCTGTTGGCTTAAAGAAGCAAATGCTTTTGTTGTTGTTGTTTTTCTGCATGATGCCTGGAGGCTCCACTGGACAAGTTGTACAAGCTCCTGCCCTGCTCAGCCTGAGCAGATGGGAAGCGGAGATCCAGGAAAACTACATGCCCTGTACTAAGCTAGGGAGTCAAATTGTTATTGGAGCCGATCTGCAAACTTGTCCTTCCTCTGCCTCAGTCACAAATCTGTTGATACTTTACTAATGCTCTTGCAGCAGGCTCATGGATTTGTGCATATAAAAGTTATTAGGCTCCTGCAGCAAATATTCTCCCGCAATTAAAGTGCTAAAGACTTAGATTTTTTTCCTCCTCCTCTCTGCCCTTGAAACACCGATACAGACACTTAAAGTACCCAGAAAGTGCATGCAGAAAGTGTGTGCTCCACACACCACACTTCCAGATGGGTATAGACATAGATGTGGGTTTTAGGGGGAGCTGTTCCACCCTTTTTAAGAAATTTAACTGTTAGCATAGCAGAGGCTGCTCCATCTCGGGATAATGCCAAGATCAGCTGTAAAATCTTTTATGTGTTCTTTAATAAGCACACACATGTGCATATATGGGGTATAAAGCAGAGTGCTCCAATTGGAGAGATCTAAAAAGACCTGTGGCAGGATAGTGTTAGCCTGGGAACAAGTCTGTTCGGCTGCGCATGGGAACAGCAGGAGAGCAGGAGCTGGGATGGGGGTGTCCTGCAGGCACAAAGTCGGGCTTTCTTAGTAGGATAAGGCTGCTGATTAAAGTACATGTGCAGGGGGGCACAGCAACCGCAGCGCGCGAGCGGGCACCCGCCTTCCTTGTAGGGGCTCTGAGAGACCTGCAAGTGTCAGCAGATGCGGGACTCCGCTGGCCCCCTGACAGATTTTGCAGCGCTGTTTGTGCAGTGAAGGCAGCGAGTGTGACAGGGCTGAGCAATGACAGTAACGGGAATGTTTAGGGAAGGGAAGCAGCCTAATAGAGACGCTGCTGTTGACAACATGCTTGTGGTAAAGGGAGACTCCCCGTTTGAGCTTTTACTGGGGAAAAAAGGCAGCATTGCATCTATTTCTGCGTATGCTTTTTGTTTTGTTTTCTTTTCACACGCTTTCTGTGCACCCGTCTCTTTTTACTCTGGTGTTGAAATGTTATTTACTTGTTATGTGGAAGAAAAATACTAGTCACCCTATAGCACTCTGGTTGTCTTGAGTTATCGCTGCGGTGTAGGCAACACTTGAAGGCTCCCTTGTACTCAGCAGCAAGTAAGGCAGGAGGAGATAGCATGAAAATTTGCCTTTTTTTTTTTTTTTTTTGGCATCCAGAAAAGTTTATGGGAAAAAAAGAGGCAGAATAAACAGACAGGAGAGGTAGGAGAATTGAAATCAGAGGAGATAAAGGATGACACTGAATAATGCTACCCCTGGAGGGAATGGAGAGTCAGGACCTGCAAAGCCCGTTTTATTGCTCTCCTCTCTTTCCAGAGGCCATGGAAAGTAAAGGGACAATGACCTTAAATGAGGCACAGAAGAGTCCTAAGGGAAACCTTGGGCTAAGCTGGAGGCTGTTGTGGAGCACAGGTTGCTCTCGGCATTGCCGCCTGCCTTGGCGGTGCTTTATCCAGCGCCACATCAGCCTTCCTCTCCAGAGAGCATTGCTTAAATTGCCCTCTAAGCTTGAAATGATAATGATAACAACAAGCTGGCTTTTAAGACAACATAGAAGTGTTCCTGCCTCTTTTGGGAATCACCAGTGTTTATCCAAAGCTTTCATCTAGGCTCATAAGGACATTGAATTTCTATGCAAGGAGCACGTTCAGCGCTAAAACATTTAGGCACAACATTGTGAGGTGCAACGTTTAGGCACAACAGAATAAACATTGTTTTCTCTCAAAAGTCTTTTCCGCTGCGATAGTGCGTTTCATGACATCGGTATGAATCCTGGAATTAAGCTGGACTTTGGCTGCTGGGTCTGCAGCGCATCGGACACAACTTTTGGTCTGATTCCGCCTTCATCCCAGGCTTTTATCTTTGGCTGGGGTTATTAGCTGGGGTGTGTGTGCTGGCTCTTGGGCTTGAGGGATGTGTTTAAAAAAACAAGCGCTAATTCCATATCAGTAAGCCTAAAATACAGCGGAGGCAAGTCCATTATCTCAGAGTTGTTATGGGCGCAGGATTTGACAAGTGGCCATGGTCTCAAGTAGTCCTCAAATGAGGAATTGCTGCCACAGCAGGAAGGATTTAGTAGTAGCTGATAAAGATCTGACTTTCCATGGTGTTTAAGGGCTTGGAGATGCCTGTAGGTGCTTGGTTGCGTTTTTCAGAAGCTCTGCTATACACACAGCTCTGCTGTCACTTGGAATTAGGGAATTTCTTCTTAAATTTTCTTTGAGCACCTGCTTGCAAGTTTAGAGTGGGATTTAATCTCATCCTGCCTCCGCTGTCTAAAAAATAGATATCCAGACTCCCGCTGTAGCCTGTGGAGAGAGACCATCACCTACAGCAGCTGTCTAAAACAGGCAGGACGAGCCCAGCTGAACTAACGCCCAGCTGAACTAACTCCTGGTCTCGCTTTCTGCTCTGGGGTGGCAAGGTTAGTTGAGATGAGTCCCACTCTGTCTGTCAAAAAACTGTTCCACATCTGGTCATTTCTTTAGAGTTAATGGAAAGGATGATGCATATGCTGTCTTGGGAAAAATAAATCATTGTGCACATCCTGGTCTCATCTTCGGCAGCACAAGCATATCCATCTTAGCGCTGGAGAAAGGAGCGAGGATCAAAGAGGCTTTAACTGAATAACTGCAGGCAGCTGAAAATAGAGAGTGAGGACGAGCGAGAGAGAGTAGAATATTAATAAAAAGGTTATTTTCTATTCTCCAAATGCTTTTTGAGTGGGGTTTCTATTAGTCAGAGCTAAGTTCCTGCATACCTGAGATTCTCTGAGGTTTTTGCATGTTGCTTATAATCACTAAAATCTTAAAAATGGGACCAATATTGATGCTAAAAGTGTTTACAGCTGCAGTCAGTATGAAGTTGAATGGAAAGCACGATTTTGCACCAAGTTCAATACTCAGAGACAAATTGTAATTTGTGGTGACAGTCGTTCTGCTGCGGTGTAATTTTTCTAAGTTACTGCAATAATAAGTTTTATTTCTTTTAATGACAGCTTTGATTTGACATAATTGAGTCTTCTTTTTCCTCTCAGACTCTTGAAACATCAAGAAAACAGCTAAAATGTTTTGGAGAAAATACTGCAGGTGGTAGAGACCTGAATATGATCATTGCAGTATACAATTTTAGCAGAGGGGGAAAAAACGGTTGTTCTTGGGAACAGGATTTTAGTGTGAACTTTACTCATGCTCTGGAACATTTGTAACACACAAAAAGTCCTTCAGAAAGGTTTTTTTTTTTTTTGTAAGTGGGGCTTCAACTTGGGAACTTCTGCCGATAATTTTATGCTGATTTATTCCTTTTGAAGATGATCAGATTACACTGATCTTTCCTTTCTTCCCCCGTTGCTTTCCCCTCGTGCAGCATTTTAAAAGTGGATGTTTCTGTCCTTCCTTTGCCCTGGGCAATGCGCACGTAGCTGCACCCATGTCCCCTGCATCCCCTTGCCGTGTCCCTCCAACAAGAGCCACAAAGAAGCCCCCGAAGCGTTGAGGTGCCCTTTGCACTTAGCGAGCTGGGGTGACCTCCAGGGAACTACCTATCTGCAAACCAGACTTTAATGGGTTTAATTCCACCATCAGACGTGTTTTGGGATGGTAATATATAAAACAAATGCCACATTTTGGCATTTACAACTCCCTAAAGTGCTCGTTGGTTCCCAGCTCCCGCGCTCTGCTGCTGTCCAAGCAGCTTTGCAGGGGAACTTTTATTCCCAAATCCTGCCAGCCGAGCAGCGTTTGAGGAGAAGGCGCTGGAAGGGGATCTGCGGAGTCGGTAATGAGCCGCGCGAGCTGGACGTTGCTGCCGCCGCAGCTGCATTTCAGCAGGCAGGAACCTGCTGGTGGATGGCAGCAAGCGAGAAGAGCCACACTTCAAACACACAAATGGAAATGAGGGGAAATTGTCACCCACGCGGGTCACATCAGATTGGGAAAATCTAGTCATGGAAAAGACTTTTCTGGGCTGCCAGAATGCCATCTGCCCCGTTCCTCGCTTGTTTTCTCCCCCCTGAATTTTGACTCGCTTGGAGATAAAGGCAAACATGACGTGTGCCCTCGTACAGATATTCCAGGTAACACTGACACTAGGAAAAATGTTCCTGTTGTATGCACAAAAATGTATTCTTCTTTGGTAGAAATGTCAATGAAAACCCTCAAGTTCTGGACAGAAGGTAGAGCTTGTTTTCAATTGGTCTTCAAATATTATTTTCTATTGTATTCCTTTACTTTTTTTATATCAAGGGTTTTCTTTCAGATAAATACTTTCTCACGAGTAACTTTGGTGATTTTTTTTTCTTTTTTTTTTTCTCTCTCCATTTTATTTTTTTTTTTATTGGAGAAGGATTTGGCAAGTTGCTCTTTTTCTATTAGCCAAATATTACCACAGATCCTCTTAGTCTTAAGGAAAACACATGCACCAGTGTCCTCTTGTGTGCCTGCTTTTCACCTGGAACAAATCTGTATACTCAGATCCTTAAACATAATGATTTATTTTTCTTTTAGTGTGCTACCTGGATAATTGGAGTTTTTTGGCATTTCCTTTGCACCTTTGTAAACTTCTGTTGGGTAATTTGTGGAAAGGACCTGTCTTCACTTATTTTCCTATTATTTCCTATATTATTCCTTTGGTTTTTAGTTTTAGTAGTTGGGGCTAAGACACCTGCGTTATCCCTGCCTACTCCCCTAGCAGCTCCCTTTCTCTGTGCAAGGCTCTAACCCTTGGGGTGCTGCTAAAAGTCAAACAGCAGCAAGTCGGCTCATTGCAGGACCTCGTGCTATAACTCGGCACTGCAGTAACGAACCTGTTTGTGATGCCCTGGTCGTGCCATCATCTAAACATGTGACTCCACTGAACTGAATGACTTCACATGCATAAGGTGAGTCACGAGCTTAAGTGCATACTGAGATGAGCTAATTTTCCCTAATATACTTTGCCAGATCTGTGCCTATTTAACTAGTTCTGAGAAAGAAGGAGAAAAAAAAAGCCATTGCTTTACAGAATGACAAAAGGATTTTATTTTGGTACCAATATATTAAAAACCTTTATTAGCAGATTATTGGACCTCTCCTGTCTTTCCCAGCCTGCCTTTTGGTCTCCATTAATGAGAATATTTTGCAAATTGAAATTGCTGCAAGTGAATTGCAGCCTGCCCAAGATTATTTTTCTGTGTCCTCTCCAAAAAAAAAAAGAAAAATATCTAAATAGAGTCAGGAGGGAAAGGGATGGGTTGCCATTATTTCCGAGAGAAGAATATTTAGGAGGATTTATTCACATGTGAGAGTGTACAACGTAACATAATGTCAGAGAAGTGCGTTTCTGAGCCAAGCATAGTTTACATTTGGAAGACAAGAAATAATTGCTATATTTGTTGAAGACTGTTTATAGAACCAAAAAAAAAAAAAGGAAAATTCTACAGTATCCATCGTATGGTGAAATCAGCTGCTTGGTAAATAACATTCTGCATGATGTGACAGTAATGAAGGATTTTATCCGCAGCCACTACAATCAGAGTTTGCAGCATCTGTTAAGCGTTTTATTTACTCTTGTTTAGGCAAGCACGCTAATGCTTGCCGGAGGAGTCACAGCCCGGGGTGTTTGCAAACCTTCCCATCTGCCTTTCCTGCCCGCCGGAGAAGCCGCGTTGTGTCCGGCCCGGCGCTGAGCAAGGAGCGGGCAGCCCAGCTCGCCCCCATTCCCAGGCGAGGGGCTCAGTCCGGGCGGCTCGCGCTCCGGATCCCCTGTCCAGCCCCAGAAGCGACTTACCCAGCGCGGGAGTGCGTTGCCTCCAAGAGCCCGGCGTGCACGTCCCTACCTGCCTGAAGCCCTTGCACAGGGCATGGGTTTCCAAACGGCTTTCCTACAGTGTTTGCTATCGACTAGCGATCAAAAGTAAGCAGGCAAAAGAGAGCTCAGTGACGGTTTGCCTGTTCCGTGCCATTTCTGAGTAATGACGCTGGTTGAACCGCTAATGTAAGTCTGTATAATCTAAGTAATTTCACGATACTTTCCAGTCTGGGGCATCTTTCCTTAAGAAGGGAAAAAAACCCAACCCCCAAAACTGATGCTTCTCAAGGCGTAGGAGAAATCAATGAGTGAGATCAATATTGCCTCCACAGGTAATAAATGCTGAGAAGCAATTCTGTCTATCTAAATTGATCCTAGAGAATTCTTTAAATTGGTTCTGATGTGTATAAAAATCATTTCCCTATTGATCAAAGCTTTTCTTTCTCTCTTCCTTTGATATGTTATTTCATCTCTGCCATTTGCAATGGTCCCTCTGCAGTTATGATAAACCACAGTTCTTAAATTCATGCAAGATTATGATTTTAATGAAACAAGAAATAACCGGGTTTGGGTCTTTGAAGATGAATGCTTTTGCTTACAGTTAGGCAGTGCCTGTATTTTTAAATTGGGCAAGTTACTCCATCTGAATTATTTATGGCAAAGCCTGAGAAAAGCTGCTGTGCTTTTATTAGAGGCCAAATGCAGCGCCCCGTCCTAGGCTGTTCCCTGCCTCGGGGGTAAGAGCTGCTGCAAGAAAGAGGAGAAAATTCTGCCTTTTGCTTTTCTCGCTGTTCTCTACATGAACAAAGGAGTTAATACTATCTATACCGTGCTACAAATACTGCAGAGTGGTCTACTTATCATGCAGTCCCAAGGCAGAGACGTGACTGCTTCTGGCTGTTTGCAGGAGTAAACCAATATAGGACTCTCGCAGGTTGCCCTGGCAAGGCTTCACTCTGGATTTGTCTCATGAAGAAGGTGGTCGTCATTGGCAGGATCTCTCGTGGGATCTCCTGCTGTGTGGGGTGTCAGGTTTTGTCCTTTGACATGCTCCCCCTACCCCAGGACTTCGGTTTTATCAGCTCAGCAAATTTATCCTGGCTAGTTTTGTGTTCCCAAGAAACGTGTCCTGCAGACACAAATTAAATTAAGTGGCTTTGGTACACCAGCACTTTGGAAATTTAGCCAAATGGGAAGATCGGTCCAAATCAGATGGATTTCATATTGTGTTAGACCTAGGTGGCCTTGGTGGTGATGGTACTCTCAGAGTGGGACAGATGCGCATGGTCCTTTAGAGACAAGCGAGAATAAGTTGTCTGCGTATGTGTGACACAACTGAGCTTTGCTGAACGCAATAGCTTGGGTTCAAGCTCGTGTGCTCGGCTCAGTGTGGAGACGTGCATATTTCTAGGTCGACTAAAGCTCCAGGTTTGCATACAGCAAAAAACGTGACCAGCCAAATACATTTTAGCATATAAATATCTTCTTTGAGGGTGAGCTGGCGTCTTCTGGACGAGTCCTGGCGCAGCAGTTGTCAGTACCGCGGTTGCTCTTGCCGCCTTCCTTGCTTCCTTTCCTGACCAACCGTATCCTTTCGGAAGCAGGTCTCAGCCTGTGTTATTTTAAGGACATAACCGGGGTGCATCCGAGGAAGGGAGCCCGGAGGGTGCTGCTGGAGGGCGTCCTCGCCGTGCGGACGGCTCAGCCAGCGGGCGGACGTGTGAGCTGCCGCCTCGCCTGCAGGCCCGGAGACAGGGGCATCTCCCTTTCAGTCTCACTATTTGGCCTCTCCTAACGCTCCCCTGCAAACCAGGGCAACTGTTGGGCTCGAGGAGTCTCCTTGGGCCTCCTCCACCTCGCAGTTTGCCTGAGGGTGTACGAGGAGGGCGAGGTCTCCATGGTTTTGTCTTCCTCGAAGCATTCTGTGTAGCTCTGCCAGTGTGCCGGCAGCCTCCCTCACAGCAAGAGCCGTGCCTGGCAACTTCATAATCGCTTTTTCGCTTGGGTTTCTAATTGGAGAACGTTGTGAAGTGGCAGCAAAACACAAGTTGTTCCCTCTTTCCCAAAAAAAGACATTTCCTGTTGGAAGGAGGGAGGGAAAGAGTCTGTATGAGGAGCGCGCGGGCAGAAACCTGTGTCCTTTGCCGTCCCTCTGCCTCTTTAGCGCGCACGTTCACCCCGGTTGGAATGAATCACGAGTGACGCTGGACCCTGCATTTTGGTGTCGGGACTTGGGACAACCCAGCCCGTCCTCAGCCCCAGAGGGGTCCTCGTCGCACAGCGCCGAGAGCTGCCGTCCGGCTCCGTCGGCGGCCGGTACTGCCGTCAGCGCCGCGCGGGCAGAGCCCCCGTAATAAATATTCCCATCTGCCGCTCTGGACACTCCAATCCATCCTGGAGATCTTTGCTGTGTCAGGCGTTGTTCTAGATGAAGGAGCCGGGTAGTTGTAAAGGTTTGCAAATAGGGCGTATTTATCATGGTTAGCTCGGCTTTCCCATTCCCCTGCTTGCGCAAATTGCCGCGGCCGCCCTCGGCATGACTCGCACCTAAATATCCCCCCAGCGTTTGTAAGGTGCTTTGGTGAGTGCTTTCCCAGGCTAAATGGGGGAATAGCCCCATGCCAGGCCTTGTGGCTTGGCACATTTCTGAAATTGGGACTGTTTTTTCCATACTAGCTTCTGGGGATATATGTTCCTGCTCGTTGCTTGGTGAGTAACTCAGACTGAAAGTGGCAAAATTTCACCCATTTTTCACAATCTTAAAAAAAAAAAAAAAAATGGCCTCAGTGCCAAATAGACTTTGCCAGAGTCAGGATTAATATTCTCCTGCCGGGAATGTCTTTGCTTTCAGAGAAAAAGTATTCAGAAGGTATCTTGAGCTTGCTGCAAATAGAAAAAGCTGCTTGACCAAGATGATGCGGTGAAACCAGCTTCTGTGCTGGGAGCCCCACATCTGCTTGGGAATTAATGTGTTGATCTCTTGTACATGAATGCGTCAGTACCTGGAATTATTAATCTGCAGTACCTGGCATTTATTAATCTGCATATATTATTAAACGTGTGAAACTTGCCTAAATTTTGCCCTTCTGCTGTTAGAACTGTCCAGTTCTCGCCTTTTAATTAGGGCTGGCTTTTTCGTAAGGATCTAAAGGAGCTGGCCCTGGGCTCAGCTCGATGCTGGACTTCCTGCTTACCTGAAAGCGTTGAGGAGCTGCAGCCTGGCTTCTTAGAGGGCTATGGGAGAAGAGCAACGCTAGCGCCAGGGCCTGCTCATACCTCTGGGTATCTGTTTCCCTGGGGCTTGGGCCGTGGGCCAGAATCCAACCCACAGACTCTAAATAGAATGGCAAAATTAAATAATTCAGGTTTCTAAAGAGACTTGAATAATTATACCCAAATATAATTACAATGACCGTGCTCTTAATGAGCAGCATCTCCAGCTCTTGGGATCCGCTTCATCACCGCAGCCTAATCTCGTTATTATTGATCCGTCCGGCTTCCCCTCGTTTCTCTCGGGAACCAACACCCACAACGTGCTTGTCCGTACGGTCTGGGGGACCGAGCGCGTCGCCGTCGACCACCGAGCCCGGCACCTGCTCTCGGGGGCACCGCTGGCTCCGGACCCGAGCGGATGCGGCGCCGCAGCGGGGCTGGCGGCAGCATCGCGGCGCTCCCGCGGATAAATCCCCGC
>JAWLRI010000801.1:1492907-1519911 GCA_034781795.1 Crypturellus tataupa | reverse complement strand
AGACCCCCGAGCGGGCGCCGGGAGCGACTTGTTGAGGGGCTGCATCCCACTGGGATGCCCTGCGATCCGGGCCCGGCCCTGCAGAACTTTCCGCAAATCCGGGATCCTCCTGTCAAACTTCATCCGATCTTTTTGCATCGCCTCAAAGCAGCGCTTGCTCCCTCGCCGTGGCTTTCTTCTCTTGTGTTTTTTTCCCCCTGGACCAGCCGCCGCTCCGGGATGCTGCCGCCTACCTGTAGCGCGTGGGTGCCCGGCTGGGTGCAGCGTCCTCCTCCGCACCCCTCGGCCCGGCTGGGCTTGGATTAAACAACTTGCTTTTGAATTTGAGACCGCTTGTGTAATATCCGGTATCTCCCTCCGTGGTAGCTTGGAAAAAAAAAATATCCTGCCTGATCAAAAACCAACTGATCCCTTGGTGGCTCCGGTGAGGTTGAAGCTCTCTGCTGCTGCCGCTGCTTTTATTTCATTCTTTTTCTTCCCTTCAGATGAGGGGCACGAATTGCTGAGCGTCTGCAGCCCGCTCCTAACCGCGGGGCGCAGGAGGACCTGCGGGGCGGCGTGCGCAGGGTTAATGCGCGTCTGGCTGCCGCGTGTGTGTGCACAAGGCTGGGGAAGCGGGAGCAGCAGCACGCACTAGCTGCCGCTGCCGCTGCCTTGGCCGGGGCTGCCGGGCTCCCGCGACGCCGCCGCTATTCCGTCCGCTCCCAAAGTTTCCTGTGCGCCCGGGGCTCCTGGGGCAGCCGGGCAGCGCCCCGCGAGCGCGGCTGGAGCAGAAACCATCTTACGGCTTCCCGGTGGCGCGGCGGGGAGGCCGGTGCCCGCGCCGTGGCACCCCGCAGCCTGCGCGGGCGACGCTCGCTCTTCGCCCAGCCCTTATTTTCGGCTGAGCTTTTGTGCCTCCCCTCTTTGGGCATCACCTCGCGCGCGCCAGCCCGGGCTCGAGGCACCCTGCGGCGCTCCCGAAGTTTTCGTTCGCGCTGGGCAGGCTCGGGCCGGGGGCTGCAGGCGCGACGCAGGCATCCGCACGGACCCGGCGCTCAACTTCTGCCTGGGGAGCCCCGACATGCCGCACGATGGAGACGGTAAATAGCATCCGCGCTTCGGCACGGAGCGCCGCGCTCCCCGGCAGCCCGGGCTGGCGCTCCTGGCCCGAGCGCTCCCTCCTCCTCTTCCGAAATGCTTTTCCTGACGTTTTTTTGCGACTCCGGCGCTGCCTTTGGTCCTGCACACAGCTCTAACTCCGCATGATGCTCGGCGCCTGTCTCACCGCGGGTTTTCTGCCTCGCTTTAACGAAGGGAGCTGCGTGCCCGGCGAGCACGGAGCGGCAGCGGCTACAGCAGGAGGTCGGGATCGCGCTTAAACTGGGCTCCAGTCCCTCCAAAACTCCCCTTCACCGTGCTGTCTCGGGCAGCTAATTTTTTAAAAACTTTCCCTGCATCCGAAAACTCAGCTGTGCAAACGAGGAGAGTAAAAATTAGATGAGTCGGCGGAGCACCCTTTGTACGGAGGTGCTTTGCGGGCATTTGTACACAACCATGTGTGTCTAATTCATGTATTTCCTGGGCTTTGTTCTCTTTAGAAATAACGGGGGAGAAGAGGCTTGTTTCTAGTGCAGCAGTGGTTGCTCTCTGTGCGTTTTGGAAGCGCTGATTTCTTGCTAGGCGCTGGCCGCAGTGCTCCTCACGAGGAGATGTTCCCTCGCATGCTGAGTCTTCTCACTTAAAAATATCTCTTTTCAGACCACTGCACTGGTCTCCCTATGGAAGCAGCTGTTTATACGTGGCAGTGAGACCCCATGGAGCAGTTGAGGAGGGGGATGGCTCTTCATATTCATGAAGCCTGGATACTGCTGTTTCTAATCCCTGCTTTGGTCACTCCAGCTGCCCTCAACCATGAAGACTACCCTGCCGATGAGGGGGACCAGACCTCGAGCAATGACAATCTGATTTTTGATGACTATCGAGGGAAGGGCTGCGTGGACGACAGTGGCTTTGTGTACAAGCTGGGAGAACGCTTCTTCCCGGGACACTCCAACTGCCCCTGTGTCTGTACTGAGGACGGACCCGTTTGCGACCAGCCGGAGTGCCCCAAAATCCACCCCAAGTGTACAAAAGTGGAACACAACGGATGCTGTCCGGAGTGCAAGGAAGTGAGAAACTTTTGTGAATATCATGGGAAAAATTACAAAATCTTGGAGGAATTTAAGGTATGAACCTCCTTCTTTGGTATTTAATATTAGTATGTGAGATGGCGTGTGCTCCTGTGGGGGGCTCTCAGGGTCTGCTTATCTCTCTTAACCTGTGCTAAAACCAAAGGCCTCCTTTGGCCATGGTGAGGACTCCTCACTCCTCCCACACGACCCGAGAAGCGCGCCAGCCCTCCCCTTCCTCTGGACAACCTCCTTGTTTGCCCATAGGGTGACTCAGGTTGACCTGCCAAGGGCATCTGTCAAAATGGCATTAAATGAATCCTGAGTACTCTTCAAGAACCCCTTTCCAAGCTTGCGTAGTACAAATTGATCACATGGTACTTAGAGTTGGTATTCACAACTATACAAAAACCCATGTAAGTAGACAGCAACCTATATTTAGTATGTGTAGTGCAACTCTGATGAGCAAAGCTGTCCAGAAGGGCCAAAGTTGGGTTTCCAGGCAGGTAACCATTTCATATCATGAGAAGTTTGTGGTTTAATTGCAGCGGTTGAGTTCCCACTGGGGATGTTGGGATGAAAGTACTGAGACAGCTTTTCAGGATGCTTCTTAAAAATAAGACCAGGTTTTCTGATATCATTACCCTTAATACAGCGCATGTCTCTCATTCTTTTAAGCTAGATTACGTGTTTTCAGTGCTGCCAAGGAAAATAGGATTTCAGAATCAAGAGCCATCTCTATAAAAGCAATAGATATGCAGGAGTTTATTCGCTCAGGTCATGTGCCTCCAGGATTCATACCTCCATAATTAAGGACAGCCTATAACTTTTCATGGCTGTACGCCTGATCTCATTATACATGTGCCAATTTATTTTCTCTTCTGACAGTGAGCATAAATCCCTATAAGTCTTTATTTTTCACAGTTTCTCCCTCGCACAGATCATGGTTTCCCTTTTCCCAGATGATCTTCTCTGCCATTTTTCAGCAGAATTAATATTTAGTTCCTTTCTTTTCCTGTCATGTATGGTTTGTGCTGCTCTTTTTCTGCCCATCTGGAACTGGAATAACTCGGTATTGTCAAGATGGTTCAATGTCTTAAGCACTAGGAAAAAACAGTGTTAGGGGAGCAGCTCCTTGAGGACCATGCTGACCCAGCTGCTCTGTGCTCTGCAGAACTATGTGAAGATGCTGGGTTTTGGGAACTGCCCAAATGCCAGTTTCTTGTTGCCCTAAGCAGACCCGGTCCAGCCTCATCTCACAGGCATCATGCCTGAAGACACAAGGGTCCCGTGTTTGCCTGCTTGGTGGCTCCACATCCCACCCCTGTGGAGATGCATGGCAAGGTTCTCCTGTGGGAGTTGGGAGGAGCCTTTTTAGGAGAGGTTTTAGGAATGCAGGGGGAGAACCATAACAGGGAGCTTTTCATTAAAGTGTCTATAGCACATGAAAAAAAAGCACTCCTTGGTGTTACTCACAGGAGGAACCTCAGCCTGATCATGCATGAGAAAGCAGAGAAATAAATGCAATAAAATGCAATAAAAGGGAGCTGCTTCATTGCTTGTTGTGCAATAACCACATGAGCAGCGCAGAGCGATTTCCAGTATCTTTAGAAAAAGGCAGAATAGGTGGTGGCGTGCAGTAACCTTCGGTTCAGGGCTAATGTGAGGTCCTCCACATTTAATTTAGCTCACAGTCAAGCTTCTGACCTAGGCTTGTGCTTTGCTGAGAGTTTGGTACTATACAGTGTAGAAGAGAAACTGATTTTTGGATATTTATGTGTTTACCTAGAATAAACGATGAAACCCTCCTTTTTTTTCCCTCCAAGCAATGGAGCAGGTTCAGGGAAGGGAACATCACTGTGCAGGTGCCAAAGTGTGTTTAAAAAAAAGAGAGTTGTGAGGAGCTGAAGGAGCACCCATGAACTGTGGGTTTATAAATGCTATAGGAAAGGCAGAACCTGAAGATTCAGGAAATTACTACTATAAAGTGAAATCTTGACTTCATTGAAGTATCTTGAGTATTTTGCTGTTTACTGCAACAGTGCAAAGATTTTATCTGCTACCTCCGCAGAAGAAAGGCTGAACAGCTCATATGTTGTACAGGTTGTACAGGTTGTACAGACCTGGAGCTCAGCTCTTCCCTAGGCCTGGGGAACGTGCATGGTCTGCAGATCTCCCCGGGTCCACTCCCAGCCTCCAGTCTAGCTTTGCCTGAGGTGAGGCCTTTCCCATGTCCATCTGGCTCAAAACCAGGCTGCTTTCAGTGGAAAGGGATTCACTATTTTGTGCGATTTGCTTTTGGTAATATCTAGGAACCAACTTCCATTTAAAACTCCGTTTTGCAAGCGTGTGTGCGGGTGCCTGCAGACACACACTCCTGCTCACCTCGTGCATGTTAGCACAGCTGACGCCTTTCAGAAATTTCAGCTGCCTCCTTGCTGCCCTGGGTAGGATTAATATTTCCCTAGGAAATTCCAGACAAGCTATAGAAGGTGCTTGGGACAGGCTAATTAGTCAAAATTTATTAGAGGTTGCTAACTGGGATAATTTTGCTGCCTTGTTTTTAATCTTCCTGTGCCTTCCAAGTGATTTGGGATGGAAAATTCAAATGCAATATAATCCTTTTTTTTTTTTTTTTATTTTTATTTTTATTTCCCGCCCCTTAGGACTGACAGTGAGTGTGAGGGCCCCAGGCTAGAAGGTAGTTACAAAAAAACATTTCTTGATCATTCGGCTTCCTTCTAGAGGGCTGATTGTGTGACTCATGATGATTGGAAACACAAAATAAAAGCAGGACAAGAAGCCCTCTAGTTTAGAGAGCCGTCCAAATGCTTATGCTTGCGCCCCTGGATCCTTAACGTGTGCTAATGAAATGCTTAAGTGAAGTTCAAATGAAAATCTCAACCCAGTAATAGCTTTTCTGTATGTGCTGCAGTCACCGTGTCCCTTGGAGATGGCGTTGTGAGCCCTGTGACATCTCCATGGTTCTGCTATGGAGACCTAGGAGGTCCTCCTGGCTTTGGGACCAGCTGCCCTTGTGGGCTGGGCCCCAGGGGCCATCTTAAATGAGATTCGATAAGGCCGAGTTTTACTGGGAGCCTCAGAAACCAGCAGCAGCAATGATCAGAGAGGGCTCCCTAGGGGGACTCGAGACACAAACTGGGGTAATGCATAAGTTGCTCTCAGGAGTTCAGGAATTCAACCCCTCTCCTGAGAAGGAACATGCAGGAGAATGAGGAGGCCTGGTCACTTTTACTGGGATCCATGGTTCTCTTCTCCAACCTCGTTCTTCATTTTCCTTTGGGAAGTCCTTTCCTCAGGAAAGCTCCACTGTTCCCCAGGGGCCAGCGTCAGGGTGACATCGTGGTGGGTGGCCACAGTGAAGGCGGGAAGGCCGTGTCCCTCCGGAGAGCTCTCAGTGCCTCGGGCAGCCCCATCGGCCGTGCTGTGGTTTCCAGTAAAGGCCACGTCGCAAGGGCCACGTGTTTCCCTGCGATGACCGAGAGCCTTCCTGCCTCAGAGGAGAACACAAGTACATAACAAACCAGAAAGTGGTCTCAGTTATCCTGAATACACCCGGTTGTGTTTCAAATGAATGTTCCAGGCAGTGGCTTATGTAAACTTAAGGAGACAGTGTACCGCAAGCTTGATGAATGTTCATTGGCAGCTCATGGAGGAATCGTGCGAGTGTCAGAGAGACAACAGTTTTCCTAAGTGCTGATTAGTTTTTACTCCGCTACACAACTTACTGACAGAAAATAACACGCCTCCCCGCATTGGGAAAATGTAATTTACGGCAGGGTTCAAGGTACATTTGTAGCCACAGTGAGGAGCCTTCTGAAAATGATTGGGCTGTCACTTTGAGAAGTCTGTCACCACTCCCGTGAATTCCCTCGTTCCTGCATTGCCACGTCCCGACGTCCCCAGAACCATCTTCCCCGCGGGCATCTGGACGTGCAGCAAAACGCCATTGCCATGACGGGGCTAATGGGGTCGCAAGACATCGTCAGGTTGATGTCTTGAAGTGTCCTCATAGACCATGTAGGAAGGAAATGCCCCTTCTGCCTGCAGGACAGCGAGTCCCAGTGCCCACAGGACCCGTGGGACTCGTGGGACAGAGGTTTCCCTTTTTGAAGTCAAAAGTAGAGCTCTTGGGATCGCTTCCCCCTTCGCTCCCTCGTGCCCAAACCCATCCTCGCTCTGGAAGTCACTCCTAGGTGACGTCTGGAGGTTTGTTGGCTCCACCAAGCACGAGGACGGTGTAGGGGGACAGAGCATGGTCTCCTGCCCCTGGACAGACACCCCTGCTGTGAGCGGTAGGAAAGGGAAAGGGGAGATTTGTGCTTCATTAAAGCTTTAGGGCAAAAATCTCCACTGAAAAAGAGCCAGGATTTCACTCCTGGGGGTCTGCTTTATTTTTCTCTCCCATATTTCCTTCCACTATATCTTAAATTCATGGCTGTGTTTTGTCTGCAAAGCATGTCTAATCCTTCAGCTCAGGCCTCCCTATCGCTGACTTTATGCCTTCTTACGCTGTGCTGGCACAGTGGGGATCCCAGCTCCAGCAGGGATCTTTGGGGTCTAATCAGACTCCAAAGTAAATGAGGGGCTGTGTAAGCACGGCATTATCATATACTAATTCCCCGTCCATTGTGGAAGCCTTTACTTTGGAATAGCAGCATCTCTTTCGCCTTTGCTAAAGCTCCTTAAAAATGTTTTATTAATGCAATTACCTTAATATAACTTTGTGAAATAGAGCGGTAGCTAAGACCTTTCATCAGAAGGTCTCGGCGCACGCAAGAGTTTATTCAGCTGTCATCACAGCATCTCTCAGTGCCTGAAATGCCACGATGCGGCCATCCTGCCACTGGAAAACAGATAGGAGACCCGGAGCGGTCCCCCCCGCCTGCCAGTAACTGTGCCAGAAATAGAAATTAAGTGGCGCAAACCGCATCCTCGCTCTGACCACAGCCCCGGAGCGCAACCTTATCAAATATGAACGAAGCGCTCGCGGCGGTCCCGTGGCAGCCCCGCTGCTCGGCGGCGGCTCTCGGGGTGGCCCCGGCTGGAAAGGGAGGTGAGGGGTCCCCGAGTGCCCATCGCTTTGGAGAGCAGCTCTGCACCCTCCAGAAGGCTGCAGAAAGGGGGGCTTTAGCCATGTGCTTAATTTAAAAAGCCATCGCCAGAGCCCTCTCAAACTCAGCCCCTCCAGGGATATTGCAGCTTCCGAGTGTGTTTTGGGCATCTCGTAGCAGCGTGAGAAATGTGACATCTTGAAGCTGAGAAGCTTCATTAACCCCCTGGGAAAAAAAAAAATGAAAACAAAACGAAACACCAAGTGTGGAGAATGAAGAGCTCCTTCCCCGAGTTGTCCTCCTCTAATAGTATGAGTGCTTGGGCTCGCTTTCCTCGTGACTCCTGGAAAGCACTCCCATCACGGCAAGCTAATAACTGCAAGAGCAAACATTACTGAACCCTCTTGGTCATATGGTACCCACTGATCCAAATCGCTAGTGCTTTTCTGTTCTTTGCTCATAAATTGCAAAAAAACCTGATTACTAGCCCGGGTCAGCATGGGGCCCCGATTTTAATATTAGCATTTTGCTCTCCGAGATGTGTGCAGTGTTTTCGGTTTTTTATTATTATTGTTATAACTCAGACTAATGGGGCCTTTTTTTCCCTTTTTTTTTTTTCCTCCTTGTGTGTTCTGCAATTTCGTGTACGGCTAGAAAATCATAATACAAAAGAAATTTCAATAACGTGCCTGTGCCTTAATAAAAGGAGGCAGGAACAATGCCAGCGCACAAGATAGCGAGCAGCCATTGAAATCAGACAGGGGAAACAGAGCATCAGTCAGATGGAAAAGTATGATTTATTATCTCCCTCCTGGCAAAATTACAGTGACAATGTCTGTGCACAGGAATCTGAAATTACTGACTTACTGTATTTCTGTCATAATTTATACCAAAAAATACATATGAAAATGGGTAGGTATGTCACATATTGGTCCGTAATGATACCCATTCTAAAAGACATTATGCACTGAGGTGCTGATGCTGTAGCACGCACACATATATAAACGCATCGTTACAGGATGGAAGGGAGCACGGGTTGTGCCGCACGTTTGGCTCTGAAGATTTCCCGAGGGGAATCCCGGAGCGCAGTGGTGTGTTGGGGTGCAAAGAGCTCGGCTGTGCCCCGTGCAGCGCACGGGCTCGCTGGGGAGACACGGGGGACACCGGAGCTGCGGCTCTGCTGTCGGATAGTGGCTCCAGGAAACAGGCCGGTGCTCCTGCTTGCTGCCAAACGTGGGGGCTGTCCAGAGAGGTACTGAGAGGAAAAACACATATATCTGTTCAGCCAGAGGAGAGGCTCTGGCATTTCCCATCCCTCCGTTGCCGCTGGAGCCATGCTGTTAGGAAAATGGGATCTGTATGACGTGCACCATTACCAGGTCCTTCCAAGAGCGCTAAAATAGCATCGGAGGCTTTACTGGCAGACCTGGCAGTGCTCAGGAAAGCAAGGAGGGAAAGGTTTGTCCCTTGCCTAGCCCAAGCAAGGCCCACCTCCACGAGGCCAGAAGTTTCTTTAGGGCTGGGGAGTGTGAAGGCCTCGGGTCATCGGCTCGTGAACAGGAATAGAGTCAGCAGAAATGTCACTGCGTCGTGGGGGAGATGTCTCTTAGGGAAGTGTTTGCTCGGGAAGCGACTGGAGTGCAGGTGCTGGATTGTGGCTCCGGGGACATACTCTACCTGGAGTTGCATTAATTAAAAATAATGCTCCATTAGGTAATTACCCTCGTTATTGTTTCTAAAACTATAATTAAATAAGTCATCTAATGACAACATTCACTCTAGTTGCAAAATAAAGGCGCGTGTGGCATTAGGCTTCCTTAGGCTGTTGGAACAGTAATAAAATCAACGTGCTCGGAGGAGCATTAGGATTTGAAGCAGCTCCGCAAGGCAGGGTGTCTCTCAGGCAGGTTATCTGCGGTCATCCTGGCGGTGAACCCTCTCACGCCGGGATAACCCATTGCTCAGATTGTATTAGCAGACCCCAGGCTGCCCTTTTCTATGAAAAAAAACCTTTTTTTCATATTCCATCCACCCCCGTCTCTGCTCATCACCAAATGTGGGGGCATCCTGTTAGCTGCCTGAGCCTGATGGGTTTTTGTAGTTTAGAAAGCAGCCCCTGGGACCGAGGCTTTTGCTTGTCTCCCGCATTCACAGGGCAAGGGCAGAGCACGAGGGACCAGAGCGCGGTGTTGCCTGGAACTGAACGAATAGAAAATGTACCCAGATGTTTTCACCGTGTCCATGAGGGGCTGAGCACGGTCCAGCCTCCCTCCTGTGCCAGCGCAAGGTCCATCCATCAAATCTATAACCTTTAGAAAGGAGCTCGGGTCCCTGCACGCCGGGCACAGCCAAGCTAAATCAACTCCCGGAATAGGATCATAAAAATTACCTCCGAAGGAATACAAAGCTCTGGTCGCCTCAGCCCCGGGGTGTGTGAGGTAAAACTGTTGTCAGGAATAAAATGAGACGTATAGCAAAAAAAAAAAAAAAAAGAGGGGGGGAATGTTCCTGCAAAAGAAATGCAGAGTCATGTTGTTACGGAAAGCTCCACTGCTGCTTTCAGTGGAAAAGTGCCACCACCAGACTGCAGATGGGAAAAGGGGCCAAGGCTCGGCGCAGGTTCGTCTCTCCCATCAGCTAATTGAGGGATGACTCTCCGGACTCGGAGGCAGCTCCAGGAGCCTTGTGAACTCATCCGGTTGTGTGGCACGTAGCGAGTGGGAGAATGCAAAGCTGATGCCTTCACGCTGCCGAAGCATCTCGAGACCCCGGTGAGGCACCTCCTCTGGGCTCACCTACCTCCATAGCGCCCCAGGGCTGTCTGCAAAAGAGCGGTAAGAGCAGTGCGCTTGTCTCCAGGCATGGGCTGGGGAGGACAGATGTAGGGGACCTGCAGGTATTGCCACATTTTTGTGCCTTTCCATGTCCAGAGTCGAAGCCCGGTCACCAGACCGCTCTGTTGGTGCCCTTTCCAGCTGCCCGGAAAGCATGTGGCAGCTCTGGACAGCCAGGCGTCACCTCGGGCAGCCAAAATCCAGCTTTGGTTGGAGAGCTGCAGCATCTGCAGGCCAGTAAAACAGGCAAGTCATCTTTGACCTTCCTGCAGTGTGGCTGCCTAGAGTAGAAGATGGAGTTTCACCATTTAGTTAAACTGTTTTACATGACGTGTGTGTCTCTCCCATGCCCTTTCAGCTGAGCAAGCGATTTCTCATTGCACATTAGCCTTACAGTTAGCAGTGGGAGCGTGTTTAGGTATTAAGGAGGCCCCTTAGTAACACAGGATCCACATGTTCTCCTCAGTCTCAGCTTCTGCTGCTTCTTAGGATCCAGCTCCTTGTTTTGGCCAATATGTAGTATGGTCCAAACACTTTTAAATGTTGACCAGTGCTACAAAAGTTCTTTCAGTATTAGTAGTTCTCAAGATAAGTAGTGTACAACTACAGTTTGTCACTGCAATTAAATTATCTAATGACTTAACATTTTTTTTTGCCCGTTGAGAAACCATTTGCTAAATGATGGCATTCCGTGTGCTTCTAATCACTCCTCAGCTTGCTTATTGGGATGACTTTCCCCCCATGGAAAACCCAAGTCATTACCGTTTCCATAGTGCAATTGCTACCATGTCTGCACTGTTTGGATGGATGAAACTTTTTCATTTTTTAGATAAGCGACAGATCTATTTAGGGAGTAATTCTTGCCTCATGCAAGTCCTTGTATTGGTATCTCAGCAGTTACTGACGTGCTGTTTGTATTGAGGGGCATAGTGTGGTCAAAATGACCAGTCCAGAGGACGAGTGTCCTGTCCTTATGGACTGATCCACTCTTGCCCCTGGGGTAGGACTCTCACCACCTGGATTGTTGCCCAGAGTTTGGTGTCTGCAGAATTTCTCGGTTGAAAATAATTCCCCAAACTTCCCTAGAGTGTCCTGCTTATCTGCCTGAGATCAGAGGCAATTTCAGTAACAATGAAAATGATTCTAATTCCAACTCCAGCGGTACCTTTGATGAATGCTCTCCTGGTCTCCTTTCTATCCATCTCTCCTGGTGTCTAACTTCCCACCTCAGCTCTAATGCAGAAACCATTTTGCTTCCGATTTTATTCATCGGGTCCTTTATGACGTTTTATTCCCCTTCCTTCCTTCCTGCCCATAAATTCACCACCTGCATCTGTAGCTACAAAAATCACCTCCATTGGAGTTGCCGTTGTCCTCAGTGCCATTAAAAGTTATAGCCAGCCCTAAGATGTAAGTGCCCAATTTGACAGACTTCACTTTGCATCTCTGTGCTCTTCCTGCTGTTTTATCTGCATAAAGTGGGATGCCACCAGTCGCTGAAGAGGAGGGCTGAATGCAATTATTTATACCAGAGCTGCTGCAAACCCTGAGGAAAGGCAGAGGCAGTGAGATTGGTGGCAGCAGGTCTGTGGGGAGCTGGGACGTGCAGGTAGGAGGTGACCACGCTGCTCACCTGTGCGGATACAGACAGAGGATCTGAACCTAAGGCAAAGTTGTGGCATATTGAGAAATTCATCTGTGTGTTTCCAGCCACTTCAGATTCCAGCCAACCAAGCAGATTTCTCCAGTCATTCTGCCCATTTTGTAAAGATACCTAGTTGACTCTGAAGAGCATTGTAAGCCCTGGTAGAAGATAGATTAAATTTAGTGGAAATACTTGGACTGTCTTCTAAACTTGAACAGCACTCATCTGATCAGTGCATGACTGATAAAATGACTGGATGGCTGTAAACACTTCTGGGAAGCTTTTCTATTTCCTCCCTCTATGGAAATATCAAGTATTTGTGACATAACAGTTATAAAGTTTGCATTGCTCTGTATTTGTTTGCTAATAGCTGGTTTCTAATTGACAAAGAGCTGTCAGGCAGTGGTCAAAATGGACTAGGACACAGTATTACCCTGAGCACCTCATGGGACCTAGGAAAGAGGAAGAAAGCAGCCCAGTAAGTCGAAGGAGCTGGTCTTGAGACAGGTGACTAGGGGACAAGAATTTGCCTTAGCTTTGAGCAACCTATATGCTAGCTCCAACTAGGGTACAAGCTTTGTTCCAAGAGGCTGAATACTCAAATATGAAGAAAATTTCATATAATTGGCAGCCTTTTCTTGAAAAGATTAGGAGGGGTCCAAAGTCTTAGTAAGTGGCCGTGATTAACATTGCTGGAAGAAATCAGGTCTGAGATCGGTGGCAGCCCAGACATGGGACTGAAACGAGTGTTCTTGGGAACCTGACGAGTCTGAGTAGCCTGGAAGATGTTACAGATAACAGAACAAAAAAAAAAAAAAATATATATATATATATCTGAGGGAAATTGCCACTGAATGACAGAACAAACAAGCACAGAGAAGGCATCCATCAGATGTCATCATTAAGGTTGTTCATTTGTCTTGTAGGGAAATAACTCCCTGTCTACCTCTGCACAGGAATTTCTGCAGAAGCAGCTGAGATTAATGGACATGGAGACCTGAAGCAATAAGCATTCTCAGGGCAATCTCCATGTTAAAGAAAAATCCTTGACGTGTTTGAGGGAGCAGAGAGGTGGCTTGGAATGTTGTTGCTGTGGACATGGCATGAACAATTTGTGAAATACAGATGAAGTTCAGTAAGTGTTTGGGACAAGGGACTCTATGACTAGACTGCGTGTCTCAGCTGCAGTAAGGCACAGGTCTTGTAGATGTTCCTTGCAAAATCTTAACTGAATGCTTGGAAGTTTTGAGTGATAGGTTATTCTTGTGATTGCTTCCTCCTTGTCTGGTAGGTTATTCTTATGATTGCCTCCTCTGTCGAGAAACTACTTGATTCAGATCTCTTCAGCTGTGGAAGAGTGCAAGAAAAGTGATTTAGACATGGAGGCTTGAGTTCAGTTTTCCACTGTATTTATACACCTCCAGCTTCAGGAAGGATCAGGCTGCTTTCCTGAAGGATCTTTGATCATGCAGTCAGTCTGCCTGCCAGTTCTTTCAGACAACTCAAGGGCCTGCTAGCGCCCTCGACAGCAGAAATGTCATGGGGATGAAATTTGGGGGTGTTTTATGAAAACTGGTGGCTGGCTGAAGAGGAACCCGTGTGGTGCCCAGGTCCTTAGGAGAGAGGGGACCTCTTACCCACCAAGAGGAGCAGCTGAGTCGCCGGTTAGTGGGCATAATCCAATACCCAAATAGGGTATGGAAGTGACAGGGACTAAGTATGAGGAGGCACAGTGTCCACATCTGATTTGGCTTCCTGGTTTCCCCTGCTTGAGGAGTGTCTTTTTTTCTCATTCTGTTTCCTTTGTTGCCTTTTTTGTTTGTGTACATCATCTATCAACTTAATCATTATGTGCTTGTGCACATAAAATCTTTATTAGCCGTGAGTATTCTCTATTCTCTGTTTTAATTTTCCTTCCTCCTTTCTTTCCTCGTTAATGAACTCCGTTGGCTGCAGATGTTTCCCTTTTGACAACACCTGAGACTAAGGTTTTCCTTTACAAACTGGATGAGCTCCGGCTTCTTCCCACGGCCTCTGCTGTGTGCAGGGCAGAGCCGCCCCCAGAAGCAGGAGGAACTGAACATCCCCATCCCTGCCAACAGCTCCCAAACCCTGGGTCCCCTTGACATCAAAAGCCCAAAAGTTGAAACAGAGGTTGGGTCATCATCTGACATGTGTCTTGTAAGCAGGAGTGTCTGGGATCCGTATCCCTATGGTCCTTTGGTGTTCTTGAATCAACTAGGAGTAGAGGAGGTGGAACAGGGTGAGTGCTGGGACTGAGAAGGTCATTTTTAGTCCGTTCCCCAGTTAATCAGTTCAGAAGTCACTGAATGGTGATCAGGTCCTGGTCACGTTTGCTACCCACCTACTTGGCTAGACTTAGTCTTCCTGCTGACCAGGACACCTGGGAATGTATTTCCTCACCACTTCTCCCGAGGGATTGAGTCCTCACGCCCACCCGTGAGCAGCGGGGCACAGGAATTTCAGTGCTTTGTATGAATTTTCCCCAGTCAAAACAGGGTACTGTTCCTTTCTACAGAAGTTCACTTCTTTGGTATTAATAATAGGACTATTTATCAAAACATACCTTGAAAAATAAAAGATGAATCATGCAGCTGCTGTGTGGGGGTGTATGTTATGGCTGTGTACCATGAGCCTTCATTTTGGACAACAGTGCAAAGAAAGTTTAAGCACCAATATGTCTTGAAATCCTTCCCAAAAAATCCTTCCCTAGAGAGTCTTCTAAGAGATTATTCTGCCTTGCACAGGCAGAGTGAATAAATCATCTTCTGGCCCAGGCCTGTTATGCTCCTTTAATCTTAACATATTTTTTTTAGAATATCAGCTATTTGCACTGTCTGTGTGAGAGTGGCATAACCTCTGATTTGTGTCTCCTTCCTACTCAAGAAACCCTGTGCATTTTTTCAACTTTTTTCACTAAGGATGGGAGTTATATTTTTTTCCCTGGGAACCACCCTTAATGTATTTGGAACTCAGTGGCTACAAAAATTGAAACTATTCTCCTATTCCAGGAGTGAGAAATCTTGAAATTTGGATTCTGGAAAGTTGACAAAGCTGCATAGCAGATCCTGTAAAAGGCTGCTAGTTCTGAGCAGTATTTGCAAAGTATTTGGATGAAAATCAAACATAGCAGCAACGCATGAATGCAGGAACACTGCTGACTGCTGAAGGGTGACTGCTGTGCTCTGGAGAAAACTGAGGACAAATGGGATAGGTGGAAGGATGGTGGGAAGATGGACTTTATGGAGCAACATCCGTTGTTGTCCCACACCAAGTAAAGCTCCAGGAGAGATTCACAGCTGGGCTGCAGAGCCCGCAGATGGCAGGGAAAAGCCACCTGATGGTTTCAGTACACTCAGGGCAAAGTCCTTCCTGGAAGGGTCAGGGTTTTGCACATCATCCTCCAAAGCAAATCCACCAGGAGAAGGTGCTGTGACATTCCTAAGATGAGTGGTCAAGTAGGCGAGCGTCCCTCGTTGGGATGGTGGCCAGGAGGAGGCACGGGCAAGGGAACGCAGCGCTAAGTTAAAGGGAAGCCCTAGAGGCAAGGCCGTGCTGTTTGCACTCCCTAGGATGGGGAGGGCTGAGAAAAGGCCCTTTGCTGGTGCCGGAGCAGCCTTTCCATCCGCTCGCTGGCCACGCAGCTGAAGCGCTTTCCTTCCCGGACCTGCGTGCGGTTCCTTTCTCCTGGAGAGCTACTCTCCGTGTCAGGCAGCATCCCGGTTTGTCACGGTTATCGTCAGCGTTACACTAGCAGCACAAAAGCAGAAGATGTGTCTGTCACGTCTCATTTACTCGCACGGGTGTTCAGGGGCGTCTCCTGTAGCTGCAGACGTTCCCCAAGCAGTCGCTGGGGCTGCCGCGCTGGAAACCCTCCTAGCGCCGCAGCCAAGGGAGCGGCGGAGGGAGGAACGTCCTGAAGGAAGTGTCAGTGGATCCACCGCATATCGTAAGATCTAGTTCTACCATTCCGTATAATTAGCGATTGAAATGAGGAAAAACAAAGGAGCAATTTTCTTATTGATCCCTTGGCAAATAGTTCTGTCTATTTTCCTCTGTATTGTTTCTTCTTATTAGGTAGCCTTGAATAAGAAATGTCAGTCAAATGAATTTAGACTCCGGGTGCTCAGACAGAAATCAAAGCAGGATTGAACAAGGAAAGGTAATTAGGGAGAGGGATTCCACCTCCACAGACTTTTTTCCTTGCTCAAGGAGTGCTGATTTTATCTAAATTGCCAAAGCTGTGAGCAAATGAGAGGTGATGGGAATTATAGACTGCAGACGCTGAGACAAAGTAAGGGAAGCTTTAATTAGTGCATTTAAGGTAGAAATGAATTTCCAAGGAATAAATTATTTGACTTGAGACATATGGAGCTTCTTAGAGGTGAACCAAAAAGCTTTTTTACCAGCCAGAAACAGGGCTCGGGGGGTTGTGTCTGCCTTGTAGAAGTGAACAGCATCACTGAAGTCTGAAACACAAGGGGACAAGTCCTCCTTTCATTTGCATTTCAATTTTTTTTTTTTGGACTATGGGGGAATTCCCATTGCTGCAGACTTCTGGTACAAAAGAAAGCAGAATTCACCCCAGTACCCACCTGGTATTAGTTCACATGCTGGTGATGGGAGCTACTGCTGCAGAGGAAGTAAGGGTGTGCATCAAACCAATGGGTACTGAAAGGAAGTTGCTTTCCTCTCAGAGTCTCTATATTTTTTTGCCGTTTCTTTGCTCTGTTGCCATGCTGTCATCACACTCACACACCTATAAGGATAGTGGGGGCCTTAAGACACTGACCTCTCTACTTTTTAGCAGATTTCCACAGCTCCTTAGAAAGCAAACCAGAGACAACTCTCTACCATTTACAGGTAGATAGAGACTCCTGTTTAAATTGGCAGCCCTCGTGTGGGGCTGTTCATGTGGGTGCTTGATGCCCAAACTCCCTGCTTTCAGAGGAATTTTTAGTTTCCATGATTATTTCCATGTTCAGTGTGCGGCACTTGCTCACAGACCGCCAGGAGTGGGGTCACGGCCAGATCGAAGGGTTATGCTAAGGGAGGTGCTTACTGGCCCCCTAATGCGAGTGCTGCCCAAATGCAGAATAAAATGTTGCTGCCCCTCTGGGAACAGCACCGTTATCCTCTGCCCTGAAAAGCATTGGAGGCCCCTCCAAGCAACCCCTCCGAGAGACTGGTGGCGACCCAGCAGCACCTTCCCGACAGTCGTGGATTCCCTGCCCCTGATCGTGTGCGTGTGATAGTAGCGAATGCTAGAAAGTCACTCAGCCCTTCTCTGTCCCTCCCTTTCAGTCTGCCAGGAATTCAGCTCTGTTCCTGGCCCAGTGTGTCAGGTCACAAGAGATGGGCAGAGGTGAAGGATCTGCTGCACAGGGGCCACCATGTCAACCCTAGGCCTTGCTAAGACCTAGTAACTCAGCTTACTCTTTCTACCCAAAGCAGCTAAAGTCTGACAAGAGCTAAGAAAAAACCCACACCTACTCTGGGAAAAGAAATATCATGATCATTGGTTTGTCTAATGTTCTGGTTGCCTATTTGGGATGTTGCTATGTTGTCCTATAGGTTAATTTTTGTTACCCATGATGAATGAATGCGGTCAAGAGGTATTAAACGCTCATGTGTTTATCTTATGGCAAGATAGAAATGTTGCAAACTTGCGAGCTACGGGAGGAAATGGGCTAATTTTAGATTTGTTCCTAGCCCTCGCCATGCGAATGGTGTCGCTGTGAGCCCAGCAATGAAGTTCACTGTGTTGTAGCAGACTGCGCAGTTCCCGAATGTGTCAACCCAGTCTATGAACCAGAACAGTGTTGTCCTGTCTGCAAAAATGGTAAGAAAGTCCTGTATTGGCTTTAACAAAGGGTTGTAAAGGAAACATTTTACTGAAATGCTGTTACCCATGAATCGCCAGGAAATTTGCTTCTCTTGGCATGGACTGGCACTGGGGCTGTTCCCTCTCCTTGCGTGGGGGCTTCAGGTGCAAGCTGGCAGCTGTGAAAATTAAGGCTGCCCTTCCTGGCTTGTGTCCTCTCATTGGAGTTGATGGGATTGCTAACTTGAGTCAGGGTTTATAGGAGCGGGTCCTGACACTGATGCTGGTCCTTTCATGTCTTTGCCTTGTTCCTGTAAGCAGTCTCACACAAAATCAGGCATATAATAAAACAGAGAAGTCTTTGTCCCTAAATTAAGAAAATGGTGGTTATATATGAGGCATTTAGGGACATGATTTAGTAGGCATGGTGGTGATGAGTTTACAGTTGGACATGATGATCTTAAATGTCTTTTCCAACCATAATGATCCTATGATTCTCTATGAAAGGTCACTGGAAAACTCTTCAAAATCAACAGCAAAACCCCACTGAGGCCAGTAAGAAGCTGGCCAAGCCCATAGCACTGTAAGTTACATGCTAGAGTCAGTGTGTGCAGCATTGGCTCTCGCTGTCCTGCTGAAACCAGGTCATGGATTGGAGTCAGAGTTAGGAATACCTTTGGAAAATAAACCTACTCCCCCAAGTCTCAGTGGTTCAAATTGTTCTGCAGCCCTAAAGCACATTTCTCTGGAAAAGCACATCTTCCTCTTAATATAGGCCTGAGAACAAACTAAGACAAATTAAGAGGGGAACTAGTTTCACATAAACCTCTTCATGGCTTTCTTGGCATATAAGAAACGGCTGCCTAGACTCATCTTCACATGTTTAGGCTGCCCTATCCATATGTGTGTCCTCTTGCATACATCACTGCTGCTGGATAAGAGAGTAATGGTTGCTTCTGGTTCCAAAATGAAAATGTTTACAGAGAAATAACATTTTCAACACATTTTCTGCTCTTTAAAACAGAAAAAGCAAGCAATTTTAAATCCAAAATGCTTTCACCAGAAGAATTGGCAAATTTCTCAAGTCTGCATAATTACAGCAAAAATGTTACTTGAAATGCAGAGGTTTATTTTCAACTCTGTTTTTTAATCAAAAATACTTCCAAGGTTTTTATGCTTCCATTGAAAAGCAGAAAAATGTTCATAGGACATCTCATCGGGTGGTTTCTTCTTGGTTGAACTTCCAAGAAAAGGCCCGTTCTGCACAGCATCTGTGCGTATCACGCTCCGAGCTGCCAGGTGCCCTCCCTGCTCCACGCAGGACGCAGCAGGGCGCCCAACCAGGCGGCAGTCGCAGCGCCCGCCGTCCTGGTGTCCCTCGCGTCAGCGCAGGCTCGTGTGGAGCAGGACGGACACGGCCCGTGTTGGCCTGTGCTTTCCCATTGCATGCGTGGTGCTTAGTTTAATCCTCATACCTTGCGCGTGGCAGGACGGAGGCAAGAGGTGGTGCGGGAGGAGTGTCGCGTGGCTTGAGGAGGTGGTGGAATGGAGCGCTGCCGTGGTCTCTGTGTCCTGGGATTGCCATGGGGATAATGGTGACCTCCAGCTGGACAGGGAGCTGCTGGGCCAGCTGGCCGGTATCGCACCAGGGCACGCAGTTTTGGCTTTAGCCTTCACAGATACAACACTCAGTTAAGGGAAAGGCACCAAAGTGGTAGAAATTCATAAGCGCCAAGACAGGCTGGAGGTGCCGGAGCAGCCTCCGTTGATGCAGGGAACCCGAGGAGCGAGTGTGGCTGTTCCTGTCATGCACAGCTCTGCCACCGAGCACCCTGCCCGCTGCCTTCTTACATGTCAGGAGCTTCATGCAGGCAAAAGAACATGAGACGCTGCTGTGTCTCGTTCCTCTGCAAGCCTCTCAGACGCATCCTAATGAATGAGGAACCCAGTACTTTAACCTGTCTACTCATCTGGAGATCACGATTGTATCTTTTGGTCCTCCACTACAGCCAGTCAATTAAAGATTCATTTCACAAATCCTGAAGATAACAGAGTCTGACAGGCCTGCCTCGCCAGACGAACTCTCCTTTTTTTCTTAAATTTGTTGTATTTTTTTTCTCCCCTTCCATGCGGTAGCTTTTGCCTTCTGCCAAAGCAGTGCAGCCAGTTGCAGTGCAAAGTCTTGGTATGATGAAAAGCTTTAGCTTAGTCTCGACCCATGTGGTCAGCATTTTGGACTGGCAGCCAGAGAGCTCTAGGGATACAGCTGTGGAATAAAATAGTGTTACTCCTCAGGGCAACATGTAGTGCAAATCCTCCTCTGAAAAGTCTTAAAATGAGGAAAATGGTGAAGAACCTGGTTGCCTTGGTTTGAAACAGGGCCCTGAATCACTTGTGGTGCTTTGCTAGCAGGGTAGCTTGTCTGCACGCTTAGTTGTTGCTGCCATTAAGTGGAGAATAATTTCCCCTCGATGCATTCAGATAGATTTCTGTGCCTTCCTTAATTATGTCTTGCCAAGGGCAAAAGTGCTATGAAGCAGTGAGGTTAATGCAAAAATCTGTTGATTCTAACATACCTGACCTGAAGATTCATAAAAAGCCAATATCAATTCTCGTCCTCTACCATCATTTAAGAAGAGTCTAGACAAGTGGCTTTGGAGATTTATTCCTTATTGTCAAGAGAAATGGAATTGTTATCTTGTGCTTTCCTAAGCGCAGTGTAGCTTGGGCTCCTTGCCTTGCCAGGCAAGTGATACCTCATTATGTGGAGAGTGGTAGAGTTCACTGGGAGGCTAAAATTTGGGGGTAGGGGAGGAGAGAGTATTTTTTTTTTTTTCCTTAATGTCCCATGATCCAATTTGTCAGAGTAAATTTTAAGGGTGATGGCTCCAGGTGCTGTGCAGCATTTCTGTTTCAGAGATGAAAGGTCACTGGATTTTGTTTCCTGGTAGTGACAGACCACAAAATCATGGCCCCGAGTTGTTATTCCTAGTCATTGTGACTTCCCCAGACAAAAGTGTGTCAGCTAATGTTAACTCTGCCCTCTAAGTGATCTAAAATGTGCCTGTAATTGTTAAAATCAAGCCGATGCCTGCCGCGGCCCGTGCTATCCCTCCTGCCCCGCGGGCTCCCGCGCGGCTCGGGGAGAACATCCGTGCGCTCTGCTCCGCGCCAGAGCAGCGCGGTGAAGCCTTGCCCGGCCAAAACGCCCCAGGAGGCCCCAGCCCGGCTCCGTGCAGGGCTAGACCCACCTGAGGGGTGTTGCCTTCACCTCCCTGAGCCTTCTCACCTCACCGTTAACTCTTAGTTTCTGAATCTCTGCCCGCTTCTGAAGCCAGCCCGCCGCTGCCATTGCACCCCTTCAGCCATGGACTTAATGCCAACCAGCGTGAGACCTGCGCCGATGGAGACAACGGCTGCCTCTCTGCAGGTCGCGTGTGGTACCACACGCAGACATAGGCCTGTCCCCCTGCTGGAGTCATGTTCCGTGACCCACGTCTCACCGCTCATCGCACCCCAGGGCTTCTCTGAGTGCTGGCAGGCGCTGCCCCGCTTTCTGAGGGAGTGAGGGCCCAAGTCACGGTACTGATGGACGTTGGGATGTTCTTCACACCCAGCTCTTGAGGGCTCCTTCAACCTTCTGGTGAGGTCTGGAAAAGATGGAGGGGGCGTCCCCAAGTCTTTTAATTAAGTGTAGTGTGTTGTCCAGATCAAATGAGTTCCTCGTTTTTGCTGGTGTCTACAGGTAGCAGAAAATGGTGTGCGCAAAGGGCAAAAACTCAGTGCGTTTCCCCATGCCCAGAACAACTTGTTTGGAGGCAGCTCCACGCTCTGCCCTTTCTGGGAGGGAGCTGAGATGTTCTCCAGGCCTCGGGTGGTCCTTCCTCCCCGGCCGCGTTGGTGATCTTTGCCCGCTGCTCTGCGGGGTCGGCTTCATAGAGCTACGTGGCACTGCGGCGTCTTCTGCAATTTCTCTGCTCTGTGGAAGAAGCAGCCAGATGCAATTTCAAATTAAACAAATCTCCGCTGCTTGGGGGAAGGCACGGGGTGAGGGAAGGCAAGCAAAGGGCAACCCGAGGCTCCCGCGGGCCTCTGCTCTCCTGATTTTCCAAAGTGCTCCTTCAGAATTGTTTCCAAAAATAATCTCAACATTAGCAAAAATTCATCATCGCAGGGGATTTTATGGCACAGCTGTGTCAGAAAAATTAATTTTAAAAATCCAATAAAAGCCGCAATAGAATTGTTAACTTTTCCCCCTCTCTGAAGTGTGAAATTCTTCTCAGAGCATTTCAAAGGCGCCTGCACCCATTTACACATACATTAACGCAATTGCTAAAATATTAGACTTTGCCTTGGCATTTTCATTTTCTTGAGGGATGAACCAAATAAGCATTATAAATTTTTGTTCGGGGGTCTGGCGTTGCTTTTAATTTAATTTTTGATGCCACCAACCCTCAACAAAAGAATTAGTTACACAACAAGACAGATAAAAGCTTACGTGTCCACAGTGAAATACTTCCTGGCACGTGTGTTACTCACTTTAGCTTGGGCTTCTGGAGACATTCATGATGAAATACTGGGCAGCAGAAAGACGTTTCATAGATAAGCTGTCACTGAGTCTTTAATTAAAGTTTTAAATCATCACAGTTGATACAGATTTCAGAATAAAGGGTGTGATCCTGCCCGCCACACACAAGCAAAAAGCCCCCCTTGACCTTCAACAGATTTTACCCTGGTTAAAAATAGGATGTTTTCAGGCATAGCTGCTATGGGTATTTATTCTAATGTGCTATAAATATTAATAATTTTATACCAATATCTTTGTCTTTGAGGGCAAGAGCACAAAAGAAAGTATAATAATTTATTTCCATGCATATCAAGCCACATTTTACCTAAGCATTTCTCTTAATTTGCTGAGAACATAAACTTGCTGCTCATTATTTTTTGGTCTGAGTTAATTTGAAATAGGTATGCTGCACCCTGCACTGTGCCTCCTGTAACAGAGTGTGTTTTGCCCAGAAATCCCATGAGATTTCCAAAGCCTGTTGAAGCTGAGGGCGGCCTTTCCATTAACAAATAAACAAGCTTCACATTTGTTCCAGGATGAATTTTGCATGCAGTTGTGTAAACAGTCACCCAAGGTTTAGGCCTCCTCCCAGGCTGTTTTTTGCTACCAAGCTGCTCACGCCAGGCTATGGAAACATCTCCTTTTGCAAAGCTGGAGATCTTTTTGAAGCCCTCAACAGCTGCAAAGTTGGGCAGTCTGGCTGCACGTAGCTTTGGGTAAGCTCAGGTGCAGAGGAGCAGGGGAACTAGTGGTGGCAGGTGGGTGGTACGTGTGTGATGGACACGTGTAAGTGTGGACAGGCAGTCACCAGGCAAGGCTCTCATCCACCTTGAAGCATCTGCTGCGCTCACCGTTCTGCTCGTGGTGGTGGTGGCCATCTTCCAAGGGGCTGGAGGAGGCTCCCTGGGCTGGTGCTTTCCTCCTAGACCCTTGGGAGGTGGTGGGGCTCCCTCAGTGCTTGTGAGGACAGGCTTGGCGCGTCGGTGAGGATGAGTCCGGCCCTTCATACATTCATTTCACCACCTCTTCTCAGCATCCAGCTCCCAGTCTTCCTGAGCACCCTGGCAGGTCTCGTGGGTCATGGTAGGTCTCAAGATCTCCACAAAAAGCCACCACAGAGCAGTTCAGAGCCTCCAAGTTTCTTCTGATTCCCAATTTGCATTTGACCCTCGTTCTCCAGTTGTAAGAATAGGTTAATTAACTGACTGCATTGCTAACTCCTTCAGCCATTTGATCTCATTTCCTTCCATAGGTTAATCAGGGTTAATACGGGTTATTACTTGGGTGGGCAGCTCTTGGAGGAGAATCTAGGCGCCAGGGAAGGTGATTTTCCTCATTCAGGCAATAAACAGAGCTCTTCTCCCTGGCTTAGTAAGACCAAGTCAGTGCTCAGGTACCGTGTTGGGGGGCAGTGCAATGTGCTTCGTTTGCAGAACCCTTGGGCATTTGGGGAGACAAAAGGCTCCATAAAAACATAAATTATTGTGTGTTAAGTGAAAACAGTGGATTAACCGCTGCAAGCAGTAGAAGTTATTAATGGCTATTGACAAACAGAACTTTTTTTATGTGATGTCTGTTGTTCCAAATTATTTCATGTCTTGAAATGTGCCAAGTTTTTAATATCAAATAATTCACCCCTGGTTATTGTTACCTGTGCTTTATTGCGTAAATGTAGCTTGTTATTTATCTGCAAGATTTTGATCACTGAATCTCCTGGTCACTGTTTTGGAAAGCATCTGCTTCTAATGTGATTGGTCACAAAATAATCAATAAGCGATGGAAAAAAAAATTAAGTTTGAGAAAAAAAAAAGGACAGTTTTGGGGACATTTTGTCTGCCATTTGGTTATATACAACTTGTTGCAGAATAAAGATGACAAAGAAAATGTGGCAAGAGGACAAGAGAAGACTTCAAATTCATTTACTTTATGGAAAACAGTGGTTTGGAGCCATGGGGAATTCCTTTTGGAGAAAAAAACTAAATAAAATCCTCTTCTAATTTATTTCAGGAAGTCCTGAAATGGCCAGATTTTAAGATTGCAGTAAAACCCCCTTCAGTCAAAGTCTATGCAATTTGCTGATTGATTGTGCAGATGCAAGTTGTTTGTGAGCAGCCAAGAAGAGGACGCACCCCTGCTACGCCGGACACAATCCTCCCCCAAAGCTGCTGCCGTAGCCCAGCCGTGATGTCCGTCTCATGGAGCGTGTCTGCCCACCACGCGGCTGCTCTTGTGCTCGGCCACCTCCCTCGCTCTGTTCGGATGGGCTCAGCGCTCGCCGGCCGCTGCTTGCACCGTCATCCCAGCTCAGGAGCCTGGTTCCACTTTTCCAGTGTGTGTAGAAGCCGTCGTGATCACTGCCACGGCAGAGCCTAGTACGCCAGAGGCTTCGTCCCTAGGAAAATCAATGGTTTTAGAAGGTTGCGCGCCAAGGAAAATTTCAGGAAATGACTAAAAAGGATGGGATTTCCTGTTTGCTTGTTGGCTGACGTTCTTTCGTTTTTACCAGCAAGAATGTAAACAGTGGTTCCCTGCTAGCTCAATTAAAGGAATGATTTGATTACCAGTGGAGGAAAAACGTATTTATTTAGAAGCTCATAAAAGATGAAGACTGAAGACAAGATGGTACATTTGGGCCAGGTAGCCACTGAACTAGCAAGATACGTCTGTACGTGCTTTACTGTTTTGAAAGGAAGTAATTTCACTGTAATTAATTTTCAGTGGAGCTTGTTGACCTCCACAGCTTTGGGCCATGTGATTAAAGGCTTGGAGGTGCTGAATTCACTGATGAGAGGAAGGCAGGTGAGCAGCTCGGAAGAGCTAGCCCTGCCTCTGCTTTTGGAAGCTGGATTATCCATGTGCACAAATACTGTGCTGATATGATCATGACCTCCTCCCTGGGGACACGGCATCTGGAAGAGCCACCTACTAATGGTGAAAGGTGTATGGGAATGAAGCCTTCCAAAATTAGCCATCCTTATGCTGATAATATTAAGAGGTTGAATTTGCCATCTCCTGAAGCTTAGAAGAGGGAGAAACTGAAAGAAGAGACGGAGAGGAAAAGCCTCTATTTGGAGAACAAGGAAGGCGTGAGCTGAGCAGCACGTAATGTGATTAACTCCATTACACAGCTCAGTGCTCGCACGGAGCAGGGGCTGCCGGACCACGTAGCGTGAGAGCAACAGGGATCCTACCGGGAAGAAAACAATCCGGGAAGCGCTGCCGTGGCAGGGCCGGCGGCCGCGGGCTTCCAGCTTCCAGCTCAGCTCAGTGGTCCCCGAGCAGCTGTGGTGCTTCCCACACCACATGCCCACCACGCAGGGAAAGGTTAATCCACGGGTAACAGGAGAAGACTCTGCCAGCCAGTCTGAGGCCAGGACGGGACTGAAATCCACTCTCCTGAATTTGTACCCAAGGTCTAACTGCATGTCCATGCTTCTACCCCGCTGTACTTTGCCAGGAGAGCCCAAAACGACAGAGAAGGGGATTAAGGAGGCTTGTGAGAAGTCATTTGCTGGATGGGACCTGCTCCAAAGCTGTCATTAAGGGGACACAGCTCACAGGGATGTGGGAAACACATTTCCCAGTCTGCGTTGTTCCTCAGACTCAGAAACGTTTATGAAAGAGCATCTGCTCATCAGTGATTCTGCACCAGGGAAAATGGTGCAGGAATCGGCGTGCACAAATTGCGACAGAGGTGGTTCAAACGCCACCGCTGTCACGGCAGCATTCCATAGAAGACGGGGTGGGTTTGGGTCTCGAGAGGAAAAAGATCCCAGATTCAGGCTGTGAAGCAGGGTTTGTTCTGCAGACCATGCGCAGCGTAGGCAGTACTGAAATTAAAACAGGCGCGGTGCTACCTACTCCCCAGCTAATCAGATTCTTGGTATAATTCAGAAGAGTGCAAGTGACATTTTTATCCAATTATGTTGCTGTAAACCATTTTGCTGCAAGAGAGGCCTGGAGCCGCATCCTGAGCGGGTGTCCCGTGGCGCAGTGCTGACAACGCTGCTTACTCTGATTTACTCTACCTGAGGATCTGGCCAGCAAGAGCCAGTCCCTCCGGGTGATGCACAGGTGAAGTGCACGAAGCTGCGGTGTTCGGCATGGTCAGGCCTTCTAAAAGGATTAGAGCTGGGTTTGCGTTTGCTGCTCGAGGAGGTTGGGATTATTAGGCATATCTGTATGAGGCGAGTGGCAGGCACTGTCTTCGTGTGCTTCTAATTTAATGAATGTTTAATGCTTCTTTTATTGGAGCCTACATATATGTAGAGTAGAGGACCTGTAACGAGGGGTTGACTTATGTCGCAGAATTGATGTTTGAGCTGCTCTTTTTACATTAAATGCAGACTTTACAAAGAGTCTGTAATGAAAGTATGAATTAAAGATTAGAGCTAAGCAAGTTTTAGAAAACTTAGAATTAAAAAAAGCACTTAGAAGTTTTTTCCTCCTACTTCCTTTCTCTCCTCCTGACTCTTATAAGCCTTCCATCCACTCTGCTCCTTCGGTAGGGTCCATCATTTCTGTCTCTTCTACACCTGTACACCTCTATGAGTGAAATCATTGCTGCAATCTCATGCTGGGTATTACTGTATGTTTACGCATCATCCTAGGCTGTTGTTTGCAGACACGCCTGTCAGTTTGGCTGGAGAGACGAGGAAATATTTTTAAGGTGGATTTTTCTTAACCTCTATCCCTGATTTGCTGACAGGGTGTCTCTCCCGGGGAGAAGGAAAATAAGTTTGCAAGAACTTGCCAGGGAAGCCACAATTGTTAACAGTCCGGGTGTTTGTTAAAAGTGCAGGTGAGAGGGATGGAGATGCTGCTGATTTGTTCTGCGCGTGTGGATGTGAGTAGCCCCTCTATTTCCCTGTTGTTTCTGCCTGCACAC
>JAWLRI010000801.1:1425720-1492807 GCA_034781795.1 Crypturellus tataupa | reverse complement strand
TGGAGATGCTGCTGATTTGTTCTGCGCGTGTGGATGTGAGTAGCCCCTCTATTTCCCTGTTGTTTCTGCCTGCACACAGGTTTTTGCAACTTTAAAGGAAACCCATAAAAATCAGAATTTGCTCACAATAGAAATTCATGAAATGAGACTGAAGTCCTCAAAACAGCCGGGAAAACCCCAAAGACTGTCAGGCCTCCCTGACAAACATAGATCCAGTGGAGGTGCCCTCTTCATGATGCACTTGCACAAGTCTGCACAAGAATGTGTGACGTACACGAATGTATGATTTAACCTTATCCTTGGCAAAGGATGTCAAAGGCAAGTTGCATTTTATCTCCTGGGAATACGCAAAATAACAGAACTTCCCTTAGAGATCCTCATGCTCTTATATCCTCCTCACATGTCTAACCTGCGTGAAATATACTGTATTTCTGCAGTATGGGGAGGTCCCCAGGTTTATTCTCTTCCTGTAAACACTTTTGCTCATTTCTGGAAATCAGAAATACCACATATAGGTACATAAAATGAAAAGAAAAAAGAAGATAGGGAGCAGAGCATCCCACAACCAGCTGCAGCTGCTATAACTCACCTCACATACAGCAAGGCACATTTTAGCCCCAGTTAGGAAGGTTTTATGGTGGTAGAAAAGTTTGGGTTCCATAAAGTGAAGAGAACAGGAGCTGGTATGCCAAAAATAGAAGGTACTTACATCCTGCACACTGATCTACTGAGCGTGGTGGCTTGTGAGGATCAGAACAAGAGCTCTGAGCTTCCCCAGGCTCAGGCTTTTTAACTATGGCTGGTTGAGGTTATTTGAAGATTGGAATAGACGAAGTTGGGTCAGAAAATGCTGACTCACTGAAATATCCCAGCAGGAAAAAGGGTCATTATAGAAAACTTACTGTTTTTATATTTAAAAGGATGTGCAAAAAAAGTTTGAAGCTATCAGATACCCCAGTTTCATGCTTTTCAAAAGAACAGCTTCAAATGGGGAGGGGGTTTGACACAAGATCTTATACATGAATCTTTACGATTTAGAACACTTCAAATAAAAAAGACAAAAAAAGAGGATTTTTTCCCCCAGATTCAAACTGCTTTGATTTGTTTTAAAATTAGAGGGTTTGCAGCCATGATCTCTCAGGCCCATTCAAAGGGGAGAAGGGAGGGCAGAAATCCCGGTTTGCGATGGGAAACTTCCCTCCCTCTCAGCTCTCACCCTTGCCTTGGCAGACTCGGGTTGGGATTAAAACTGTCCTTTTCTGGTGACAGCTGAAGGCAGCACCTTCACCTAACCTGGGTGCACCCAGCACCCGCAGGAAATCCTCCACTCCGTGCAGGACCAGGCCCATAGACATTGCTCTTTGCACCTACACTTTCAATTACATTTTCTTCTTCAAAAGCCAAAGGCTGCGATTTAGAGGTATAGAAATAACGGAGTGAAGGCTGAGCCGGCTGGAAGAACCTCCTCTGGGGATGTCTGAGTCACGGCCGGCACCTCTGACGTCCGAGGGCTCCTCGTGCCCGCGGGTTATTCACCTGCGCCGTCTGCGTCGCCCTGGGCTGCGTCATCCCTTATCTCCCGGCGGCTCCCGGGCGGCACCGCGGTCGCAACCCGCTCGCCGGGTCGCGCGTCGGGCTGGCGGGGACCTCGTATTAGTGCAGGAAGTTGTGCTCGCTGCTGTGTGACACGCCGTGGTTGAGCTGCGCGGGGCGCTCGTACCCTCGTGTGCTGCAAGGGAAGCTGTGACAGATAATTTTTGGTTACTTTTCAAGCCGTGTCATGCAAAAATGAAATGCATTATAGGGAACGTCGGACGGTAATTATTAAGGACTTGGAAAACTGTGATTAAAAATGGAAACCTGTCCGTAATAGCAGTAATTAGATTTATTCACTGTGTTTTGCACAGAAGCCACATTTTTTGCTCAGCTGTGTTGATCCCCTCGCTTCCCTAGAGAGCTCCCACTGCGAGCTGGTTTTGAAGACTGCTGTAAATTGGCCGGGCTTTGTTGGTTCGGTGGAAACGTGGGGCTTTTCAGCAGCTGCGGATTTGGCTCGCACTGATTTTTTCATAATAGCTTGGTAATTAACTTGTTACAAGCAAAAATGGCCAGGGCCAGTAACTGAGCCTCATGGTTCCCTGTGTCCTACATATTTGCAGTCATATCACCCCTGCGGGGTGAGGGTGAAGCGCTTGCTTTCCGCTTCGCACCATCCTGGTAGCGCTAAAAACTAAAATCCCCCAAATTAGCTTATTAATTAGGGCGGGAGTTTTCCATAGCCACCACAGCATGGTCAGTATAGCGGTGCTTGCAGACACAGCACCTTTCTAGTGTCGCAGAGGGAATGCTCTGCTGCTGTCTTTCTCCATGGGCTCAGGCCATACCCATCACTGTCCATCTGCGCCATGGTCCAGGGAAAGCTGTGCGTCAGCATCAGGTTCAAACGTGTGTCTTTAGTTTTCCTTTCATTTGGAGGCCTTCACATGGGAGCTGGGGGAGGAAGAGGGCAGACATGGCATGTTGGCACATGCACATCTTGTGTGCTGCACCTCCGAGCACGCTGGAGACACCTGCAGAGGAATAAAGAGGAGTTAAAATAAATAACCAAAAAAAGTGTGAAAAGGAAGCAAAAATAAGTAACTTATGGTGCTGGCAAGGTCTCAGGTGTCGGGGTCAGCTCTGATCTCTGAGGCCTCCCCAGAACCTTCTGCCCTCATTTATTTTTTGCGTCCTGCCCTGGTCTGGATTTCTCGATTGCACGTGTTTTGTCTTGTTTAACTCTGTATAGTTTTTGGGTTCAGCTTTTGCTGCGTGCATTCGAGAGTACAAGAGCGCGTTTTGTTTTCTAGATTAAAAATGCTCAGAGGTATAATCAGGTCCTTCCGTGGTATTTAATTATCCGTAATTAAAGGCATCCATGCAAAGTGCAGGATTTTCAAAGACCGTTCTTGTGTTACATTGCTAATGAATTAAGTAATTAATTGGCATTAAAAAAATACAATACGAAACATCAATCTTTTAAAGCAAAGCATTTTCTTTAAGCATTTTGTAAAATCATTAACTTGTCTCAGCTCGGTAGCCATTCTAGGGTCTAAATCTCCTTTTCAGTTTTAAGAAAAAATTCTAAAGGGGGAATAAAAAAAAAGGAATGAAAGCAAAACAAGGCAGGCAGTACCCACTAAAGAACATGAAAGTGCTCAGAGATGGGGGACCCCGTTTTTCGTGTTGTCTCGGCTTGCCTGCCTGTCCATCTGTGTGCGTAGACCAGGGCAAGAGCTGCCTTGGGACGGTGCGACGGACCCATCGCCGACTCGTGGGCTGCTCGGACTCAGAACCAGAGAGAAACCAGCCGTGGTGAACGGTGACTTTCCCTCAGCAAGAGGTAATTTAGGCAGACGAGCAGTGAGAGTCGCTCTGCAGATGTGGAGGGGGACGTGGCAGGAGGAGAACCACATAATCTACTATCTCCTCGCTGCTACCTTGCGGTGCAAAATACCCATCCTGTCCTGTTGCTTTGGCAATATCCCATGGCACCTGCCCACATGTGGAAGCCTGCACAGATTGTGGTAATGCATTTTGCGGTGGCACCCGCGTTATTAGCGCAGGGAAGTACAATCCTTTCCCATTTGGTGAGCAAGTTAAATGCAGCCATTCACATGCAAAACCACCGCTGCTCGTTTTATTTTCATTAGCAGCCTGATTCTTTGCACGGTGCCGCTAGAAAGCATCGCGCAAATGCCATGGATACCATTACTGCAGGTTACATGATGGGCCCTCCGAAGAGAAAGGCCCGGGGAGGAAACACGTGGGTTCCACAGCCGGACGTGCTGCGAGACGCTGGAGACACGAGAGTTTGTCCATCTCTTTGGGCAAGAAACAGCAACCAGGGGGTCCTCCCTATGCCCCTCATTGGGACATTCCCGTTGAGCTGTGACTTCCTCCAGCACCTCTGGAAACCCTACCACCGCTTTGCAGAGCAAATGCCGCATTTTACCAAAAAATAACCCCTGCCTAAACAGACTTTCCTAACAGTCCTGCCCTTCTCACGCAATAACCACTGCAGTTTCAACATCAAGCAGTGCTTTGGTATGTTTTTTTATATATATATTTTTAATTCAATGCACATTCAAATGGGGATCTCACATGAATATGTAGTAATGCTGATTCCTTTTTTCCACCTCTTTTTGCATTTTAAAAGAACTATTTTGTCCAAAATTGGCACAATCACAGTCTCTATCTCATTTATGGCTGATATAAAAAAAAATGCATAAAACATCGTGCACAGCTGTACTGACCAAGTTAGATTCAATTCTGGCTTTATGTTGATTTGACATGCAGCCAGCTCTCTTCCATATATCATTCCTGACTGCATTTAAGGATGAAATACTATTTTAATTCTTACTCCAAATGTGTATTTTTTTCTAAAGAAAAAAAGACATAAAAATGTTAAAATGGGCCATAAAAATCATTAAATTTTCACACGGAGCATAAGCAGGAGGTGAAGTTGGCTAGAAACTCCAAACGATCCAGAAAATAAGGTCCTGGTTGCTACTCTTCTGTTGTTAACACTTCCCTTTGAATGGAGATCCCAAATAAGAGAGCAGAAACACTGATATTTTGGAAATCAGTGGATACTTGGCCCTTTGCTTCAGTAGTATGGGACGGTCCATGTCAACCTCTTGTCCATTCACGGCATATTTCTGCATTATCTAAGTGCTTGAAGATTCAACCTCTGAAAGGTCCAGCTGTTTATTTCAAATTTCTAACTTTGGCTGTTGATTTACCTGGGATGTGGTGGTCCTTGTGGCATTCCAATAGTAGCTATATTGATCTATTTATTTTAAATGAATCTATTTTATAGTCACTTCCCCCACAAAAACCCTTATTTGTTGTGTTTGATGCATTAAAAGAACTAATGTATCTCCAGAGCTGTTAGGGTTCATTTTGAAAATATCTATTTGGGCAAGTTTTTAAAACCTGATTACTTACCTGAAAGGTTTTAATGACTTAGGAAGCAGCTTTCATGACCTGCCATTAAAATCTACCTATATTTTTACAAATAAATATTAGGCATCTAAAATCCTATGCTGTCTGCAAAGAGATTTTTAAGAGTAAGACCTTTTATATTGGTCAGGAGGATGTTGAAACATGCATTTCTGAATCAGTGGCTGTTTACTGTCATATTTGAGGTGTTGCTCTTTTTCTCAATCAGCGTTGAATTTGCACAGTAAAAAAAAAAACCTGATCCCAAGAATGTCTATAGCTGCTTTATATGCGCTGTGGCTTCCTTTGCAACGCTGAGTACCTTGCATATGCATTTTTAACATAAGCTAAAATTTTCAGTGCTGATTAAGGTATTTGCACACAGAGAGCCTATTAAAATGAATAGGAATTTGGTGTGCAAAACCCACAGGTGATTTTGAAAATGCCAACCTGCATTTTTATATTAAATATGGGAAGAGAGGGGGGAACACCTTAAGGATGGATCCGCAGTCCTACGATTTGCTGTCCTGCTGTGCGAGATCTGGTCTGGAGACAGGCCGGGCGCTGGGTCCTCCATGACTTTGGTGCCAGTGGTTTGACTTCAACGACGCACTTAATTAGGGGACATTATTCAGGCAGCAGAGAGTGCGGATTAAGTAAATTATGAATTTGATTACCTATTAATCTGCATTGCGGTTGTGCTTCAGAGTCAGCGGTGGTGACGGGGGCCGTGTTGTGCTCAGTACTGGGCAAATTCCCAGCTCCTGGCTCCTGGGGTGCCTTGTCCCACAGTGTCCTTGCAGGGATGGCACTTGTGGCTTCTCTGGAGCTTTACTTAAAGTAACTTGACGTATGCCACTCACCGCATTGTCTTGAGTGGGCCCAGCTCAGTTTTATTAAATTACTTGCAAAATCCAGGGGCAAATTAAGTGTGAACGGGTAGGAATGTTGGCTCTGCACGAGGCAGATGGTGGAGGCACTTTGGGGCCTGGACGTTGGTGGATGTTCTGGACAGACCTGGAGATGTGAGCCAATCTCCTGGGCGAGTATTCGGAGTCTGCTCGTGCCCCTGTGCTCCCTGTTGCCCCGGCAGACGTCACCGGTCCGATACAGACTGCTTTTAAATTGCGCTCGTAGATCTTCCTTGCACCAAGACGTTTCTGCTGCAGTATTTAGTGATGCCTGAAGTTGCGTCTCCGCATCAAATTAAGTGACTGTGCCATCAATAAGGAGGAGTAATGCGGTGTATTCCCTTCTGGACGGCTCCCTAATTTGTTTGGGGGCCTGCCGCTCGTCATTAAGACTGATCACAAGGCAGTGAGGCTCGGCGCGCGCCGCGGAGCCGTGCGGATTAAATCAGTCTCTGTCACTGGGAGCCAGATCGTGATTTAGGGAGCTCGAGCCAGTCGAGCTGGGGCCTCGGTGGCCTCGCGCTGCTCGGCACTTGCTGTGTGAGCTCCCCAGGGCAAGCAGGTGCCTGGGAGGCAGCGAGGAGTGAAGAGTTGGGGCTGAATGTGGAAAAAAGTCACTGTTCAGGCTCAAGGTGCCAAGAGCCTGGGCCAGAAGATGGGCGGGTGACCGGGATTTCAGGTGCCTGAGCCAGAGCCTGGGACGTACATGAGAAAGTCCCTGTGTGTGGTGAAACTGCTCCTCAAACCCACCAGGCAGCCCCCTACATCACTCGTGGGCATGGAGGAACAGCTGGATTCGACCAGATTTGCTGGCAGTAAGTGCACCCGTTCTTGGACAAGCTCCTGAAGCAAAGAAGTCATCAAGCCCTTTGCAGGAATGTTCATGGGGGTGTAGGAGGGATCTCTATGCCTACCTACATACTATAGGAAGAAGGACGTAATTCCCACTGCCAGGAAAACAGCACTTCTCACTATCCTTTGCAAACTGAGTAGTGGGGCACCTTTCTCCTAGGCCCTATTCTCCATTGGCTGAATCAGCTGAAGTCTCCTGGAGCCATCCTTATCTCCAAAGGGATGGGGTGCTCTTAAAGTACTGGAGGAGGACACAGGGTTATCACCAGCAAACCTTCAACCAAGAGGAAAAAATCACTGCTGAACTAGGGCACTGTGAGATCCCAGGGAAGGCACAGAGCGCTGTTCGGAGCGAGACGCTCTTCAGGGCGAAGCTGAACATCACAGCAGGCCCCAAGTCATCTGTGCTTAATGTTATGTTGCCTTTTATTGCCTGTTTGCACACGCGAAGCCAAACTCGGTGCTGCTGTATGTCCCTCCGTGAGGTCTGGGAACGCAGTGTCTGCCCAGCCTCACCCGTCAGGGATGCCGTATTTATTGTCACCGCTTGTGACCAACAACACATACATGTTTCTGCTCTTTGAGCTGCATCGCCCCTGTCTTAACAGTGTCTGCATCTCCACGATATACGGCCATAAAAAATGTTCACAGTTGTCTTCGCAAAGAGCCCAGAGTGCTGCGGTCTTGTCTAAGTATTAATTATGCTAAGCAAAGCAAGTCTCACCATTACGCTGTCTGCGGGGGCAGCAAACTTCTGCCATCAGTCTCCCCAGAGCAGGGGAAAAATGGTTATTACTGTTCTGCTCACATAGCAGCGTTGCAGTCACGGCTGGAGATGCTTTCGCAGAGAACAAGATGACAGCCTTTGCCCAGAGAAGCTGCTTGGTACTCCTGCTATTATAATAAATAGCTTTCTTGATGTGCTTGACGTCATCAAGGGTTTCTGAGCAGCCTCTTCTTTTGAATTTAAAAAAAAAAAAGAAAAAAGAAAAATAAGAAATTGCTGTTCTGTCCCGTTCTTGGTGATGCGCTGCATCAGCGCGGCCGAGCCGGGTCCCGGCTGGCGCCAGCGGTGGGCAGAGTCTGGCCGGCCTCGGCGGGACGCCCGGGCCACGTGGCTTTAGGAGCGCTCAGAGGTCGACCCAAGGCGGGGAGAAAAAAGGGCAGAACTTACAGGAGTGGTTAGATCTGCTGCAGATCAGAAGATATCACTTTTTGCCACATAATCCAGCCAGGGACTTACAGGCTGCAAATACCCTCAATGTCCCCAAGGGCTTGATTTTGTCTTTTTGTCACTGGATTAGCTGTCGGCTCTCTACAAGCGCAGGGTCACCAGAAAGCTCCCCAGGGACTGAGCACCTGCATTCAGCAGATCTGCTTGTTCCCTCCCCAAAATGAATGAGCACTTCCCAACCGCAGACCTCAAAGACATGGGGGTTGCTCTTAGGGCAGCCCCTTGCCTGGCTGCTCTTCCATCACGTTGGCCCGCTCTGCACGGCTGCTTCGTGCTGCAAATCCCCTTTCTCCATCCCGTGGATAAAGAGATCTCTGAGGGCTGTTTAATATTTGTTTTTTTCCCCAAACGGGGAAGAAGAGGAGCCCAAGGGGCCTAAGAGACACAGGGAGGAGGAGGAAGGGCTGAAGAACAGCCGCTTCCCAGGGCTCCCTTGCGCTTTCGGCAAAGCTTAATTGCCTCGCAGGGCTATAAATCTTGGATAGTTAAGCGCCCGGAGAAGGCTCGGGCTGCAAACGCATGTGGGTGTCGAGGCAGTATTGGATTCTCAAATAAGATGATTAACAGGCAGCCGGAGGGCAACAATAGAGAAAACAATCTTCCCCTCTCCTCGCCACCCTAATCTCCAGAAGAAGCTTTGTGTTTAAGTTTTAATGAAAAGGGTTTTTCTGCGGGAGTGCGGCGCAGGCTACTCGGAGCCCGCCCATCCCCTGCCTCCCCGCCGCTGGCAGCCGATCAGCTCATCCGATTTAAGAGGTACCGCCACTTACGCCAAGTTTAAATACAGCCAGCCACAATTATCGGCATTTCCATTGCATTTGACCCCGGACTTTTAACAGCAGAAAATGAGTCCACCTGATGGAAAAGCCTGTTCGCAGTGTCATAACACGACAACATCCATCAGACTTCATGAAGCAGAGAATTAAAATCTGTTGTGAACGGCGCAGGCAGCAGCCAATGCTGAGGCCTATCAGCCATCCAAGGGGATGGCAATTTCAAGAGGTTGCCAGAGAAATATCACAAATGGGTTCACAGCCTTCCCGGCTTGGATGTGGCCTTCCGCAAGATGCCGGCTGTGGGGAGAAGCTGCAGCAAAGATCGTTTGCAAGATGTTTCCAAAGGGGCAAGGGCAGGGGGAAAAATCAGCAGCAATTGCAAAAATCCCCAGCTCATGACGAAAAAGTCCCCTGGTCCCTTTTCAAATTCAGATAAGGAAGAGCAATTGCAGAGGAAAAGTGAGATCACTTTGGGAATGCCAAGTGATGTATGAGTGGATGCAAAACAGAGCGTGTGAAAATACATCAGAAACTGGAAAAATGTACTTGATGTTGTGGTGGTTACAGCCAACCTCTGCATGTTTAGCCTTGCAGACACCACAGGGTGAGCAAAAGTCTGTCACGACAGGGAAAATTGTATCGGGGCAGCAAACGGTGACCAAACTTCAGTTTTAGAGATGACTCAGTGGAAAAAAAATCTCAGGATTTAAATGTACAAACTGCAGCTCTCAACCTGCAGCAACTGATAGACCAGTCATCAGAGGCGCCTTGCCCAGGCAGTTCTTTGGTGACTTTATTAAAAGGAGCATAGAAAAGCTGCTCTAAAGCCGATCTGAATGTGTAGAAGCATTTATTAAAGGGGAGGGTCACTGAAATGGGAACACAATGCAAGCACCACCACCTACCTCGCTTGGCAGCAGCATCACTTACTGCTGCGAACTGAGCTCAGCAGTGGGCTGAGATCAAGAGTTTTCTGGGCCTGAAGGATACAGAACCTTGCCCGGGGCTGGCTAGCATCAGCTCATCTTATTTCCACCCTGGAGTGGTTCCTGTAAGAGCTGGAGCTGGCGGAGAGGCCAGCGGGACATGGAGTCGCAGCCAGGTGCTGCCACCAGGGCCTGGTGCTTCCGTGCAAGGCACTGTGCAGGGCTGGGGATGGCCCAGGGCCAGCTAAAACAAGGCCAGCGATGGCCCTTTCTGGAAACAATGCCCTGCAGAACAACCCCACATGCTTCCAAATGTCCTGCGAGACATTTTGGTTGGCAGGAGGAGGCAGGGACCTTTGTGAAGAGACTTGGAGGAGAGGCCAAGCCCTGCCATGCGTAGGGCAGGCGAGTCCCTGGCGCCGCATGTGCGTGGCGCAGCGCGTGCCCGGCTGCACAAACACATGCACAGGCGGCAGCTTCTCTCGGGGAGAGACAGAGGCATAAACCAGCCCTACTTCCCCTTTCAAACTGTCGTAAATCCTATTTTCAGCACTAATGGCTTGCCAGAAATGTCGTGTTTATACAAGCTCTCGTCATTCCCCGTCATGCCGTAGATGAATAGCTTTAGAACTGCAGTGGGACAAGGAGTGGAAGAGTGATGTTTCGGAGCAGTACGTGATCCATGAGACACTCGAATGTCTTCTCGCCTCCTTGGTGCTGCCAGTGTTGCCCTGATTTTTTCCATATGCTGTTGCCTCTGACACTAATTCATGGCACTAACTAATGCAGGAGTAAGTGGGGAGGAGGAGCAGGTTTGTGCAGAAGCAGCTGGGCAAGGGGTATTTGCAGGCCTTACACGAGAACCGAAAAAAGAAAATTCTTGCTGAATTACTGCTCAGCTTTAATATTTTATAATAGCCCAAAACTTCCCTCAATGAGCAGACTGAAGGAATTCCTCCCTCCATAGAATACATTCTGTCAGAAAGCTTATGTGGGAGATCATTTTTTTTTGTTAATTTGGTACCAATTCACAGTAAACACCCCCCCAGCTGGTGGAATCCCCAGAATTACTGGGGATTTGGGTCCAGCTGGTGACCACCGCAGTCCGAGGGGGATTACCTGGTTGCTGGCCACACGCAGAGGTGGGAGCTCACCAGTTTTGAGCAGCAAAGTGCCTGTGCCCTGCCGAGCATCCACATCGTCTCCTCCTCATAGCCAGTCCTGACAAGAGAGGCAATACCAAATTAGTAGGCAGCTGATTAATGAGCAGTTCCCCTTGGCCTCCATGGGGTACCCGATCCCATTTCTATTGGTGTGTGTGGCGGGGGGAAACAGGAGGAGCAAATGAATTGCATGACTATTTTTAATTCTTATTTTTATTGCCGGCAGCCCTGTTTCAGCAGAGCACAAGCAGGGTCCTGTAAATATAGCGAGACATGTCAGGCACCTATAGCGTGCCCACCCCCAACTAAAATAAAAAAAAAAAAAAAAAAAAAAAAAAAAAAAGCTTTGTTTCTCTCATGTGTGCTTGCAGGTCCCAACTGCTTCGCGGGCACCACCATCATCCCCGCCGGCATCGAGGTGAAGGTGGACGACTGCAACATCTGCCACTGCCACAACGGGGACTGGTGGAAGCCAGCGCAGTGCTCCAAGCGCGAGTGCCAGGGCAAGCAGGCCCTGTAGCGCCCGCGGGCTCACCAGCAACGCCTTGGAGGGGTGGCTCCTCCTCCTGACTGCACGGGAAAAGCCCTGTCGCTCTCACGCGCTTTCCTCTTGCTTCACCTACTATGTAAATGGTCTCTTGGTATCTACTCTGCTTTTGTAATTACCAGTGCTGGAGAGGGGTGCGGTGATCCCTTCTTTTGGAGCTGGGGCGGGAGGGAAGGACGAAAAAAACAAAAAAAAAAAAGACCCTGTGCGAGCTGCGTGGCTGGTGACACCTCCAGGACTTCCCTGCTCTCACCTGGGGCAATGAGGACTGCACTTGGCAGGTTTTAGTTATTTCATTCTTTTCGATGTTGTGATTTTTTTTTTTTCTCAGCTGGGGCAATACAGGTTTGAGTGAAGCAATTTTTTTTATAATGTCTATGGAGGCTAAAAAATAAGCAGGGAGGGCGGGAAGGGGAGGGTCACAGGGATACATAAAGGGAGAGGGGAGAAGGGACTGCAAATGGCAGCTGGCGGGCAGCCCGCGGAAGGAGCACGCGGGATGTGCAGGTCCCCGGGGGGGTGATGAGGAGCACGCGCTGTCCGGGTGACACCTCCCCACTGAGTGGGGACAGCAGAGCTGATGCCACCACTGCCCTCATGGTGACTCTGGTGAGACCCGAAGCCAAGGCCAGGCCCTGTGCGGACAGCCACTGGGACCCTGTCAAGGCAAATTATTTGAAAGCCCTCCCCTGGAGAACAACTTCTTAAATGCTGCAGCGTTTCTCCCTCAGAGGGGAAGCAGTTTCGCCGGCTTTCATTGCGAATTGGTTCGTCTTGCTGCATGGTGCCCCTTGGGTGCGGGCGGTGAGGTGGAGGTAAGTAGGTCCCACGTGAGCTGTGCCTCCTCCGCCACCGAAATCTCCTGCATTCGCCTCCTGAGCCTGCTGGTGCCTCCAGCGCCGGGCACAGTGCTAAGCGCTGGAGCCAGCAGCGTCGCCTCTCTTGACTGCAGCGATGGTGGGACTCAGCCACCACAGGGTACAGACAAAATCCAAACCCCAGCTCAGCCCGCGGCCCTTGGGAGGTTTCCATATCCACCTCTGGTGCAGGGAAATATCATGAAATGAAACGTGACGTCCCGGCAAGGCCCAGCCTTGCCCCTGTGCCCAGGAGATGGTGACCCAGGATGGCCCCTCCACATGCAGGCCAGCACTTGAGCGCACGGCGGGGAACTTGCTGCCCTCCAGCCGCTCGTCGGCCCCACCAAAGCAGCACCTGCCCGCCACGTGCCTGAGCACAGCCGACCCCGACGCCTGCGCCCGCCCTGGCCTCGCACCGTCCCGCACGCCGCCTCGGCGCAGGCCACGGCCTCAAACCGATGCTGTGAGAGGAGCCCGAGCACCCCACGGCTCAGCCCTTCAAGTCGTCATTCACACTTACTGCTTCCCAGCGCCCTCATCGGGGTGACCGACAGGGATTATCAGTTCAGCCCTCGCTCTAACACTTACCCTCAGTGGTGACAGCGGTGAGGTCCCCTGGCAGCATCCTACAGTAATTCAGTGCGGTCATCAAAGCAGTCTTGATTTTTTGCACACTGTTGCCTTTATATTCTTATTTTTTCTGCATTTTTCGCTTTTCCCAGATTCTCCACAGTGGTGGGGTAACCCAGTAGGTTTCTTTCTGCCGAGATTTTTGCCTCCTGCAGTTTTAACATTCAATCGGTCATCAACACATTTATCGAGAGCCGTTGCCTGTCAATGACGATCCAGTTTCAACTCTTTAAACAATAGTGTGCCTGAAACTAGTGAGAAACAAACTATACTGTAAAAAAAGGGGGGGGGGGCAGGGTTCTAGAAACAATATTTGATGTGTAAGAGAATATATTATTAAAAAAACTATTTTGTTAAATATAAAGTGTGTTAACCAGCAAAAACCAAAGTGATATATTTGTGGTGTATTTTACTCTCCCAAACTTCCAACCCCACGAGGTCCTCATCCTCGTCACATCTACGTCATGGACTTTCTGGGGTGTTGGTGAGCACTTTGGCCATGAGACGAGATGGGAAAGGTTGGTTTTGTGCTCGGCATTCACTGTAGAAGTCCTTGATTGCCAACAGGCTCGGCTGGGCAGTGAGACCCTCAGCTGCTGTAGATGAGCTAAGTTTCAGCAATGCTATTGAAGCAGCATGGATTTTACCTCCATCCCAGCATCCTTTCCATCCACCCACTTTTTTTGGTGACAAAATATGAACTGGGATTCCCTTCTCGGCCCCTTTTTGTCATTAGCCATCAAGCAAGCAATGAGTTGCTCATCGCAACTTTGAGAATTTTTTTGCACATTTTGGTGCCATTTTATATTTGATGCCATTTCACGAACATGGAAATTTGCTTTCAGTTCACAAACACCATTTGGTATCTCCAGCTGCATCATTATTTACACTGATTAGTAGTTACTCTAATTAATTACAGCTTAATTACTGTAGTTAATGTTTGTACAGTGCCTGGAACAAGTACAGCACTATACATGCTACACATTCTTATTTTTTTCATTATTATTTAAACATCATCTACATTTCCGTGCTGTGCTACTTCATTATTTTCCAAAAGGCAGTGCTCTTAGTCCCACCATGTAGTATCTTACTCATAGCTTCCAACAGGCTGCCTTGCAATGCTAGTTCCCACGCGGCATGGGAAGACCCTTTAATTTTAGCTCTGTGTCTGTGGTGGGACAGATTGCTAAACAACATAAAAATGCGCTTTTTTAATCTTTTCAGAGTACTGAGTCCAAAAGCAAAACAAGAGACGCTAATCATAGAGGCACTTTTGTAAGACCTGCACAGACAGAAAACTTCAAGCAACAGAAAGTTTTCTTTGCTGCGAAGAGGGAGAGTGGAGTGTCTCAGCAGCGGTCAATATTAAAAATTAAATGCATAAATACATACATATATGTAGATATATTTTTTTTTCAGTTCACAGTAACCAAGTGCAATTGGAAGAGGCATCCCAGCCCCCAGCCAGCTCATACACGTAGGACTCAGCAGAAAGGACCGTCCCAGCGGGGCCACGGGCTGGTGCTGTGTCCCACGCAGGTCAATAAGCACCTGGTAATATAGCCCCTCTCCAGTGCCGCTACACCGAGTGCTCTCTGCTCTTGAGCTCCATCTCGCTCTATTTTTTTTTTCTTTGCATTTTTAGTTCATTTCTCCCTTTAATTAATTGCAGTGCTGGGCCGGCCAGACCCATTAACTACTCTTCTCATTTAGACCTTTCAGAGATGCAGTTGCAGAGGCAATTTAATTTGTTGACCCATGATCGATAGCAATTAATACCATCTCTTTAATCTTGTTGAAAGACTCGTCCTGGGCTTCCAGAGGCTGCCGTCTCAAGGGAAAGGTGTCTGCTACATCTGTTATTAGATGGGGATCACAAGCTCCTCCGCAGGCACCGTCCTTCCCTGTCCCCCTGAGGCGACACTCGGGGAGATGTGTGATCTCAGCAGTTGTGCTCGCAGCTACGTGCATTCAGTGGGCTCCAGTATCCAGGACATCTTTGCAGCAGGAGGCACATCTCAAAGCACCCTACCCATGCAACGCTATCTAAGGTCTTCTGCAAGGTTGGCATTGGGCTCGGTGAACCGAGATAGGAACAAACAAATGGACAAGAGCTGCATGATGGCTCTAAATGGCCCCAGGTCAAGGAAGCGTTAAATGGATAAAACAGGAGGCCTTTGCAGGAGGCAACGGAGAGAAGGCAGACAAGGCTGAGGGAGGATAGTGGGGGCAGAAGGGTGAGGAGAGGACCTGGCAGAGCAGAAAGCAGTGGCAGGGGAGGTGATGAGTTGCAAAGAAAGAGACGGATGCTGAAGAGCATGAGGGAGGTGAGGAAAGTGCATGACACAACCTTGGAGCCCTCCAAGGAAAAGAAGCCAATGGCTCTTGAAATGGAGCATGAGAAGAGGGCAAAGAAGGGCTCTCTTGCAGGTGACAACTGCAGCATCAGAAACAGATTTTTGGGCAGAAAAGTAGAGAGGGAAAAAACAATGGACATACGTCTCCTCAACAAACCCAAGATGGAAGCAGTCTCAGACAAACACATCTGCTGAGAAACTGGAGAACTGGAAAACCCCAGAGGGAGGGGGCGATGGGAAGAAAGGAACACGCCTGAGCCAGAAAGGCAGTTCCTCTTCATGTGCGTGTGCGTGCAGGTAACTCCTAATCTGCACTTTATTGTGATGCCATTTCTTACTCCCGCAACATGAAGCAGGTGGACGCAGCCTCCTTCTCCCCGTAAAGTGGAAAAACTTGCCTCCAATTAATGATTTTTTCTGACCCTTGGCTGATACAACATGCCTGGACCCTGTGCGTGACCCTCTCCGTGTGCTCCAAGATCCAGGCTAAATGAAGTGCAGAGGTGCATTGCAACCACCTGACCTAAACTGGGCTCAGGAGAGTTGTGTATCCCAGGATCCACGCAGCCAGGAGCACAGCCCCTGTTCCGTACGACTTTCCTCTGGAGAAAGGCAATGGAGGGCTGGCAAAGGGAGGGAGGAAGAGCGAGCTACCAGGAGCTATTAGACTTGTTTCAGTGGGACAGACCAGAATTTCAGTAATAATTAATGCCACTATTAAAGATGCTCATTTAGATTATAAGGCATCTGGTACGAGAAAGGACACAGTCAAGGTATTTTTGAGCATTACAGCACACAAAATGCTTCATGCTATTATAAAGGCACCCACAAAAGTTTGAAGCAAAACCACCCTGCCACTCTCCCACAGTGCTATCCCTATGGACTATCCAACATTGGAATTTCAGAGGTAGTTTGGCTTCTTGCTTTGAGAAACTGTCAAGTCACATGACCACCTCGTTTTAGAAAATGATGTGCATTTGGAAAGCAAAAAATTGGAGCTTTCCAGGCATTGCTTCACCCACCTGAATGAGGCTCAATAGCTGCCCCAAAGAGGGAAGTGCGCTGGGAGCTGGGGACGGCTTGGTCCACTCTGCCTTGCAGGGCACTGTTCTCTGCACCGAGGGGTTAGAAGAGACCTGTTAGCTGAAAGGTGTCACTTACATCCTTTACATCAAGCACTTGGTTAATAAAAATCATTCCAGAATAACAGATAGGAAACAGTGATCTTGGCTGTAGCCATTCCTCAGCTGGCTGGCTGGCTGCAGCCTCTGCCTCACACTAATAACAGTTTCTCCAGACTTCCCAGTGGCCAGCTGTGCTCCTGCCGTTGGCCTGGATTAGTTACTGCACATTTTAAAAATAACTAAAGCTTTTTTTTTTTTTTTTTTTTTTGGGGGGGGAGGGGGGGGTTGTCCTCTGGTGCAGTGTAAATAGACTGTCTCCATCCCCTTCAACCACACAGATGAATGTGGCCACTTCCAGGGGAAGGTGGGCAGGGGGGAAGAAGGAAATACATAAAAATGAGAGGAACTCGTTCTCTCACAAACAATCCACTCCCATACATGCCCAAATGCTCATTTTTTAGTCCATTAAGTTCAATTTAATGCACCTAGAACATGGCTGGAATCGAGAGACTGGTAAAGGATTCGGGTTTTAATTTTACTCAAATGAAAAATTCGGCATGCTCCGCGTTGGCGTCAGTACTTATGCAGCAAAGGCAACAGGCCCCGCAGGAAGCATGAGGCCAAGGTTAAAGCACTTTTAAGTCAAGATGCTATGATACCCATAGAAGCAATTTTCCATTGTATTGCATATTTTCTGGTACTTTATTGGCGTGAATAGAAGCTGTGAGCAAAAAGGGTGCACAGGGACCCATTTCGGCTGCAGACAGCTTTAAATTTTCCCTAACTTTCTCTAGATTCAAGGTTACTTTCCCGCCTGTCAGCGTCCTGGGTGCTTTAGCTAATTGTATATCTAAACAATTAGTAAAGGTTGCCCCTCCCTGACTGCATTAAAAGGAAACAAATGGAGAAGTGCTTGAAAAATAAAGCGTCACTTTTGAACCTCTTCGCGCCCTGGCCAGTCTAGCATTTGAAAGATGCTTTTTCTGGTGGGACTGCGATGCCTTCAGATAAGCACCGAGATCCACTGCAGGGCAAGACCGATAAATACATCAGCAAACATTCAAGTCACACAGAAATACAAAAAAAGGGGAAATTAGTTTCATTTATGAGCCAGGGTGGGCAACTCTGGCAGCAACTCTGGTGCCCAGGCCCAGGGAAACCTCAAGTTGTCGTAGCCTTTCTGTAACCGTGAAAGGCTGGTGCCAGCTCCATTGCAAAGCACGAGCACCCGCAGTGTGATCCAGCAAAAAAATGAAACTGAGAGGGCCAGAAAACACACAAAAAAAAGAAATAGAAAAAATGATTGAGATGCAATCGCTACCATGAAGACACTACCCAAGCCCAAGAGTAACAGGACCCTCAATGTGATTTTCTCACATTCATTTGATGATGAGTGTATGTTAATGCAAGACCAGCTAATCTGCACTTCCTTTCTGCCCCTGAAAATGGGCATTTTCTTCAGGTCCGCACAAGTGAACTTGGTGGCTCTCCAGAGCTGTTATTGGGATGCACTGTGTAATATCCAGTGACAATGGCAGAGAATTCAGTATCAGTATGATAGATCACATCAAAATATGGGCCAATTTAGTTATATTAAATTAGTCTGTGGCCTCAAATTCCTAAAGAGAAGCAGCTGGTATAAAAATGATATAACCATTGATGCAACGTATTATGAGTTTCATTCTTATTATTTTTTATTAAGAAATTTTTCATGCCTCCTCGGCTATGGAAACCCCTGGAGATAAAGGGTGCAGGCACACTTACCTGCAAAACAAGAGCTTTATTACTTGTTCTGAAGCAGATCATTTACAACAAGAAGTGGTATTAACAAAGTTCAGGGATAGCCATTTGTACGGAGCAGCGTTTCATACCACTGAGAGCAAGAGCTAAGTTTGGGAAGGAAAATGAAATGTTAAGCAAAAGGCCATTTCCAAGAGAAATAGTCCCACTGTACATCACTGAACTAATAAAAGCAAGCAACCCTGTAACACAGGGAAATCCCTCCTTCAGGTTTCTCTTCACCAGCAATTTTAACCCCATTTCTCTGTGTACCGACTGTGTTCAACGTCAGGACAGAATTACAGACTTGTATCAGTTTTGTTTGTCAATTTATGTCTACCTACTTTTTCCCATCTCAGTCTTTTTCATTATGAGCCACGGAAGCATAATTAACATTCAAGAGGCAGGTAGCATTTTTTTCCTCTTTGGATCACTTTATCAAAGGAAGGCTGGTGCTATTGATTGTAAGAGGAAATGGAGAAAGGCTACATTTTCAGGCTGTGCTTTACATATCCAGCAGGAACCAGTCAAACAAAAAGAAGGGACCTAAAGAAGGTTCTCTTCCCACAACAGGACCAACCTTCAGTCGCTCTCATGCAATTGGCTTTCCCAGTGGTTCTTTTCTCAAAATCCACCAAAACAACCGTGGCGACAGAACGGGAACAGCTCTTCAGAAAACCTGAGTGCAGAGGTGAGCTCACTGGAAGTCACAGTAGCAAACCAAAAACAGAGCCTGTAAACAAGGACTGCTGCTTGGTCTCTGTGGTAGAGAAGCTTAAGAGCTTGGAAGTGGATTCCCGCAGTCTTCAGCTTCTTGCTGTGTCCTTTTTGCACCTCTCTGCGCACTAAAATCTCTGTGATGAGAAGCATTCCTGTAGAGCTCATCTCACTCCGTCTTCGGCACAGGGCCTCCAGACTCTTTCAAGGTCAGCTCAGAGGCTTGTAGCACGTTACCTCCCACTTCTGCCCTTTCTGACCATGCATGCTTTTTTTCACTGACAACTTTTCTCTAGCAGCAGCTAATCTACAAGCTACCAGCAATACTGTGAGTGAGGCTCCTCCTTAAGGAGGCCCTTAAAGTCAGAGCACGTACACAGAACCAATACTTAGGGCACCCTGGGCCATAAGGAAGTCTCTTGGCTTTGATTCAAACCTATAGTGAATAAAGCACCTCAGCAGCTCAGAGCCATCACCAAATGGCACCATGGGTGCAAGCAGAGGAGACACAGGCGCCTTCTTGCCGTTAGTACAGTCACAAACTCTTCTGCTCTGTCTTATATGGAAAATGGCTGTATTTTATTAGTTCACATATATATATATATAAACATTCTCTAACACTGAAACAATGAAGAAGGGTTTAGCAGTTCTGAAGAGTCACAATCGTAGTGTTTTCAAAATTAGCATCCAAAACTGAGATAGATAAGGCCAAAGGAGTCCAAGAAGTGGGATGTGCTTTACTCAAGGATTATCCCATAGCCCGGACTGACATTCAGGTGTCTTGGCCTCCTGTCTTGGATTTAGCTATTGGGCTGTGCCACAGTGTGGGCATGAGGACAAAGGAGAAGCAACAGAACGGTAACAGATGGTCCTAAAAACAACAGAACTGTTTTGACCAGGAGAAGAGGCTTCCTCTTGTACCCTCATCAGCTAAATCCATCACACACATCACCCCAGGTGAGCCATCTTTCAGATGCAGTGCCGCTACAATAACAGATCTCAAGTGTCCCCTGAAGGCACGCTGCTCGATATTTATAATCGCTTAATAAACACATGAGAAATGGCACTGTACAGCCCTACATAATCTATGTGCAATGATCCTCGGTGACAAAGTGTAAGTGACCAAATCCCTTTCCAGGTCTAATGATATTTTGCTCTACTAAGCCAGTGATATATCTCATATGGCAAAAATAAAGCACTCATGCATAAAATTAATACAGTAAGCTCTGAAGTCATAAAGCTTTCAATCCGTGATATATTGGATGGGAAAATGACTAACCTGTAATTCAAGTTCTCCTAGTGCCTTATTCCCTATAGGGTCTAGGGTCGCCTAAGCATTGCATGATCAAACTGGGCTGTTTCAGAAGTGTATGAATTATTAACAAACTGGTTATGAAGCCCATTAGGGTCATGTGCATAAAAAGCCCCATGAGGACACAGGCAGCAAGTTCTCTTCATAGAGGTCAACTCTTTCCATTCTTTCCAAAGCTGTATGAGAAAACTTGTAGCAAATTGTCTCCATCCATTTTGTTGCCCTCTCCTCATTCGTTGTAGAAGAGATCATGAGGTGATTAGAGGCATTCTGATACTAGGTTAGCTGGAAGTCTTTCTAGGTAGAATTCCCTGCTTTTTAATAGCACAGATACAATTCCCTTAGGCCTCTGATACAACTGGGATCACATCCCTAGAAAACAACCAAAACCAGCATAAGGCATTTATGTCATAGGCTCTTTCCAGGAACACCATCTTATTTTTCCATCCTGCGAGCCTGCTCCATGCCTGTGTACACAGTAAACCTGAGCTCAAGCACCAGACTGGCTCTGAGGGTCTGGATCACATGTGGTGGACCTGCACTTACGGAGCATTGCTAGCTCGCTCATCCCATGCTGTTTAGGCTTCTAGCAGCTCTTGCAGAGCCTGGGCCTTCCGTGCTGCTCTGTTGCAACACCTTTGAGCTCTGTCATGCACGTGCATTGCTATTATAAAGCATTTTCCAAGCAGTATCTAGCTGGGGTCAATACAAAGCCAAGCATACAGCTGCTAATTGGAAAGTCTTAATAAATATATGATCAATAGTGTCAAATACTGTTAATGCCTTTTGACAAATTACCTGTCTGCATACCTTTTCAGTATCCCACGTTCAGTGTAATAGTGCAGGGAGCAAAAAATCCAACCTGAAGACAGTCTTTCAAGGTCTTTCTATGAGAAAATGCAGACACTGCTTCCTCCAAATACAGGTGTGGTAGGGATCACACACAAGAACATGCTGTAGACTCCATCTACCTGCAATCTATCCCTGTTTCAACCAAACAATAATAATTATCCTTTGCACTTGAAATGATCAAAATGCTTAAAAAATATATATCCAACTCAAGCTCCTCAATCAGGAACACTTCCAGCCTATCAAATCAGTAAGTTGTTAGATACTTGAAGTATGGGAATATGTGAAAGCTATCAAATAATTTCTTTGTTAATAAACTGCTACAGCGATTATCATTAGAATAGAAATAGAAAGATATGGAAAGATGTAGTTGGTTCCTAATTAAGTGAAATTAAAGGGCTCATGGGATTTTTTTTTTCCTTTTGGCTTTGATTCTGCCCTTTCATACCCAGGTTTGTTTGTGTAGGCAGCTCCCCCCACTTCACCTGAACACTTTGCTGTAGGTCCTCAAACTGCAGCATTCATTATGGAGCTGCCCATGCTGGTGCTCAGCTTGGACTAGCACAGTTTTTCTCCAGAGACCACAGACGTTAACACAGTCATTCGGACATGAATTCTCTGTCCCAAGAACAAAATGGCACCTGCAAGTAACAGTGAGATGATTTAGGAAACAGGTACTCCTGGACCTTGTCTAAAGTTCAGTCCAAAGACCACAACAAGATATAATTAGGGGTCAACCAATTATCAGGACAGAAATTGACATAATGGCTTTGGGAAGGAGGAGAAAAAACATTTCATAAAGGTCTAGAAATAGTCTATCTTTCAAAGCTGGCTTGAATGGCTATGGGGCAGTCACAGTCTAAACTACCCTGACAGCATTTTTCCTTCGCTTGCTTATAGCTGCCACGTGGGTGAATGCACAGCTTCGCTTGCAAGGTAGGAGATCAGGAGTAAGGAGTGCACGCTATGGAAAGAGTAGATCTCCAGAATCTCAGCAACTCGAGGGGAAGAGAAAAAAGAAGAAAAAAAATGGTTGTGGAGACTGGAAAACACCTGAAAGGTATCACTCAACATCCTCGTGCTTAAACAGGACAGAAGTAATAGTCCCACAACTCTGCACATATGGAATTCCAAGCGCTTTCCGGACCTCAGGTGTCTGGAGAAACTGGTGGAAGGGGGGAGGACTAATGGATGCACATGAAAATTGCCTCAGATTACTTCATTTGAGGATTTTGTCACTCGCTGGACATATAGCTTTGAATGGGTAATGCTTAAAAGTGTTTGCCTTTCTCTTCCCCATCCCACAAGAAAAACAATGAGACCAGAAATGAGTGCTATTGCTTAATACATAAAAGGCAGTCTCAGTAGTTACCGTAATGTGCACTAATGAGCTATGGGAACAGGCAACACATCCCAAGGGCTGGTTAGAGCCAGCTTTCCAGATATGTTTCACTACCACGATCAAATATTTTAAAGTGTACAAAGATTTATTGCCCTGTAGAACATGGGAGGAAATCACAATTTAGCCTCCTCAGCAGTCACAGCTAAAAGCCAGCTCCCTAACACAGAGGCACTCACAGTCCAGCTTCACTCGGAGCCACTTTGGAAACCTGCAGTGTGACCTGGGACTCCCTAGCGGTGCCGGCACAGGAACACGGGCATGGGGACACATCTTTTCTCACCATGCTTCAGGAATACAGCATGATGTGCGCAGGAAGGAGGTGACAGAAGACTTTGTGCCTTAGTGTCTTCTGAAGACTTCTCTCTTGTTCTGCTCCTACTCTGCCACTTCCTTGCTCAGATCCATAGTGAAAAGGCCATCTCAAACAGGACAGAGTATTGCAGGCTGCAGCCCAGAGGTGGATCTGAAGCTGGTACTACTGTGCTGGCCTCAGTCTGGAGCTGCATTTGCTTCTGACCTGCAGATGTCACAGAACTTGCCCTTTGAGTAGAGTAAGTAAAAGGAAGGTTATGGGATTTTCCCTTGGATTTGCAAAATGTAGGTGGAAGCAACAGGAACATTTTGCAGATCAAATCCTAGTCCTTTTTCTCCCTGCACCTCCCCTGTTTGCTGGCTGGCGCATCCTCAGGGGCCTCATGCTGACAACCTGCCTTGCTGCAGGCCCAGTTAGTGCTACCCTAGCCAAGGACACAGGTTAGATGAAGTGCCCGAGCACCTTCCCAGTCCGCTGGGCAAGTCTTGTGTCCCACGGGTGGTAGAGCATGACCTGAACTAGCTCATCCCAACCTGCTCCCAGGCCACGCAGGCACCTGCTGCTGCTGCATGGATCGCAGGACCTTCTAATGTGGTGTGGGATTTCCCTCTGTTTCGCCTTATTGCATCAAGGTCGATTTCATTAAGCAGTTTTTCTAATAAAACACAAACCAATAGTCCATGTAAAGTCTTGAAAGAGTCCATAAAAGCAAAAAAAAAAAAAAAAAAAAACCGTGGGAGCGAAAAAAAAAAAAAAAAGCCCACAGATTTATTCCAGGCCCTTTTATGGGCTTTTTCCCCCTGCCTTGTTCAACACGTGTGGAGCAAGCAAAGAACCAGGGAGCAGAAACCTTACACTGTCTATGTGGACTCATCTAGGGAGAACATCTGTCCCCAATTTTTCAGTTAAGCAAAACTGTGAATTTTAATTTAATAAAAATCGTTTGCCTACAACCACAAATAATATTGGTCAAGGTTGGGTGAGTTTAAAACCGAAAACTGGCCCCAGTTCAGCAGCATGTTATGACTGCTTTACAGAGCCTCAGGGCAGAAAAATCTTTCCATTTTCACATAGCTGCTGGGACTCAAAACGCTAAGAGCAGGAATGAAGCACTGAATCAGGCTACAGGGGCTAAGTGTGAGGAGGTCATGGGCAATATTTACATTAAGAATCAACACTGCTTGTGTAGGGGCCATATGCATGCCCCTAAGGGCAACTGTTTTGAAGCTGGATTATATCAGCCATATGGGCAACACTGGCTTTATGCAGTCAACATGACAGCCCATGAAGGATTTCAACCCAGAGCACAGCCTGGCTCCTTTGCCTTCTCCTGCTACTCTCATCCTCTGAGCTGTCCTAGGAAAAGCCCAGGGCACACAGCAAGGCAGAACATATGGGTATTACATCGCTGTACAGTATAAAAGAAATAACAGGGGAAGAAAGATTCAGCACCGCAGACTTATTGAATTAAACGTTATTGTGGCTAAAACAATCAATAAACTATTGATCGCATTATCCATATTAATATTTAATTCAATTAAAAGGCTCCCGGTTTGCTTTTAAAAAAATAAAAATGCCTTGCAGATCTTTTCTGTTGCTGAGAAAAAAAATGTTAAATTTTGCTACAGACCATGAATTCCAGGTGGACCAGGGCTATCAGTCTTAGCAGAGCTGGGTTTCATCGGACACCAGCTGTTCCAGCTTTGTCCTTCCAGGAGAGCAGCATTTTCCCTCACATGGCTGCCCCAGTGCAACGGTGGGATGCTGGAATGCAGTAGTGACCAGCCCGTGCGGTGAAGGGCACCGAGGTCTCAAATCCATAGCTGGAGCCGACGTTTTGGTTACTTCGTCAGACAAGACTTCCGGCCAGCAGTTAGATGGAGCACGGAAAGCGCCTCTCTGCTCTGGAAATAATGGAAAAATGGGAAATTTCCCCCCCTTCCCTCCCATCTGATTGCATACAAAATATTCTCCCGCTTTTTAAGGGTAATTTAGCACTAGTTAAACTACTGTTAATTTAAATCAAACAAGTCTGGAAAGATAGAACATGTTGTACTATTAAAAACAGCTGAATCTTCATTCGTTCCGTAAGAGAGACATTTTCCATTTCCTGACTGATATTATCTGGCTGTCCAAAGACATCTTTCTACAGTTTTTAAACTGATATTTAAACCTGCATGGCTACTTTTTGCAAGATAGTGTGGTCTGCTTTGTTATCAAAGAGGAAGATTCAAATCTTTCCAAACTGCTGCTTCTTGCAAAGTACGAAAGAAAGTCAGAAAAAGGACACAGAGGCCAAATTGATTAATAGTGTCAGGCTGACATCAAACCCACTCCATTTCCAGGAGCAAAAACAGCTCCTCATTTGGCACTGAAGTACCAAATAGCTTAAAAAGAAAAAAGTAAAGTCTTGTTCTGTTTCCTACTCAGATTGAGTGAGAGTGAGGACCTTTACCTCAAGCCTAACTGTGTAGAAGCAGCTTAGATGAAGCACTTGCTGTGGTCTTTGCTCTGGGAAATGTGCAAATTTTTGGACCTTTCCATGCTTGCTATCCATTAGAAAGCTAAATCTACTTTGGAACCAAAAGGAAACACCACTGTTTGGTATTAACTTGCTTCCCTCTTGTTTCCCTGAAACACTTAAAAATAATGCAACATCTAGCTCTCCTGCTAAGTGCTTTTTATGGGTCACAAACTTTTTCAGAAAAGTCACTTTTGACTATCTCAGATAACAAATAAAGTCTCAGCAACACAGAAAAGAACTATTTTGCAGCGATAGGAGCAAAGTCCTAAGAGAACTATTTCCAAAGGTCTATCCACCATAACTGCACTTCCTCTGATGTGCTCACCATACAAATATTTAAGGAAATTAATCTCTCTGCCTCAATAATTATCTAATCTCAATTAATTCAGAAAGAGCAGAAAGATACTTCAAGCAGAAGAAAAATCCATAAGATTTTTGAAAAAGAGCAAGCAGTTTAAGATAGAAACATTTGGAAGTACAAGTTATTCTCTAGTTATGTTGCCTTGAACCTCACACAATGTAACCAACATCACTAGATTTTGTTAGAAACCTCCATACTTTCATGTTTCAAGTTTATATACATAGCCACCTTAAAAAATGCAATATATGTATCTATAATAACCTCTATAATAACGTTAACCCTCCAGATAATCTGCCTTAGACGAGAAGTCCAGCCATTCCAAAAGCTTAGATAAATTTCACAAGATGCTGCCTAAAAATCAGTAGCCTTTCTGAGGTCCCCAGTGTTTACAAGGCAGGAACTTGAGTTTCTATGATCCAGAAAGAAAATCTTGGACTCCTATCTCTTTAAATACCCCAATCGTTGATGCATTTTAAATGCAAGTATTTTAACAGCAGAAAACAGCTATAAATTCAGATGTTTAACATAGGTCCAGCTAGCTCTGTATATTGTCTTCAGGTAAAGCCCCAAGATGACGGACTGGAAAGGAATAACATATATTATCCTTGTCCCTTTCACCTATTCTCACTTCAGAGGAGTTTCCTGAGATAGTGAAAGTTTTTGTCTTTTTTGTAACCTTTAATGGACTTTAACAAACTCATGTAGCCCCTGCTTCAGACCATACCAAGACATACGGCACCCAGAACAGTCTGTGGCTCTCAGCTACCCCAGTCTACTCATATTTCATGCAATATCTCTTCTGTTTGGAGCCTGCCTCCCACTAGCTTCTTTTAATGCACCCTTGAACTGGAAGAGACAGTGAAAAATGATCCCTACACACCCTTCTCCCCATGACTCATGATTTTATAACCTTGCTTTTATGAGTCAAAACTCATCCAATGGATTAAGGAGCTTGATTTATCCTTAGTACAAGTCTCTCTTTAGACACATTTTATTGAGTGCTACCCCTGCCTAGAATTAGTAGCAACAGTTGTGAATAATAAGCAGGGCCTGTCATTGAACTCTAGTTTTTCTATACTTACCTATTGCTTCAGGAGCAGTTTCACATTTGCTTCTATTCTGGCATCAAAATCCAGATTATTCCACTATTTCCAAATCCAGAAGTCTATGTAAGTTGGATTCAGACTCTGAATCCCTGAAGAGACCTGAAGGAGATGGACCAGTGTCAATCTCGAGTACATTTCACTTAAAATTTGTAAAAAAAATTACCAATAATTGCTCCTCAGTATGGGGCTGTGGGATTCTTAATGTGACTTGATGGCAACCTTTGCTTTAAAATAGGATTTGATTCAGAGGAATCAAAGCATACACAGGCAAAATTAAAAGCAAGACTTTAAGACACACAAAAGTGAGGCTTAAAAATTAATGGACATGCTCTAATACAGTTTCTTTTCCACTCCCAGGAAAGAATAAATGTCCTAAAAACTTGAAATCCCCAGCCTCTACAGGGGATAGGCAGAGATTACAGAAGGTCAAACTCCTTTCCAGCACAGGGCAAAAAAGCTGCGTTCTTAAGACTTTTGCTGAAATTCACTGCTACTTCTGCAAAGAATACTGCAATAGGTATATTGATGCACTATGAAATGTCAAGTTAAAATGAGCTACAATTGCCAAAATAAATGACCAAGTGCACACATTATCGACTCAGTAGCTTATTTTCTGCCAGTGTTTATCTGCACCAACCCCCTGCTCTGCCAGAACAACAGAAAAATCCATTCATCCCATGGGTTGTTCCATTTATTAATGAGCCTTGCATTTTTGCTTGCTCACCCAGACAAGCAAGTACCTGAGCACTGCATTTAGTGAAGACTAATGGCTCAGTCCAGCCTAAGCGATAGATCAAGACACTCCAGCTCCAAAAGTCTAGGAATCACTATTGAAAACTCCACCTGTTACACACAGAGAAGGTATTTCTGAGAGTTGCACAAAGGATACTCAAATGTGCTGTGGGATCTGCCACAGGAACAGGTACAAAAACTGATCTCCACCGAAGTGCTCATCTAGCAGATAGGAAGGATATATTATTTTCATGCCTGTAAAAAAATTCACATAAAAGTACTTCCATTTTCCTATGGAGGTACATGCGGACTACTATTCTGCAGCTAAACCCAAGCAACGAGGTACACCAAAAAGAGACTGGCACCAGAGGTTTTATTACAGCCTACATGCAAAAAAACATGGGCACACACCCTTGGTTTTATCCCACAATCATTCTCATTGTATAATCATCATTATAAGACCCCAGCTCCACGTTATCTGTTCCAAAACTAAGGCAACACGCAAGAAAGCCATTATATGACATAAGAACAAACAGTTCTTATGAAAAAAGAGAAAGATTCTGACAATAAGTTATTAATTATGAAAGAATTAAAAATTATTACAGAGAAGCAAGAATCAACCATCACTTCAATATAGCCAAATACACTAGTACAATTGTGCAGAAAGTGAAACATAGTTATTTTTGTAGTCATTTTTCCAAATTAATCATGATAATCAATCATCTGTACTTACAGAAGTAAGTCTGATTATAGAGAATCCAATACTTTAAAACACGCAGAAAAAAAGAATCTTATACAGATTATATATTTGCAAGTGCAAAGGAAGATGTTTTGGACAGAGCATTACTTTTGCTACAAATAACTAAATTTAGATTAAAATTTTTAGAGATAGTCTCAAAAACATCTACTGTCGTATGACTTCAGGCCACTAGTTCTGCTTTGATTTCCACAGAGCTTACCCTATGGCACTTTGACAAGGTCTCCCTGCAATGTTCAGCTGTGAAATATTATAAAGAATGTAACTGCTGCCCAACAGAACAGACATCTATATAGGCAAACGACTAGATTCAAATGCATGAAGGTTTTTTTTTCTATTTTTTTTTTTTTTTATTAATAGGAATTTTGGTCTGGCTTAGAGATGTTGACATGCACAGTAGATCCTTGTCAACACACATTAGATGCAAGACGAATGTGGTCATGCTCTATTGCCTATGAAGGGCTGGTTTCAAACCGGGAATGCCTACAGAGGTTTGGTTTTGTAAAGTTTTCGTTACAAAGTATGTTGCTGATCATTATAGCGATGTTAAACATAAAATAAAGCTTACTAAATAACTGAAGGCACATTTATAAATGCAGTAGCTTTACATCCTTTCTCCATAGCAAGTTCATTTATTCCAGCATACCAGTGATCTTCATAAATCGTTTGAAGTACTCAAAGCTTTGCTATATACCTAAAATGCAAAAGATGAATCAGAGCTTCAGTTTTCCCTGCCCCTCAACACAGGCGGGTGTTTAACAGTGTTTTCCAACTGCTCACATGATACAGGGATAATCACTTTACCGGCAGCAGCTGAAACGACACCACACAGTCTATAAGCCAGCTGGAGGGGGCCATCCACACCTTACCCTGACGAATTTTCTCTGGCTTGAATTTAGAAGCTGCATCATAGATGACGTACTGCGTGCAGAACCGCTGGTCAGAAGCGGGCTCTGCATGATATGCCACCGTGTTGATGGTCTGCGTCACATCGCTCTCGGGTTTCGGCTGCCGAACCAGAATTTGTCCTCCTGCTGCTTTGGCCAGCTCTGAAAGATCACTCTTCTGGGGACGGGTGAAAGACCCCAAAAAATAGAAGTAGCATCCATCAAATAACTTTGGCAGCTAATTGGAGAGAAAAAGTGAACAGATGTTCACAACTGCACACAGGAAAAAACTGAAAAGGAACAATCAGCTCCTTTGCACAAAAAATGCAACCAAAACCAGAAGTTAGATCAGTAACTTAGTAAGATCCTCAATATAATTATAGAGCCAAGTAAAGTCATGCTTAAACTTTAAATAAGCTTTACTATGTACCTGTTTTTCCCAGCACAAGGGGGATTTGCTCCATGACATTCCTAGCTTACAAAACACTTAAAGAACTACAGCTCCATCGTAACCCAGGGATTTTCCAGTTAATTATAAAGTAGTTCTGTAACAAAACAGGAAATTCAAGTATCTGTCTGTCCTTACAGATCATTTCAACTGGGTTGCAGAGCAGATAAGCCCAAGAAGGCACCACTGCCTGTGCCATAAAGCTTCACTGTGAACATACCAAAATATTCCCCCAACAAGGTTAAGGTAACATATCCCCTAATACAGAAAAATGACTGCTTGATGGATGTTCACAGTTCTCTCAATCACCTTGTACATTATCAAATTTCTGTACAAGAACAGATTAAAATTTTACATCTACTGCATCTGCCCATGTGGCAAAGTGCAAAATGACATAACCCAAAGGTCATTAAGACAATCTGTCTCAAGCAATAAAACTCACCAGCTGTTCCCTGTTGAGACGGCCTCTTTGGGGGCCACCTTGGATTTCATACTTCTCTTCTTGTTCTCGCACCTTGGTTTGAAGACAGGCTCGTACCCCTTGTACAAGGGCAACAGGAAAAGCATTAGTTCAAATTCCCAGGATTATTTTTGAAGAATCCCCGTAGTTTAACCGAAGCTTGCATTTCCTTTTAGGGACTACACAGTTAGACTAAGATAAAAGGATTGCCTGCAATATAGAGTGTTGTATAAATATGGCATCAAAGCTTTGTTTGATTTAACCTTTTTTTTAAAAGGAAAAAAAAAAAACTTGAAAAGAATTTACAATAGTTAAAAGATGCAAGTTAGATGGAGAAAAGAAATATCTCACAAAAAGTGCTGTATACACTAGAAATTATCAGCTTTTCCTCTCACCTACCAAAGGTCAACTGCTTAATGTCAAATGTCAGATTTGCTGATCATTTGGAAACTTAAAGCCAGCATGTACAAACAACACTGCAGTTACAAAGTGAGAGCAATTGCCTGATAAAGAGCAATTACAAAGCAAGTACAAAGCTGTTTCTGAGCATCTATGGACTCAAATAGCAATCAGATGGGATTTCAAGGTCTCTAAGTTCAGCACAAACAGAAGATTTATGCTAGGGCTCCACAGTGGCATTCATTTTTGTTACCATCACTGCATAATGAGATTGCCTTCTACAGTCAGCATGGCTTTGCCTTGTTCTAAGGCTAGTTATTTTTTCCCAGTCTAGACTGCGCTGATGCTAATGTATTGCTAACATTAGAGGACCAGTCTACCTGACCTGACTTTGGAAAGAGAAATCGCTTTCATCACCCACCCATGGATGAAGCATTTTGACTGCACATGCAATGCGCTCATTAATAAGAATTAGCAGAGAAAGTTTGCAAAGCTGATTCTGGAAAGTGTTCATGAGGATTGCCAAGCTGCCAAGGTTGTGACTTTTACAGTAGCATCCTTGCATAATGTTCCTTATGTAGGCAACCTATTTCCACCTTGCAAATGGAGAACCCGCAATACCCCAACAAAATACAACGGACAGAACAAAACCGCAACTAAAAAGAGGGGTTTGATACTAAAAAGGAAGAAAGTCTAAAGACCAAGGGAAGCATCACTGACAGTGGTACTTGGATACTATGGCAGTAAGTAGCACTACAAAATCCTTATCCAGAGATCTTGAAAGCCAACTGCTACTGATTTAGCAATAGTTTATATAAACTCAAAAACAGTAGAGATTAATACTCTAGTTTCTAGCTCTTTCAGCTTATTTACATGAAAAGAGATAATTTGTACAGTAACTGAGATGGCAAATATTTCTTTGTTACGCATCTTGATGAGCGTAAGAAAACAGCAGTGACTTGTTGCATACTACAACATCACAGCCCTCCCTCCATTTACAACTATCAAGCTGCGTATTGAGGTTTGATACCGTTCATTTCTTCAACAAGAAGTCAACATGGACACATACAAAACTAAAAGGGCAACCTAGTCATGTATTTTGTGGAAAAGCAACATACATATTCATTATCAATAACAGCACTGAATACTGATAAGGTACTCAAGGTACTCATAACTTGAGAATAAAGCAAAGTTATTTTAGTAACTCTGCTCCTCCCCATTTTTTTTAAACCATCAATTTTTAAGCCAAAAACGTTTCCTTTGTCAATTTGCCTCAACCTTATTCGAAGGTTATTCTTTCCTTCCAAAAATTGAGATGTTCATAGGTACATCTTACAAGAAAGTAAAAGCCATCTCATCTAGTTTTAAAAACAGAACCATTCATTCATTATAAAGAATATGTTTTAATTCAATCTGCCATCAAAAGCTCAATTTCAAGGATTTCTGCTACAGAGCTGAGATTTTTATAAGCTAGGTACATCACAAATTGAGCAGCTAGTGCCAGCATCAGTAAATGGAGCAAATTTGATATGAAAGTAATAAAAGGTTGAATGAACACTGAACACTATGATGTCTTTATGTAGAGTTACTTCCCTGAAAAAAAAGCTAAAATTAAGTCATGAAGTGACTGTAATGTTAGCAGAATGCCTATTTTAGCAAAATGCAAACATTAAGTCTGTTTGGCATATGCATGTCTGCCCATTTCCCACTGCCAAGTCCTCCAAGAAATTTGTGCATGCCGAAGTTCATTGTTATACATAATAAAAATCATCCAAGACAGCAAAAGGTGACACTCATCTAGATTTGTCCTCTTTTCACACTATTCACACTATTGCACCATTTATATATGCTTTCTTAAAGCTCAGAATAGGAAACAGACCATTCAGCTAGTGTTTGCATGAACAGCATTCCCATTAATTCCCATTAATTAACTTTTCTTAACTAGAATCAGAAGGAGCATGTGCCACAAAGCAACTAAACAAATGGATTTAAGTTTTAAATACCCAAGCGTTTTCATTTCGAAGATAAATAAGAGATGACACTGGTAGGCCTACACACTTCTTTGTGGAACAAGAAACTCTTGATGTGTTACTCGGTGATAGAAAAACAGTACATTTTTGCTTCCAGAACATATTATTCATGCACGATGTAAAACAACAGAACTTGCTGTGACTCAGGGGTCCTGCCACATTTGATAGATAAGAACAAACGCTTTGGGGGACCATTGGGCTCAGGGACAGTTTCTTCCTTAACACTTTGCCTGCGGGTGGGCAGCAGAGAGGAAGTCACTAGCAGCCTCCAGCTCTGCAGTGGTGCTTCAGGTTTCAAAATACTTCGAGGCAGCACAATGACTAGGTGGCAAGAGGATCCCTCTGAAAGAGGCAGTACAGACAGTGTAACAGCTGGAGAAGAGCATTAGAAACAAGGAAGTGAGACAAATGACATGCCACATGTCACCAGAATCACGGTCCATCTATACATTCAATTAATTGCTACAATTAGAAGGTGTTTGAAGAAGGTGCTTACAACTCCAAGGTGAACAATTAAGGAATAATTCACCAGTAATAAACCATGGGGGAACATTTCTTACCAAAGAAATAGCAAAGTTAAAATGATTTAAGGGACAGAGACTAGTTCGCAACATGCCAACATGGTTCAGATGGATTTCTTGTGATGCCTGTTCCTCTTCCCTCCTGCATGCACACTGGTAAAATTTTGCGTGTTCAAGAGTTAAATGATTCAGACATAATAAAGACATCTGCAAAACACGATCGAAATTGTCTCCCGTTGTCATTTATAAAAAAAGATAGAAGCACAACTTGACTCCTCTAATTAATTATGCAAACCTCTAATGAATGCACTTATTTGCCTATTCTTTGCTCATCTTTTTCTACACAAAACTTTCCATCAAGTTACTCATCTAGAACACTAAATCTGTGCTACTGTTTCAGATATACTGACCCTGACTAGATACAACAGCCTAAATGAGGTTTGTACACTTCATTTTTGCATCAAGGCATGATCAGCTTTGCTTACATTACGGTAGCATCTGGAAACATCAGATCTGGAGCAAGCCTCGAGATGTGGTACAATCACCACGAAAAGACCAACAACCCTTGCACTAAATCCTCCTCTCAATTTCCCATTTAAAATAGGAAGGATACAGATGAATGATTAGAGCACACCGAAGGGCCTTCAGTTCTCTTTAAATACTATTAGGGTTTTTATTTTCTCTGATAACTTTTTAGCGCTAAACTAAGTTGATTCAATAAAGACCAAGCCTCTCTCCTGAGTAGACCCTATTAATTTTAAGAGCTGCTAATATGTACAAATGGCTAGAAAACTTGACAGTTCCCTTTTTATGGTCTCTCCACTAGACCTAGTATCCCGAGTAAGGGAATCAATAAAAGGAAATAAAATGCTGTAGTGTATGCAGAGGTGTATCACTCAGCTACCTTCGCAGGGACACTTCCAGAAGCTCTGCTGACCTCATGCTACTCCTGTGTAAGTCAAAGGTACCAGTGCCCTTTGACTCCAAACAGGTGCCACGTTAAGCAGGTTATGGGCTGCCATCTGCTAAGCATTGTATTGAAAAACTACTGGAGAGAATTTCATGTGGAGACATCAGCCAAATAAATTAACCAAAGATAATTTTGTCCTATTTAATAAGCAATTATCACACCATCAATACTCTACCTCCCTTCTAAAATGTGTTATTTTGGAGATGGACTGTTTAATAACTATTGTGAAAGAAAAAGCATCAGAACAGGACTGATAACCCTGGAAGGCAAGGGCATCCCTAAAGGAGTCTTTGCAGGTCAGACAGCAACTGTGCTGTAAAAGGAAAAACAGAAAAGTTTGGGGAGAGAAAGCTTTTGAGAATACAACTAAAATTGAGCAGGGCACAAAGAACATTATTTTACTCCTCAAACTAGCAGCCTACGCTTCTACCTGTGAACTTCCAGTCTACAAAATAGAAAAAAAAACACTCTTTAATCAGGAACTCAAAAGAAATCCTGATTTATTCCTTGATTCTACCATTAATAAGATCCTCACACCAGGTAAGTGTGAAGGTGATCAAATTTATTCGTTTAACTCATTCTCCTCCCTGAAGGGCAGGATCACTGTAACTGTTTTAGAAGTCCTCTAGTTCAAAGTACTTGGATCAGATATTTTTTTCAATATGCAATGTTAACAGGTGCTTGCACATTTACAACAGCTTACTGCTCACCTAGCAAAAGATCACAGATGTGAAAACACCATGGAAGGTTCATTCTAAGAACAGGGAACATTGTAAGTTAAAAAGCCTCTTAAACAGTTGATTTTTAAATAGTTATTTCGGGCTATTAGTTAATAGTTATTAAATCGTCATTAAATAGTTAAATAGTTATTCGGGCCAGCACACTGCACAGATGTAAAGATCACGTGCATCAGATTCTAGTGAAAGTGGAGCCTGCATTACGTTCTCTAGAAAAACGTGCAGGCGAAAGTGTTGAGCCTAGGACACTGAGGCAATGAGAATATTGTTTTTCCCCATTGGCAAGATCAGTAAAGCATCACTATTTATACTAATTCTTATTATTTCACCAAACCACTTCCCATACCTTATCAACTTTCAGCACATTAGAACGCCTAGTGAACAAACAGGTTAAATAGGTGCCCACTTTACCAGTATCATTAATTGACCTTCAACAAAGCTGGGCATACTAGTACTAGAAAAAAAACATCATTATTGGCAAAATTTATTAGCATCAGAGGCCTATAATCATTATTCTTGCAAGTCTTATAGTTTATAATGAAACTAACTAATCAGCAAAACCAGCTTAAACAAGGTGAAATACAGAAAGAACCGGATGGCAAGAACAAGTTGTAATCACCCACAGACACCCAGGGGTAGCTCTCAATAACTCGATTAGCCTTGGTGAAGTTTTGCTGGATTTGCATTAATGAAGCAAAGAGCAAAGGTTAGTCCCCCAAATCTCTTAGAACAGTTAATAGTAATTTAGAGATACACGACAGCAACTAAAAAGATAAAACACTACACATCCAACATCTAATCAAGACTGCAGCTGAAGCTTCCTTGAGTCATTCTGCACTGGGCTTATGCAGATTAAATAAAGCCTGATGAGATCACTTTCCTGGAAAAGAAGGAAAGCTGGTCTGAGAGAAAGCCTTAGAGAAATCTGGCAAGACTAGCTTCAAATTGTTTTCATCAAGAGTATTACTGGTCTCTCCAAGAGCGTGCAAAAAAGCTTAAGAAAGAGATTTCATATTCTCTTGTATTCTTATAAAGTCACCTCAGATCAGGTTTTTCTGAGGTTAGACTGAGATATCTCATTGGATGAAACAAAAATGGTCCCTTTTTCCAGCACAGGGAACTGTCACAAGATGCTGCAGATTAAAATGAGTCTCCTTAGGAAGGGAGCTGACAAGTGAATTCAGGTGATTGTTATTAAACATGACAGAGCAGATGCTCAGGAAGTCCTCAAACAGTGATTGCCAGAAGCTAGCAGTATGCAATATGAAAATCATTATATTGCTTTAAAGAGAGAAGTATCTGTTCTTTAAGAAAGCATCATTACAGCTATTCTCTTAATTGATCATCAAAATAACCGGAGATAGCCATTCCTAAGGAGTAAAGGTTAAGTTAACCCTCACTGGAAGTGTTCGTTCTTATTTCCAATTCTGTTAAATGCCTTTAGATTAACGAGCTTGCATTCCCTATCCTTTCCTCCACAATGAGCTTCCCAAATATGAGGTTTTCTTCAAACCAAAAAATGAGGGAGCACTAGGTCTGGGCACCAGGGTCTTCTCCTCTTCCTGTTTCAACCCATCCCATTCAGCTCCACAACGCAAGGCAAACACCACGTCTCAGATTCGCTCCCCCATTTTCTGCTCTGCAAATCCTAAGAGTCCCATAGTCTAGACTTGCACTGACTTCAAGTGGAGCAGCCTCTCCTCCTCTCCAAAAGGTGCAGTCATAACGGGAAGGCAAAAGTTTAATACTACAGCTACGAAACATTCCTCTCTGCTGTACAGCCAATAGAGCAAAAATGTCCCACGCCCAAAATACTTCTACCACCTGACAAAAGTGTGGTGCGTTTGTAGAAGGATGCAGTTGAAATAAGTCTCCAATGGCAAAACAAAGGTGAAATTGCACTGATCCATAGTTTTAAGTTGTTTTAAGGAAGGGAGGGCTTTACTAGCATCAGGCACTGCTCTAGACCATGTCTCTGCATGTCAGGGACAGCTCAAGAAGCCATCAGCTCAAACTGGCTTTGCCCTTCTCATTTAACAGCCTGAACATAGATGGGTGCATTGCTTTAAGAAATTCAGAAAGGTGGTTTTGCCATGTAGTAGTGTCAGTTTTGCAATCTGCTGGCCCCTTATCTCCCATTTTTAAGCCCATAAAGGTAAAGCAGGATTTTTTGCATTCTTGTAAGCAACCAGAGCTGACCCAATGCTGCTGCATCATCTTGCACGTGTTCCCCTTTCCGCAGCCATGGGATACTCAGCGTTCTGCCAGGGCCTTGGCTGCAAAGACTGGCACAAGTTCATTTCCATGTGTATTGTCATCAAGATCATTCTTCTTGCCCTGCTTTAGCAGATGACATTCCGCGTTTAAGGGAAAAAAACAAAAGCTGAAAAGCTATTAAAGATTTCTGCTGTTTTTAATTACAGTGTTCTTCTAGGATCTATAAAAAGCAGTGAGGAAATACGGTAATACTCCAATCTTTGTCTCCAGCTACTTGCTGAAGGATAACGATGCGCTACTTTGTGCCTCTATTACAGTCCCAGAAATAATGAAGGCAATAAAATAATGAAAGCAATGAAAGATGTGGCCAAGGGCAAGGAGCACAGTGACAACGGTGTCTCAATTGAATTCTGCGCTGCTGTGAAAGGGGATATATTGCTGACAGCGCATTATGTATGGAAAATATGGAACTAGCAACTGGTTAGGTGAAAATATTCTTCTGTGAAGATCCTTATATAATGGCAGTATCCTTTCATCTTAAACCTCTAGCACAAGACAAAAGGCAACCCCAGAAACAGAGAGATATTTTTTTAATCCTGTCTGATATGCGCAGGCTTCATGCTTAGCTCAAATTCTACTGGAAAATTCAACATCACCTCTTTACTGACACTAAAGGATGCTCTGTCTGTGCATAGACATACAGGCTGTAGCACCACAGAATTATACATAGAGATGAAAGCAGAGGAAGGAGATTTGAAACACAGTATGAAAGCCCACTGTAATGGAAGAGTTAATATAAATACAGACCTTAATAGAACTTTTGTTGCAAGCATGCTCTGTGTTTTAGGAAGTAGAAAAACTACACTTGCTACATCTTTAAAACAGTCAAATGCAGCTTACTTTGTAGGAAAATAAATTAAATATTCACTTGCATGCATAGTCAGCATTTCACTAAGTGCTAAATTGAGCTTTGTTTTTTTTTTTTTCCTCAAATAATTCAGTGAAGTTTTGGGACATGAATTTACTTGGAGTGAATGGTTTAAGATCACCAAACTATATTAAACGCTTCAACTTGTTTGCAGCAGCTTTGACAGCAGCACACCAGACTTTTGGAAGTCTGTGTCACATTTTAGCAGATCTTTCCAAGCAGAAGCCAAGATAAACAAACAGGAAGTATGGAAAAGCAAAGACCTCTTCTCCTAGACAAATGTTCCATCAGCAGGAGTCCCATTATTTGTTATAACAATCTTTAACTTGTAATGACTCTGAAGAAGACTAATAACAGACTGGTGGGAACAGATGGAGTGGTGCTGTTAATTATAGGCACTTAGCTGCATCAGACCCCATGAGTTATTACTAGCATTTCCCACTAGGGAGGAGAATCACTTGCTTTTAAGTAGTATGTTGCTTACTAAGCTGAGAGCATTATCAGACAGGAGTGTACTAATCAGTACTCTAACAACTCAAAATAGAAGTCAACTGCTTAAAAAAGAAAATATTCAGAATAATTCTCATCCTCCAATCTATTATTTTTCTAATGTCACTTCTAAAAACAAAGTTCTTCCACAAGAGGAAAGCAACAAACCTTTACTGGCAGCATTAATTTTCCTAGTATCTGACTAGCAAACAGAATTCAGTAAAGGAGAAGAATCCTAGCAAGTATAAGGAAGATATGCCAATCTCCTGATGTGCTAGAAGGGGCTTTGAGCAAAGAATCTGCAACAAATTCAGCCCAGAAACAGATGTTTCAGTCTTCACTAAGCATGATATTATTGCATCCCATCCAAAACTCCCTTTCCTATTGCACTACCTAAATGTCAGTTTTAGGCCCAAGTTTGCTGCTGCAACCCCAAATCCAAACAGAATTACTTCCTCTTGGCAACTATATGAAGTTAAACACACAGCATGCGTGAGCAGAAACTGTATTTCTCGCTATTAGATTTTCAGTCAGAAGTTATTCTTACTTGTAGTGATGACAGTACAAAGGCAATGCACGTTTTCTTTTTCCAAAGGCTTGTAAGAGCTTGAGCAGAAGCCTTCAGAGGTGATGTAGAACACACCTGACAGGACATGTATTCAACAAGCTCTTTTAAAAGAAGGAGTAACGAACAAGTCTATTGACTATCATGAAGCCAAACAACTCTGAAAGAGGCCAGTTTACACAGATCCTGAAGATGTCCCTTCTTGAAAAAACACTGTACACCTTAGGGTCTTTCAGCAGTATTAGCAACTGTAGAAAATTAGATCATTAAAGACCATTATATTCTGATGTGTGTTCAGACAGTAGAAAACCATAATGAATTTGTCTATGAATTCTTCCATCGATAATTAATTCCTTTGCAATGTACCTATTAGCTAAAAGGGACTGAGCTATAAAGGTCAAGGGGAAGAGGATGGCTTTTACAACTACAGTGATAGCAGATACTAGAGAAATACATTAGAAAGATTAATAAAATTGTAACTTGGGATAGAAGTTCACAGAGCAACTGCAGGGCAAAGTTTGCGCTGTACAACACTAGTGGCAGACTGCATGATTTGAAAGCAACTACTTGCACGCTACAAGGATGCTATACAAGCCAACTTCTCTTGGAGGTTATTTCATTTGAAGAAATACAACCTGCAGAGCTTGCAGGTACAGAAACAGGTACTGATAATTACACATTTGTTCATCCATCTGAAAGCTTGGCCAGAACAAGATAGCTATAGCTGGCAGCTCATACCTGTGTTAGCTTAGGGTCAGTAACTGCATGGAGCTTGGGCAGCTTTCGCAGCAGGAAGAAAGGGTAGAAAGTGCACACAGGGCTTATGATCAGCTGACAGCATAAGTTTTGTTTTAACATTCAACAGATCTCAGCTTATATACAGATAGGCCACACCATTTACTCATGAAATTCAAGAACTTAATGTGCTCCTTCCTCCTCTGCCAGGATATTTACCATAATCTTCCAAATCATTCTTAATGTAACAGTGAATAAATTCATTCTCCACTGATACATGAGGTAATGACCTACTCAATGCATCCAATAATGCAATACACATGCTTGCCAGGGAAGAAGTAATTATATTTAATCAAAAATCTTGTCACTCATAAGATTAAAATGCACACTTCATGTTAAGCTAGTATCAATATTAGGGCAGATGAGGGTGGGGAGAGGAGGGAAACACACAAAGGGAATTTTCTCAGGAATTCCATCCACAACTGTACAGAGAGGGAAGAATTTTGTACATTTAATACTCACATTCAAACTTGAGAACCCAGCATCCAGTCAGAACAGCCATCATGCATTTGACAGTGCTTGGCATTGGAGCATCAGGGATAACAAGATGAGTTACTAGAAGAGAGATTACATGAGAAGGACTAAAAGCTCACAAACAAACAGAACCATGCCCCTCTGAAAAGCATCCATCACCACTTAAACTAAACAGGTCATAATGACTTAGGAATCACTTTCTAGACGATTTCTGAGCTTTTTGTTTTGGAATAAACTTAAAGGAGCACCATTAGAAGCTTTGTGGGTTTTAAAATATATTTGCTGTGAAAAAGGGAAGTCACTTTTTTACAGTTCCAAGTTTGCACTTATTGTCTTTAAAGGAGGCTCACGTTTACAGGGTAATGTTTTTCTACCCTTTCTTAAGTTTTATTCAATTCTGGCAGGGATTTTTACTATTGAATTCAGTGCTACAAGACTAACAGGATTCAACTCACAGTTTTGGATGAGTAATCAGGAAATGGAGGGAACAGGGGGAAATATTACCTTAGTATTTCCTTCCCTCATGAGCAGGAGAATTAACACTCCAAGGAAACAGGCTAATAGCATTAAGAGATATACACTACCAAGCTACTCACTTCTCCTAGAAGTCTCCTGTCTCATCAAGTAGCTAGGTTAAAAACTGCCCAAGTTCAGGTCTGCAGACTGCTCTCTCATACTTGGGCAGGAACCAAGCAACTAAAACACCATGTACCTTTTCCCCCTCTCCAGCCACTGAAAAGAAGCTCTCAATAGGTTCAGGACCCTGGGGCAAGTCACAAACAGCCTCATTTTTCCCTTTGCCTTTCTGCAAGAAAGGTACGTAGAATCTTATTACACCAGTTAACATGCAACACTACATACCTTTTTACTATTGCCATAAATAATTCAAAACTGTTATCAGGAACAATAATCACTCCAGCTAATATCTTAACAGAAAAAGTGCAGAAGTTCTGTTGCTTGCAGTATTTGGACACAGATGTTTCAACAAGAGTACATACCTGTGCTGTTAAACTCAGTACATCTTCGAGCCTTCAGAGTTGTTGCTAGCTTATTCAGCAGTTTCTGCTGCTCTGAACTAAGATTGCTCCCAAGAATACCAAGAGGTCCCTCCCTTGGCTGGTTAGGGCTCATTGGCTGCATAAAAAAAAAAGTAGTCCTACATAAGCTGAATTTTCAGGAACATAAAGAAAGCAACTAATCTGTTTGACAGTTTTATTAAATGTAGAATAAGCACTTTGAAAAACAATTCATGTCAAGCTTAGTGGACTGGCTTCATAAATAAATCTATATATAACAAACCAGCTACAGAGTGAAAGTTGACATTATCGGTATTATTTAGTTTACGAGTGGTACCAAAATAATTTTATGTATTAGTATTAAAAAAAGACCAATAAAAATGGGCAAACATTCAGCTGGTATAAGAGTTGACTGTTCTGTAAACAGCCATGCTGATTGCAATGCTAAAGGATGAAAAAAATGTCAATATAGTAAAGTCTCCAACAGTTGTGCTATCAATCTGTTGAATAACATATCAAATTAAGATCTGTTTTTCCTTGCACTAAAAGATGTCCAATACATTGCCCTGGGAGTAATCCACACCTACAGGTTTGTACAAGCAAAAGCTGCTCACTCAAGTTCAAGTTTTATTCCAACATGGATGTATGCGGTGCTCCCTAACTCCTGGCTTTTTGCAAGCGCTCTCAGGTCCCACATAACGGACATAATTTTAAAACTCAGCTATCTTAAACCCTCAGAATTAGGTTCAAGTCACCCAAATGAGCTGGTAACCAACCACAAAGACACACACAAATGCAACAGGAAATAGAAAAATCCTACTTTGCTTGCTTGCAAAAAAAAAAAAAAAAAAAAAAAAAAAAAAAAAAAGCTGCATTACCTTACATTTGCTGCAGTTGGGAGAAACAATAAAACTTATCCTTGCTAATTTAGTTTGCTTTTGGCCAAGAGGCATCTCATTACCACACAGAGGAAGGATCACAACAGGCTGTATATCCTAAAGGGACTAGGATGCTTAATATAAGCCAGCTCAGTTTATTCATCATTCATTAGGAAGCACAAAGCATTTGATATAGAATAACTTGTTGAGCCTGGATAATCTGATTTTGCTTACAAACCGTCAGAAGCCTTAGGCAAAAATAATAATAAAAAAGTGCTGTTTTCAACTACTGAGTTCATATCTTTGTTGTTGGATGAAGGAAAATACTGGAACAGTCCAATGAAAGCACAGGAAAAGCCTCTGGAGCAAAGGCTTCCACACCCTTCAGCCAGTTTAGTGGACAGAACAAGATTTAGGAATGCAGAACACCAACCAATTTTCTACCTCCCTAAAAAGGAGGTGTCGCACTTTGCTTGGGTCCAAGCCTTCGACACTTACAGGATGAACTTCTGTTTTTAATAAAACACTTACCTCAGAGGGTTGGTTAAGTGGAAGTGATGCTTTCCTCATCGGTAACTGTAGCACAGACTTCATCTTTTCACTTTCTGCATAGTCCACAGGCCGCAACCCAAATATATTACTGGCAAAACAAACACAGTTGGGTTTAAGTAAATAAAATGTGACTTGATTCTCAGCTACTGGCTGCATTAGCTGGGTAGTTTTTCTCCCCCACTTTCTTATTAATATGCAATTTCAGCTAAAACATACAAAGCTTTGAGAAAGAATTGCAAGCAAGACAGATGGATACTGAGTTACAAGCTGCTGCATTCAGCTGAGGAGAAATAGATGTTCAGAGCAGCATGTTAAGTTAAATAAACTACAGCCCTTGTTAAACTGTTTTGATATGCACTTTGATATCATTCACAAGACCCAGAAATTTCAGCTCTAATCTTTCATTGTAGTCACAGAACCACGAAAACGCATTTCAATTCCAAAAATAAACACACATTCTGCATCTGAACCCACCAAGCAGTGTCATGCAGCAACCAAAGGAAAACATTTGCTAAGAGCAAAACACACATGAAATAGTAAGTTAAGCCTTGGAAACATGACCCTTCATGGTTGTTATGGCTATACTCCTTGTCCCTATTAGCTTCCATATGTCCCTGAGCTTTGCATTAGATCAACCCAGCCACAGAAACCACACTGCCAAACACCTGCTGCTCTCTTCCTGCTTCAGCTAGTGTTTCCTTTACATCTTATTGAGCAAGACGAGCGCAGAACCACAGGCAACTGCAGATCTACCCACAAGGTCCAAGACAACAACTTAATGGCTAACCCTCCTGTCTTGAAAGACACCTCGGACACTCATAGAAATACCATCTGCTTCTTGCTCAGGAACCGTGGCGTTCTCACACTTCCAGAATTAGCAAGTGTCTTACAAAATACCATTCCACAGAACACATGCAGCCAATTCATTTAAAATATGAGTTGGTTTGCTAGTTTTGTTGATATTACACAGTGTCTCTGAAGCTATCTTCCAACATGGGCATTTTACAGTTACTATATATACACTTCAAGATCCCTTTTTTCCCCTCCATTCATTTGCCACTGGTCAGACAGCCATGGTTTGCTATAAACACATCGCGTGCAGCCATGACGTAGCTCCTCTGGGCAGGTCTGCAGCGGCAGGACAGCAATGAGCACAGGAACCTGAACTTTCAGAAAAGGTATAACAACATCTGCTAGGAAACATGCTGCTTTGCCAGGACTCAGGGAAGATATTCTGCTTTCTTTGCCCTTTGTGAGAGTAAAAGCTACTCCAGCTGATCTTCTCAGCACCTCCAGTGGCTCTTGCTCTCCAAACACATAATAAGACCTGTTGGAAGGAGAGAGGTTGTCAAGGAGAACAAAGCCCTGGCTCGCTATCTGAAACCTGGCAAGCTTAGTCATTGAAGCAATGAAACATTTAAAGAGGTCAGAGAAACCTGCTGCAGCTTTGAAGCACTCTCCTTACTTAACCACTGCAAAGAGAAAGAATCAAAGAGGATTTATCAGAAATTCCACATAAGGGCACAACCTGATCCAGCCTGCACTAAAGCACAGATCATTAAGCCTTAACTTTGACTTAACTGGGAGGGGTAACAGACTGAAAAGTTGAACCAGACCCTCTTCTCCTTCTGTCTGACCACAGCTCCTCGCTCTTGGGAAAATGCCAACGCATGGACACCACGCGCCCTCATGGAGATCCTGGCTGCAGCTGCTGATGCTGCCGACCCCCCAGCAAGGCTATGCTCCTAGCGAGGCAGCAGCCAGGACACTGCTAATTGGGCTCGCTAAGAGATAATTGGGGATATCTCGGCCCAGCCTGGTGAGCTGCAGCCCATTAAATCCTGTCCTGCTGCTCCTGTTTTGCGGTCCCCCATCAGGGTGGCTTTTGCCTGTATTTAAATAAAGGCCAGATCTGTCAGGACAGTTCCTTTGTACCTCACAGCCCCAAAAACACATATTAGCACATACACAAATACCACCTTTAAAATGGATGGCTGACCCTGTACTGGGGACTGCGGAGGAGAAAACCCACTAAGGCACCTGGGGAGACTGGGAGTTTTTGCCAATTCAACAGTACAGAAAGGAAGCCCAGCTCCACTCTCCGATTGTTTAAAAAAATGGAAAAAAAGCCTTACAATTGAGTGCATTTCAGCGGCTTCTTCCCAGTGTACTGCAAACCCTATTTTATCATTATGCCTTACTGGAGCTAGTGGCTGCTCAATACAATGTTAAGGTGCAACAGCTAAAATAAACTGCAACAAGAAACATGAAAGCTCAGGTTTCAGCAAGTAAAACTCATCACCAGGGCTGTTGTACATGTGAAAAAGCAGCTCCAGGAGGAGAGCTGCACATGTGAAAAAGCAGCTCAGGGAAGAAAGACAGGAGGGCTCAGGAAGAACAGTCAACCTCAAGACAGGGAAAACACTCAGGGAAAACATTCAGATGTCCAACACACACTTTTAATTAAACTTTTCACAACTTTTGCTAAGAATAAGGACAAACCAGATTTGTTCTTTTTACATAGGCACTCCCTAGCTATCCAAGAAGTAAATAACCATCAATCAGAAAGACTGTCCTTGTCCCCATAGCCTCTGGCACAGGTATCAAGGATGCTAGAAATGGTTGCTGTTTCTTAATGCTGTGAAAAGGATCAGGGAACAGACACGAGCAGCTGTGCCAGCATAGGTGGTGTTACAGCAGAAAAACAAAAATCACAAGCGGCTGTCAAAAAGATGTGGTCACTTCTGTCTTCATTCAACCGAGTTAAAGAACAAGATAAATCTCTCACCATAAAAACATCCCTACCATTTTTCCTTCCTGTTCTATAGGTCTCAAGTTTGCTTGGAACGGATCTAAGCGTGCACGCCTGCATAACAAGCTGTGCACTCCGTGAGGACAGATGCCATTGTTTCTGCAGGAGACAAGCACGTCTGATGCTGAAGCCAGGATACAAGGTCTCTAAAAATACACCTGTCTAGCCGAGCGCAAGTGGGCTTTTTGCAAATTGATTTAAACATTCAAGAGTCAGATGTATCCTTTGATGCAAACAGTCTCCTATTAGTCAGTCATCAAGGTAGTGAATAGTCAGTCGAGGGCTCTTACAGCTAGAACAAACTCCAATCAAAGAGCCCAAGGATGTCTGCGCTGAGAACAAAGACGGGCCCCGATGAAGAGCGCTGCAATATAAGCTGCTGAGTGCAACTTTACAGGAGATGACAGGTGGTATATCTTCAGGACTGACAGATCAAAGAAAACCTTAGGAAAAAGCTTCAGAATGAGGATTCAGTTTATGGTGCAACACTGCTGAAGTCTCGGGTATGAGGAACAGGGTTCCTTTGCTCTGGTCAAAGAGAAATTGACAACTACTTTCTCTACTATTCACTTTCATGAAACTTTTAGGAAATAACTGACCAAACACATCACAGAGAATAAAGAGACACTCCTGCTAATTCTTTACAGTCCCCAGACTTGTAGTTTCCAATACAGGCAAACAATATTTATAAACTACTCTGCAACCAATGTTTTTCTCACCTGCTTCATTTTCACACCCAAAGCTACTTACTCTTTCATAGTCAGGTGCAGGCCAACTTTTCTCCCTAACCTTACAGAAGAGTTCAGTACCCAGCAGAAGACCAGCAATCTGCTCCTAACCTTGCACTGCAACTAATTCTCAGGAAGAAATCTGGCCAATTTTGGACTCGTCAGTGTGAACTTGTATTTTGAGTGCCAAACCTGTGAGGAAGCAAATTGAGTCCATGTAGCCAGAAACACCAGCTTAGGCATTCAAACAGGGCCAGGTTTCTAATTTACCTACTGCCCCAGGAAGCTAAGCATATTATCTTACACTTGGATGGCAACATCTTGCACTATCTTGACTTCAGCTCAGGAAAAGCAAACAAAATTAAGTCAGTGCAACCTGCAAACCTGCAGGTGATGAATATTTTTTGCCCCTATGTCACTCAAAACCCTTAGACCAGAGTCTCTCCCCACTCACCCGGAATTGTTCAGAATCAGACTTAATGTACAGAAAGACAACTAACACATCTAAAAAAAATAAGGCAACAAAACAATTTCTACTAATGCTGAAGTTATTGTGCATGAAGAGCGGGCACGATAGCCCATTTGACTGAAAGCATTTATGAAGTGCTGTGAAATTGCAAATGCACAGATCTCATTTTTCAAATCACTTGGCTTGCTGTGAAGCAAGGAAAAAAAAATCAAGAGGGTGAGCACAGGAAAAAAGCTATAAAAATATAAATTAGCTATGTGTAGGAGATTAACTTAAAAAAATTAACTAGACCAGCGGGACAATTAATAGGTCCACTGGTCCATATAATATTTTCCATTTGCAGTTCATATCTTCCCCAGTCAGTGAAAATTTTGAATGGCTAATGAAGTGCCACAACTACTAAATCTTGCAGATTTCGGAAAAATGATACAAAATAAAAACATTGCAAAGAAATACTGAAATCCTAGCACTGCTTTCTAGCAAACTGGGTAGTTCTCACCTGCATTCCCTTTCTCCAAGGATCATGCAACTGTTTCCTATTACATACAGTTACTTTCAACACCCTATATACTACTATATAAAGGAGGGAAGGAAAAGCACATATGTGGAATGAGATGTGCTTGATGGGTCTCCAGACCTGACCGCCCAAACTGCCTCAGCCCCTCAATCGATAGTACTGCACTCCTACCAGCACCTCTCACCACCTGAGGTCTCTTGAGAAGTGAATATAGTGGATATACTTGCTCACTGAGTTATAAATACTGCACCTCTCAAATGAAATATTTCAGCCTGCACAATCATCAAGTGCAATACTAAATTTCAGAACTACTGCTCTAAGAAGGCTGCTCTACACAGACAATGCCCACTAAAAAACAACAAAACAAAAAAGAGTTAAATTGTCTTGTTCTGACTCTACAACTACTTTTGGTGTGTGTGTGTGTGTGGGGGGGGTCAATTTACAGGGTCTATAAAATGCTTTTAGCATTCAAATTTGTTTAACTTAGCAAAAATAAAAAGACTGAGTAAACACACTCAAACGATGATCTTTTTCCCCTGAGATAATGAAGAATTACTTTAATATAGCAGGGTAAAGATGACCCTCTCCTGGGCTAAAAGTTGGCTTACCGAGAGCCTGAAGAGCCTACACAGGGACCAAAACGAATCTCCTATCATAACACAAAACAGAGGAGAGGAAAAAAAATAACCAGTTTGGCAAAACTGGTTTGCCACATACCTGTGTTATATACTGCCTACCTTTAAAACTGTGCATGCCTCAGATATATTAGGTAAAAAAACTTTTTAGATGAGATTTGAATTCTAGTCATTATTGCTCAATGCCTGCTTAAAAACCTCTGGAGTCATACATGCAGAGATGGACAGATCCTCTTTTCAAGCACATGGAGGCCAATTCCAACTACTCATGTTGATAAAACACAACTGTAACAGCATCACGTGAAGTGAGGACCCTGCTCTTGCCTCTCACTCTTAAATCCGATCTGCAAGCCTCGGGGACTTAGAAGAAAAAAAGTCCCTGAAGTAAAGCAATCGTTTTGTCAGAGACACAACTTGATTATTTAAGGGTACCTGCTTCTTCTGGAAGAAAGAGAATAAAGACTCCATGTTAAAAACAGTTTTCCACATTCAGAAAATCCACTTACCTAGACAAATCTAATCACTCCTTTTAATTAGGACAACTACCAAAGGCAGTAGTAAGATGAGATTTGCAGAGTAACAAATCAGGGAAAGTACATGGCAAAATTAATTGTCACAGAACTAGCTGGACACTGTAAAGGAGGGATGGAGCCACAAATGCTTTAGTAAGACAAATGGAAGCAAAGACCAAGGAAGGCTAAGTTGCTCCCAAATGGATTCTGAGGAACCTACTCCCTTCCCTCTACAATACAAACCTGTTTAAACATAACTAACTTATTTGTGGATACCGATCACATAACAGCTTTCTGCTATAAACATTTAAAGTTTCTCACTAGACATGTAGCTGAAGAACTGCTTGAGAGACTAAGAAAATATATATAATGACACACGAGGCTCTGAACACCCTGGAGATTAAGTCAAGGATATTGCTCATTTAAAAGCCATAAGAAGGCATTTGGGATACTTAGAGGTACTGCAAGAGGTAGATAGTTTCCTGAAACACATCAAAATTAACAGAGCTGCAACATCTCATGTCACATTATGATAACATACAGTGGAAAGCTAAGCCAAAACGAGACCAACAAACCTAAGCCAAAACAAGACCAACAAACCTTTCCTTCAATGACTGAAAAGTTTCTTTTTCAATAGAAATAAGCCCAGTGTGTGTTTGGAGACTCTGCAGTGTTAAATCTCCCAGTTTCCAAGCCCTGTCAAGGAGTTGCAAAGCTGTTGTCTCTGCAATACTTTCAAATACCAAATAGAGAAGTGATAAGTGTCACACAAACAGTCACAGATGCTCAAGAGACTGGAAAATTAGCTTCTGAAGTTGTCAACGCATTACACCTGAAAAAGCTGATCTTTGTTGTTCAAGATGACAGTGAAGATGACAATTGATCTTTACTTTACTTTTTCAAGCTTAAGTTTCCTTTCTCAACTATATTCAAGATTGTTTTTTGAAAACTCTGTGCCTTCCAGTGGAAGACCTTATTTCTCTAAGTTTGAAGAAGAAATATTGTGAAAGCAGATTAAGTGATTAAGCTAAACTTGTGTATCCCCTTCATGCAGCTGGCAAGGAAATTCACATCATGCAAAATTGTATCCTACCATCAGGTTACTATGCCTACACACCTAATGACAGCACTTGTTTGACCCAATTATAAGTTTTTTGCAGCTTCTGTCAGTAGTACTTTCAAAACCTAAAACCATATTGAGTGCCTGCAATACTGGTAGTTCACTGGGTTATTCACAAATTAACAGATGCTTTAGCACCTCCCATATGTAAGTGCTAAAATCTTCAGGAAGTTTAGCAAAACAAAATAAGAACTATAATTAAGCTTTTTACAAACACATGGGTAAAGTTTTAAAAATAATAAAAAAAACACCATATCAAGGTCTTCAAAAAGTAGGGCACAAGCATAGTGGAGTATACAGTGTTTAACACCACACACACACAGACACACACACACACACAGAGCAGAGTAAAATGCATATGCTGCATTCATAGCTTTGGTTCATATTTAACCAAACACATTCCATAAGTGCAGCTAAGGCTGCAGTTAAAATAATAATTTTTCCCGTTACTCACACTGCATCACGGGATGCACCATGCAAAAGCAGCAGCTCGACCACGCTCACGTGCCCATTCTTGGCAGCATCATGAAGCGGGGAGTCATTCTGATAGCCAGTTGTATTCACCAGCGCTCTGTGCTGTAGCAACAGCTCCACCACCTCCTTGTGACCGTGGTTACATGCCTCGTGCTAGGTGAGAAAATTCATAAGTGGTGATGAGAAAACTCAAATGAAATGGAATTAAGAGGAAGCATCTCTGTTGCACAAGTTGAACATACTCATTTTTTAAATATCTCTCAGTAGATGGTCAAGAAAGATGATGCAAAAACACTGCATTGCCTTCCTAATCTGCATTAAGTTTGGAGTCTGGTACTCAAAAAGCATGAAAAAGGAGCTAAATAAAGACTAACTGGATGCAGATTAGACTAGAGAGAAGAAAGCCTTCCAGATAACAGACTTGGTCAAAGATGTTCTTCAAAAAAGAAAGAAACTATGTCTGGAAAGAGTTCTTTATTTATTTGCTTGAATTCAAGTGTGCAAGACTCTTCATTCAGCCACTTCATACACTTCCAAAATGAAAAGAACAGCTGAGGGCATTAAGAATCCATGAAGTGCACTCACTGCAGAAAACAGGCGTGGGTAAAGAATCACAAGCTGACAAACTTGTTTTAAATGTCCCAACCTCGCAAAGGAAGGTGGATTTAGGCAGGAAAATAGTTGCTAGTAACCCCTCCTTTTACACTTATTTGTCAGAACCTCTTCACTTGGCACACATTTACATGACATTTAGTGAATTATGGAAAAGGGTCTAAAATATAAAGGGGAGGACAGAAGGGGTGAAATAAAAACTGATCAAAAAATAAAATGACAACAAGCATACAATACTCACCAGTGGTGTCCAACCAGCATTGTCTTTGACATTAGGATCAGCTCCATTTTTTAGTAGCTGATCAACAGCTGCTAAATCACCCTATATAAGAAAATAGAGAGTTATGATTAAGAAGCAATGATATACTACAACAAAAAATAAAGATGCAGATTAATTTAGTTTCAATAAAAATGCAATGTTAAGTTTCTTACTCAGAACTGAAGATAAAAACTTAACTGGCTTGGAATCTATCACTATTTATCAGTGCAGAGTACCTGCACATGCAACTTAACCAATGACCAGTGCAAGTTAGGCACAGAATTCAGAATACATAGCTGGACAAGTCTGCTGATCACAATCTACTCACCAGAGGATGCAAGGATTTAAGTCCAGGATACTTATTCAGAAGTTGAACCTCCTTCAAATTATTTTATTTTTTCCAAATCATTTTAAATAACTGGCTAGAACCATGCACTGCTAAAATAGATTAACATGTTTGACAAATCTGTCAACTGTAACTCCTTAAGTCAAAAGGAAAATTAAAGTTTTTTTTTTTTTTTTTTTTTTAGCACAGTACTTATAGCTATGCTGAAACAGGCAGGACCTTTCCCTCTGGCAGTTACGCTACTGCAATAGATTTCATTGCATACCTACTTTTGCAGAAAATACCGTGGGGTAAAGCAAGTAGAGGAAAAACACTATTCTAAGGGTTTACTATAAAGGAGGAAACAACAAGTAGAAAAACAGGGAAACTGATGCAGAGATTATGAGAAGAGCGAGCCTGAATAGAAAGAACGTGAAGAAAGCAACAGCACAGAGTTTCTGAAACAAAGGTTTTGATACTCTTAAAGTCAAGTATAGGAAAGAAAGTTGGTAAGATTAGACCATACATAGATGGAGCTATCAATCAGCAAGGAGAAGCTGAGCCATGGAAGTCTCTGCAGCAAAAATCTTTTAAAAAACTGGTAAAACAAACAAACAAACACCCAAGAGACTAGAAGCAGGCTCTGAGCTCTTCTCTCTTCTTTCTGGAATGGTGCCCCCAAGCAGCCCATGCACCTCGCTCCTGTTTCTGAAGCACGGAATAGCTGTAATCTTTTACTTTATACTTAGAGAAAACACTAAGATAGCAAAATTAGCTCAGCAGAAATGAATCCAACATATAACAAATATAAACTCAAAATTCACACACACAGAGCTCAGAATCACTGGCTTTAGAGTAGTCAAGCAAATCAACATATCAGAGTTAAGTTTTCAGGCATTTCAGACTTTCACAGGCATTACATTCACAGTCTAGACATCCCAACAAAATATGAAGTTTTTGCAACTAAAGAATATGCCACTCTGTCAGAATACTTCATGGCTGCAAGGAAACACACATACAAATCTCAGCAGTTATTCAGAGGCAGCTTAGAAGGTCATCAGCATGCTATCATTTTCTATGGACAGGAGATAAAATTACCTGTAATGAACAAATGTGAGCTTAGCTGTTAAAGCTAAGTTTGCAAACATCTACAGCGAGGGTTTGACATTTCAACAGCACTCCTACAGAGCAGCCAGCCGAGCTAATAACTCGTGTGGGCATTCAGCAGGATCATAGCTTTTCAGAGCAGCTGCACGAACATGAATTTGTAGAATATTACTGTAGTTTTATTAAAGGAAATACCATGGGTGTGGACAAGAGTGTTAACAACATACAGAATGAAAACTAGGTCTAAATCAAAATTGAAAAGATTGGGATTTCTCAGTTTAGAGAGGAATTCTGAATGGAGAAAGGGCTTTATGAAAAGCTACAGAAAGGAAAGTGTACAACTTCCAGTAGCCATAATAGCTAAGGGAAGTTATTCTTCCTATGATACTGTATAAGGACTGGCAAGGTACTGTCAGTCAGGATTACAGGTGATTTGTCAAGAAAATTATTCACAGCTTATAAATTAATTTCTGGATATACTTCTTCAAGCTCTCAATTCAAATGCATTGGGCACGCTAAGAGGACATGCCTTTTATCCCTTAAAATGTTCTTAACCACTATATTGTCAAAGTCTGGTATAAAATAAAAATTGAAGAAGTAAACATTTAGCAGGAATGCGTTAGAGCCCCTCCTGCAAGATGGTAGCATCTGAGAGTGAAATAAAGGAGCATATGCTTGGCACATGGCTCAGTTCTACTGAAGTTGATAAGATTACTCATACACTGAGTTACTTAATTGTGAACTGGAAAGGCTTGGCACCTAGCAGGGTGCCCATCCTACTTGTACCAACCACAAATACCTTCTATCTTTTCAAGTCCCTTCCCTAAAACTAAGGCAGTGGGAGAGACCACATCTATATCTAGCTATGGTTTTGAAATTACAAGTTCAAACGTGCTCCAAAGTGTTGCTTTGACTACTACTAAAACAGATATTTTGTACATTGAGTCTGTTGAGTTTACTTATTCCAGAAGCACCAACATGAAAACACTTATTCTTAGTGAAAACAAAGTAATGCAACTAGATTGCTCTTCCTCTGCTACAGCTTAGAGGAGCCCTGGAGAAAATCAAAAAGGGAAAAAAGACATGCAAGAAAGGCAGTGGGGCCATCTGTCGGCAGATCTAGAAGAAAGCATCATGTAAGTGCATACAGAGGAGGGCATTTGCACAGGAATTAAAGACATTTCCCTCCCAAGGGGGATTCAAATCCTATGGTTGCTGGTGACAAGCAGAACCCTCACTTGGCTTGGACCTTCTCTCCCTCCCCATTCAAACCCTAGCATCAACTATGTCATGAGACTAATAGACTCTAATAGGAACTATTTAACTTCTAACTTTAGTCCTATTTAACCTTCTGAAAATCTGCACTGTATCAACCAATCCTTCATCTGCTAAAAGAACTGTAATCGCAGCAACACCACACTGTGAACCTCCCCATCAGCTCCCGTGTCACAGTAGAAGAGAGAAGAAATGCAGACAAATGGAACTTGAATGACTTTACCAAGTCAGTATAAAGGATTTTTGCCTCCATATAGATGTAAGGCTCTGTACTAACAATCCGAGTAGTAAAAATAGTGCTGCATTTTGTAATCATCTCATACTTAAGACCAAACCAGTGCTTCAAGCTGTTCATTATTTTAGTGTAAAGAATTCAGCTATGGAAGACACCTTGATGGGGCAATTTCCTATCAGTTTAGACTGTGCAGTCAGTCACATTCTGTATTTTAACTCATTGGAAGTTTTAACCCCAATGACTATGGAAGAAGATAAACACGACTGTTGTTTACTATGGGAAGAGCTGCATTTAATTTATTAGTGTAATTCAGCATTAAGCTCATCCACACTAGATTCTTTTTTGGAGAACCATTATGATTTCATTAAGTTTATCATTAGAGTAGAAGTAGTAAACTGGGACAATCCCTCAGAATCATTTGGAACAGCACAATACACTTAATTTTAATGCCCGATAATGATCATTATCTCTTAAATAAGGGGAAAAAAAGACAGAACTCAATTAACTTTCATTAAATTTGGGATATTAGCCCCTAATACAGATTTCATAATTAATTAAGTCCCGGAGAATTAGACTTCATTCCATTCTGAAAAGAGCAGATAGGAGCTGCATTCCATTACACACATGGGAAAACATGGTTGGCTATGGAAACCAGAAAGATTTCACATAGAAAACAGATCAGGAAAGAAAACACTTCTTCCATAAACAATATATCTGATAGGATTTTTTTTTTAAAAGAATATACCCCCGCACCCCACTACAGGAGTACACATACAACAACACCTAATAGTTCCAAGCCCAGACTGTCCAAGATACACATAAAATAAAATAGCATAGAATGCCATATAAATATCAGCATGTTTACAGGTGAATCATTTCTACCAGTGAAGGCACTTTATTAGCACTACAGTATTTCTGTATTATGATATAGCACAAAGGACATTTAAGTTGCCAGAGTACCAGCTCTTTGAAATGACCTCACAGGAAAGAGCTGCCATACTTTCAGCCCTCCCTTGCTTCTTTTGATGAATTTGACTATGTTCAAACTTCCCTCATCTGTGTGCAGTTTTTACATAGCAGAAGGAGGGAGAGAAAATGTTGCAAAGCTCATGAAATTCTGCCTCTACAGAAACAAATACAATAATTTCATAGCAAGATAAGTGGAGGTATCATTGCAAGAACACAATGAAGCCTACACAAAAGCAGAGTCTACAAAGAACATCCTAACTCTGACTTTGCTATATTACCTGTGGGGACAGTGTTCATGCCAGGCTACAGTGCAGGAATCCTAAGGAGCACTACTTCATTCCTCTGAGTTAACTCTCAAAAATTATGAAGTACTTGAAGACAACTCTGTCTTCAGCATTAGTGAATATTACATACATAATGCAAATCCTGTCCTGGTTGCATTACTAGGTCAAGCTGAAGCTCGTCAGGATGAGCTGGTGAGATCTGAAATACTCTAGAAGTTTTAACAGATCAAAGACCACCTGACATATAAGGCCAAAATATTTGATTATTATTTCCCAGTATTCGTAAGTATAACTGACACTGAAATACATTGAAATCCAACAATAAGCATCTTTTAGCATTTCCATTTTTTTTGATTTCACAGATTTCCCAGAATCATCCCCCAATCCAAAACAGAATGTGTTGAAATAAAAGGTTTTGACATATTTTTAATAACACATTTTAAACCTTTGTTTTAAATTGAAATCAGATGAAAATCCTACCTTGATGGAAGCAACATGGAGCAAAGTCTCCCCTTTGTAATTTCTTCTGGCGATCATGTTATTACCAGGAGACTTCAACACAGAAGGACTGGGTGATACTCCTATCTGACTACAAGTCTTAGAAGTAGATGGAGTAGAGGGAACTTTTGAAAGTGAAGGACTGTTTATCTCTTGGGAGAGTGCAGAGCTTCTTGTCTTCATTATGGTGTCAACAGGCTGTTTTGATACAGAGGAACAAACATGAACTGGACTTTGGCTTTCAGACAGCAGGGAGACTGGAGAGCCCTGAGGCAACTCCTCTAAGCAAGACTCTTGACTGCCTGAACTCCTAGTAAGGATCCTCTCAGATCTTCTTGGTCTTTTAGACTGAGAAGTAACTGGAAAGCTGACCTGCTCCCTTCCACGTTTTAAAGGAGTAGCTTCGATTTCTACTGACAGTGGTTTCTCTGGAACACAAACTTCTTCCTTGCTGCCTTGTGCAGGACACACTTCCACATTGATATCTTTCTTCTCTGAGGATCTCACCTGTGGGGATATTCCTGTATTTTCCATATTTTTGCTGGAATCTTTTACAGATTCCTGCTGAAGTGTCTCCTCAGGGCTATTTGGTTCTGGGGTACACAGGGTTACTGGTTGACTGCAAATCGTCACACATCTTTCTCTATTGGAGATCTGCTCAACTTCTTTCTGTTCAAGCTTCTGGAAGCCCCAAATTTTGTTGATGTCTGCTAGATGTTTCTTCTTCATCTTCTTACTCATTTTATATGTTGGCTTTTTGGCCTGCTTAGGAGGCTTCTCATGAGGAGGAGAAGGAAAGAAATGATAAACTGAAGATGGATCTTCACAAACATTATTGCTTTTAGTTACTGGTTCTCTCTTGTTCAGGGTGCATCTAATCTTCCTGCTTCTTGGGCTGAACCACATCTTTATCTGCTCCTTCTTACTCTTTGCTTCACACTTTGGGTCTGGTTGTGTAGAGGTAACTTCTGCTGAATCTAAGTGGGACAGGGAAGAAGAAAGGGGGCAAGGGAAGAAAAAACAATTTGCAAAGTACTCTTCAGCAGGAAAACAAACAAACAAACAAAAAAAACCACCACAGAATCAAACAAAAGAGTTACTGGAAGTACACAGGCAAGCAAGTGTTAAGCCTTCCTGACAAATTTGCACTAATGCCACTGAATCAGTGGATGAATCAGAAGAATATATAAAAACTCTGAATAATTGTGCCTTATCATCTGATTCTTCAGCCCTTGATAGTTAATAAGTGCAAGGAAGTTACCTTTCATGGTTTTCTTAAACTTTTCTTTAAATTAATGCAATGAAGCAATTTATGCAAATCAATCCACGCAGCAAATCAGTAACTAAATTCAGTAACTAAGAGTAATAACCTGTAGTGCTTATGCATGAAGTTAGAGCTGAGAGCAGAAGCTGTAAGCAGTCTCCTCAATGGCTTAAGACTAAATTAAGGAGTATACAGTGAGCTTTAAGTCAACAACTAATTTAAATTGACAACTTCTATCTCAGTGCTGATGAATGCTAAAAACAAATCCTTATTCTTTCTTGGAAACCCAACTTGGATAAATTTCCCAAAGTAAATAAGAGGCTTATTACTGAAACCTACTATTACTGTGAAACCTCAGACCTTAGGACATCTGAACAGGGAACACCTTTTTAGTTTCCTTCAATCACAGAGACTACTACAAAAGCCTCCATAGTAATGTGTAAGGATCAGAATAGCAAAATCAATATTCATCCTGACTAGTGAAGCAGGTAGATTTTTTTTTTTTAATCTTAATGCTATTAAAGACAAAACAAAGAAAAAAACCAACACCACACACACACACACACACCATTCTGGAAATAAAAAGCTATAGAACATCTTGAGTATTAGAAGTGAAAGTCAGATTTTCTGTGACTATTATTTTCATTTCAGTGAATTAACTCTAATGATTATTTTTCTTCTCTATACCTTCTCTTCTATTTTAGTGTTCGTAACTACAATCTGCTTTCCGTATTAAGCGGTAATAAATCACAATATGAGACAAAACACAATTCCAACCCCTTACACACATGCAAGAAAAGTCTGAAATAATTTCACTTAAAGCAGAATTGCGTAGCTAGTCAATGAACATCAAAATAAGCATTTGAAGCTAAAATGTTTCCTCAATCTTGATTTAAATTATTTATCTCTTGAACTGAAATATGTGAAGTATTAGGAGACTCCTGAGCAGGATATGCTAAGCATCAGAGCAAAACTGCCTATGAGAATACAGCTTGAGAGTGGCTTATCAATCATTTGATTGATAAAAATGAGATCATATAGGCAAGAGTTGTCTTGTAGAGAACTGAAGCGATTTAGTTTTCCTTTGGGGTAGGGCTTGGTACAAATGGAAAAAAAAAAGCACTGAAATTGAGACTGAAATCTTATAGCTAGCCTTCCGAATGATATCATAGCTAATTTCATTGCAACAATAATGTCTAAAAAAAGGAAAAAGAGCTTGATTGCAAACAGATGCAAAATAAGAAACAGTTACTATTTACTCGTCTTGCCTTCACTGTTTACACAACTAGCAGATTTCTTTCTAAAATATTTACCTTGCTAAAACTATCAGCCATCTCCAAATAAATGTAAGAATGAAATCAGCTTGCAAAAGCTGCAACAATTCTGTGATGGCCAAAATTTATTTTCAGATGTATAGCTCATTAAGACTTTAAATTCGACATGATGAATGTAATCAAAGGCATTGTCCTTCAGAGGTAGGATCTAAAGTAACATAACACAAGCAGGTATGTACACTGGAAGCTATGTATGTATCACCTCCAGCATCAAGAGCATGTGTGAAAAATCAATCGCAAAGGTTCTTGAACTGAGCTGTTCATTGCTGGTTCCTTAGCAAGGATATACTAGTCTAATTATTAAAAATCTGCTAAAAATACACCAAATAAGAAAAATAATGCTAGGAAAGTATTGACCTGAAGCGCCTTTAGGTATATAAGAGATATAGCATAGGAGAGGAGGCATTTGTGGAATATGATTAGAAAGTCATCTATATTATGAAAGATCTCTTGACACACGCTGAGATCAATCATATAAATCTAGGGGATCTCCTCAGCCTATGAGGGAAGTTACTGGTATTTCTACTACAGTGTTTCTGGACCATTCTTCAAAACTCCGTCATTCAGAGTGAAAAACTCTTATACCCTGCTTCCCCTTTCAATCCATTTCCCTAGTGCATTCAGGTAGCAAAAAGGAAAAAAAACAAGGATGTGGCAACTGTACTCCCTCCCTGAAAGTCTAATCTTCTGATGGACTGAGAAAAAAGACAGTGCTCAGAAGGTGGAGGGAAGATCCTGCAGTTTAATATGTAAATGTTCATTTGTATAAAGGGGGTATTGTCTGAGAGCTAAGTGCATTCAGTTGAACTACCTTCAGAGAAAATTGCTCACAGAAAAAAACCAATCCAAAGAAACTCTTTGCTGCCTTCAACTTGGAAGACAATCAACAGAGTTTGCTTCTTAATAGGAATGAAAAAAATGATTAAGATTAAACTCTGCTTATTAACACATAACTATTAGTTACTCCCCTATCCCAAAACGTTGGAGATGCACTGAGATACTCAGTAAATCAGTAGATCCTTCCTCTTTAAGTTTAGATTACTTTATGCACTTGCAATAGTGTAAAGACCATGTGCAGCAGGAGTCAGTATTAGAATGAGCCTATAGTAATCACAAATTTCATTCATTACCTATATATTAAATCTAATATTCATATACATGATGTGCCAACTGAAGTCCCTCTGTACGCTAAATTACTTATCTGCAGTAATAAACACAAGTTACTTGATGCTGACATAAAAAATAAAATTCAAATCCTTGAGTGTTAAGAGGATCCAGAATATTAGGAAATATTAGGAACAACAGAGTGCCTTGCAAGTGGAGAACTGTATTTCCAAATTCTGCTGCGATGCAGTAATAGGCTAGAGCAGGAAAAAAAGGAGCAATTAGAGAATGTGGTTTAGCTATCATTAATCTGCATCAAAGGAATGTAATGATGCACATTGTGTGCCTTTCAAATTATTCTCTATTATAGATTTCAGAACAGAAGTTGAAAAATCCCTTTGACAAACTAGTCCCTTATTAAAAATCAAAGGGAAGTGCTTTGGTACCATCTGTGCAACATTAGTGCCTTCACTGAAGAATGATTATTTTGCAAGTTAAGTATTCAACACAGGGGGGAAAAAGGGAGAAATTCCAGCTATTCAAACACTCATCTTTAGCTATTATGAAAAATGTCATAGCATACATGAAATGCAATGTAATCTGCTACAGCAAGAGTTCAACATCTTCCCCTCCACATCAGTAAATGAGAAACTAAATTGCAATGCTAGAAAGGCTAATCAAAGTTAATCTGTCTTACTGTCCACCAGCATCAACATGAGCTTAAGAAGATTTGACCAACAGCTGCAAGGTCTAGTTCTACACAAGAAAAAGAGAAGAGAAAATGAAAGTCTTCCAGTTTGACTCTATTAGTCTGAGGCAAATTATGCTTTGAAGAATAAGGTAAAATCATCTATAAATGGTTGTCAGATACATGAGAATTTCTTTTTAAAGTGAACCAAACTGAGAAAAATCTACTGAAGTATTTAGAAACTCACTCCAAAAACCATTACTGTAAATCAACCTTCTTTATCTCAAGTATGTTATATACTATGTCCATGATTCAATAAGTTCTTCCTAATTACCCACCTTAATTACAGTAATTTTACATTTTAGAGCAAACACAGGTAATAAGTCTTACTTGGAAAGACGCTTAATGTTTTTCTGCTGCAAAGTTTGTAGTCATTCTCAAAATAGGTAAATGCTTAAGATTAGCCACAGAGTAATAACACTCTGGAAGTTTTATCAAATACAGACTTAATCTTGAAAAACGAAGCATTCTAGATCCTTTAACAACTATAAAGAACAACTTCAGATTTTTTAACTTAATTTCGGACGTAATTACATACACATGAATTTTTATATATATATATATGTATGTGTGTGTGTGTATAAAAATAAAATCACAACCCCACATCATGGTGAAGTTAATGGACTGCATGTATTGCAACCTTCAGGATGTTTCTTTCAACACTCATTCTATTTTTGTCCATTTAATGTAGAGTATGAAACCCCTTTAGAAGAATTCAGATCCATTTTTTACTAGATTTACACCATATTATGTCCTCAAAGGTCTCTATATATGCAGGTTGAAAAAGCTTAGGCAGATAGATGCATGATCTTGCAATCTCATCAAATCATTTCAAACTGAGATGCAATTGCTGATTGCTTGCACGTTCCACTATTACTTTCACTAGAAAGTAATAAAAACCTGTTTAAACTTGCCCAGCATTGAAATGAATTTGGAGCATCCACATAAGTCTCATCCAAAGAGGGAAAAACATCTTAAACTGCTCCAACTAGGTCCACAAAAGCATTCCTTCTAAACTCTGGTTTAGACCTTTCTTCCTCATCAGAACTCTTGCCTACATTGAAATACTCCCTTCCGGTATAAAACAAGTATTTTAGCAGTAGCTCTCGAGGGCAGTGTCCTAGAAGGGCAGGGAATTAAAGCTTTTCCTATAAAAAGAGTAAAACTGAGGAGTCAACAGATGGGCAAGTACCCTTGTACTAGCATAGCACTAGACACCAGCTGTGAAAAGGTCCCAGCTTTCCCCATATATATCTATTCCATATACATAAATATCCCTTTTCCACAGGATAAGGATATAGCATTTAAGAAATCTGAGATGCAATTTTTGCTACTTATAGCTTGCATTTTCAAGCCAGTCTGTACTTTTACTCTATTTGTCCCTCTGCTATTATTCTCTAATGCCATTTGTTCTTCTTCCTTTTCATCCAGAACAGAAGCATTGGCTGTTTTGTGCCAATACTCCCAAATCATTGCTGCTGCTGCTGCTTAAAGCAGACTATGTAGCAAGAAGAGAGAGCTATCACCATCCCAGTGGGATACCAAGCAAGATTCCCCTCAGATGAGCTGTGGAACATGATGGTTCAGGGCTTTTTATATGTTAAACATTCAACACATGCTCTTAATCCTGCCCTTTTAAGCCACAGGAGCAATGCACCTTTCTAAAGACAACACAAACACACCTTGCTGGGATGACTTAAATCTGTCTTTTTAGATTAAAAGATAGGTAGTATGACTCATTTTCCTAAGAAATTTCACTGTCAACAAGGATCTCAAACAGAAGCCTCAAGACAAGCTACAATTGCTCACAAAACAAATGCAAAGGGCATATAAAACAAATAAGTAAAAATATGCCCATTGCAACTGCTACTCTTTCCTTCAACAGAAGAATTGATTTTTAGTCTGCTTCCTTTAGCAGAACATAAATTACAATTTCTGACCTTTCAGGGAGGAAGAATAAATAAAAAAAAAAAAGCAGAAATCTGGTAAAAATCACAGTGCTCTAAAAACATGAATGTTGCCCCTTAATAAGAAAGGCTCTGATTGTCCAAACTCAAATACATTTCATTTTGTAAATATTAACCTCAAGGCATTTCTGTCCATGGAGAGAGGCACATCTGCCAGAACAGTTCAGTGTGGCAAAAAAACCTAAAGGATTAGCTTGAAAAAAATCTCTGCAGGTAGAGCACGTAGTGATTTCTTACAGGGTGACACATAATTGATTGTCATTAGAAGTGTGGACATTTACTTACTGCACCCAAAGCACTTACGACAGTGAACTATTATCATCTCTCAGATTCTTCCAAAACTGAAGTATGAAGCATCCAAAAGACCATTAATCCTTACTACAGAATGAAGCTTAAAATTGATAAAGTAATCTTCTACATCAGCTCATAATTCTAGCTCTAAATAAGACCATCTCCATAGAAAGAGACACAGAATTTGAAGTAAAGGCACCAGGAAGGACACAAGAAACTTTTCTCTTTGGTTTAACTGCTCCATGCAAGCTTCTTCAGAAATACTGTGGCCTGAAATACATTATTTAAATTCTATACTATGAAACTTCAGACTGAGTAATTTATTTTCCATTTATAACTTCTCCAAAATATCTAAACAATAACAAAAAATGTAACAAATTGTACTGAAATACTGTATTTACAGCTTTAGAAGTAACTCCTCACAGATTCTCTTACAGCTATATTTGGAAAAGCCTAACCTCTTAAAATATTCCCCTGAAATCCCATTTAAGGCGCCATCTATACTTTCTATGCTCCCAAACGTCTAACCACCAGAGGATTTTACAATTATATAAAATGTATTCCTTTGCAGCGGGACATAGACATCTAGCCCCCATACTTCAGTAATACCTACATATTTTGATGTCAACAAAGAGCTATCCCTTAACTCTGAAGGTGCTGATGGGATTAGACAAAAAAACTCTTATTCAGACAAATATTATCAAACAATAAAGGAAGAATTCTCTTTTCTGTATCTGACAGCTAAATTAATGTTTTCTCAAAGTTGATATTACATGGAAAAAAGGCTTCTCTGTGCTTGCAGAAAAGACATGAAGTGAAATGAATGCAAGTGAATGTGTTTTTCCTACTCTGACAGTCAACCTTCAAATCTGGTAAGGAGACTAATTCCTAGAATATGATCTTCCTGGAGCACCACCCAGCAGTCTGCAGAGACAAGTTTCCACTGTACTAGCTGAAACCAGCTGATGGATGGGGATCAGAATGACCTAACTGAATCAAGATCTGCCCGCTTCTCCTTTTAAGCAGGGGGCAGAGGTTACCACAAGCAAAAAAGAAATCCAAAGGTTACTGGGACACTGTGCGTGCATCTTGGTGCATTAATGGATAAATGCTTTAACCAGACCCCCTTAAAGAAGGTTACCTTGCAATGTTTCATATCTGCTCTCCCCTATATGTGCTAAGACTGCACATGCCTTAGCAACTCATCCTACTTTCATCTGATTTTGAAGGCAGATCCTAATGAATTATGGACTACCTGCTCATGCAGATTTCCTAGAAAAACAGATTTGAAGAACGAGCAATCCATACAGACAGTCCTTTTCAAATCAAGTTTCCCAAACATGATTTGGAACAGCCTTTCAGAATCTTAAAAAGGACTGCACTGCCTGTTCCCTGAAAGCAGGGGAAATGAAACGGATGTCAGAGGGATGTCAGAGACCCACGTCTGCTCTTACCTGAGGCGTCCTCCCCCAGCAGATGCCGCAGCTTGCTGCAGAGCTGGATCATGTTGTCGAGTTGCCGGTTTATCTGCGCATCTTGCACCCAGGCTGGCGTGTGGCACACGGGGCATTCTCTGCCAACACAGTCACCCACACAAGATCTGAAAGTCAAGTGTAGGTATTCATCATCCAGTATAAATTATCTCTATACTTGCCATCAACCATTTCACAGCCAAATACTCAGCAAGAAGCTCCGATTTTAACATTGACAAACTAGCACTGCAGAGCACACAAGACTTAGTCATAAAGGCAGGAGAGGGGATATTTATCATGGCAAATCACAAGAAGAATTAAGCAAGCCAAGTCCAGAAGCTTATTAGGAGACTGTCATCAAAATCTCTGCATCTTTTAACTCTGAAACTCACAGGCTGATCAAAATTTTCAAGATATGCCAGAAGTCCCTTTTTATTCCTTGTCTGTCGTTAACAATTATGCGTGAATTTTTGAAGCTCCTTGTGCTTTTACACTGCAGCTAAAGCTAGGGCTATTCTCCAACAGCCTCCTGTTTGAAATGAGTTAAATGAGTGACAGGAAAATCAATCCACACTGAACTATCACTTCCATTTGCTCCTACTTAAAGTTTTCTTGATATTGTGAAGTTTTACCTGAGTGAACATTTTTCTGTAAGAAGTCCCGCAGGAATCCGCAGGCATTCAGAGTACTGCATGACTTTTCTCTTTTATAGTATTTATCTCCAGAGGAGATCCAGGGGAAAAACATAGATTTACTTGGTAAAGGTCATTTAATACTTGTAGCTTCTTAGCAATACTGCTCTCCACATATGAACCTAAAATTGCTTATCCATTCGATGAAAACAGCAAAAGGACCTTACAATTTGCTCTCTGGATTGCATTAGGCAGATCCCACCGTTAGTTCTTAACTACCATCTATCATAATTAATATTATACATATATAAAAACATAAATATATATATTTTTATATATAGGTACATTGGTGGTAAGGTAATAAACATGCAGATATTTGAAATTCATTCAATCCTGGGTCATTATATATTTATATACGATATACGTATATTTATAAACACATATATCATCCAGGATTGAATGAATTTCAAAGGTCTCCTTGCTTATTACCATACCACCAACTAACACAAAAATAGTGAAAGATATATAGTTAAACGTTAGCAGATCATACTGCGTGCAAACCAGCAGCATGTAAGAGATATCTTGGCCTGTTTATCTGGACAGGAAAATCAAAAATCTATGCATTAAACTCTGAACATAGTCAGCCTGGAATCTAATGGATAGTCATGCATCCCAAAAACCAACCAGAAGCTACCAGTTAACAATATAAAAAAATACTATGCCAGTTAACAGAGCACTTTAGAAGAATCTCTAACACCACACCACCTCCCATCTGCAATTAGCTCCAAGATGGGAAATCCACGGCATAAAGGTTGCTGCTAGATAGTTGTTTGGTGCTCTAAGAGGCCTATGCAGAGGGCAATGGCTGCAGTGGTTGAGGCACTGCTGTGACCATAGCTACTGAAGGAGAGTTCTTGTCCGTGTCAGCCAGAATATGTCAAAGCCAAATCACTCAGAGCAGGCAGGAAAGCTCTCGTTACCTAGAAAAGTTGGCCTCAGGTCTCCAAGTCTGTGAAAGGTAATGTTAGGGAAATAAGGAATGACTTTTAGACCACGACGTTTTCTTAATTACTTCTAGCTGTTGGGTTTGTACAGTCATTATCCATTAACTATAACTAAGTAGAAATACTCAGACAAAGCTGCAGGAACTGATCTTAATAAATATCCTTGTCCATAATAAAAGCCATGCTGAGGGAGAGCCATTACGCTGCATGACCTGATTACTGCAGTTCATTACTCTCACCTCATATATGAGAAGCCTTCTCTGGCCATTCATCTGCTCCTTCCCAAGTATATTAATAAGTGTCTTTATTTAGCGAGGGATTGGAATAAATTCATGTCAGAATACTGATGATTCAATCCACCCCCTATCAGACTTGTTTGGGAACAAATTAATCTAAATTTCCTTAGGTTTAATTAAAAAAAATTAATAGCCACCATGCAAGAACCTGCTATCAAAGCAGACACTACAATTGATGACTAGAGAGTCAGACACACAAAGAACAGATGACTGCATAAGAGTAGCTTGGATAACAGCAAATAAACTTTTTTCTGGAGTAAGAAATCACTGCAGGTAAGTGCTTAAGATTTCCATTCACTATTCTCTCCAACTGTATCAATGCAAACCACATCTTCTTGTGATGTCTTGCAAACTTTTCTAAAAATACTTAAACAACAATAGGTGTTCTTGAAGACCTATCCAAAACACACAGGGGTTACCCAAAGTAAGTCACAGGGCTTCAGATGCCTGACAACTACATATTAAATCAACATTACACTCCACTTCAGTCATTCAACATTACATCTATCAAAAAGAAATTATAAGATAGATACAAACACTTTATAAAAACATGCACAAGCTTCTGGAGGTTGTTTCAGAAAGTTCTCTGTGAGCAGGAAGTACAAAAGAAGCAAGGAACAAAAATAAGAATTGCTTCAGAAGGCAGAAACTTCTACAGCAATTAATGGTCAAGCCTAAGAAAAAAACTAAATTGATGGATAGAACTAAGTCACTTGTGTGTCTTTTAATAGACCCATTCTAGGACAGAGGATGCCAGTGGCATCACAATACTTTAAATTGTTACTCCTTAAAAGGCATGAAAATATCTTGCAAAGCTACTTCAGTTTTCAGCACCATATGCTCTCATTAGGGACATGCAGCTGGAAATAGGGAGAGCTGACACCTTTCCTCACCTTTTATTAGGACAGTGCCAAATGCCCAGGCTAGGGCGGAAGTGGAGAGCAAGGCACACTTACCCCTCTCTCTATAGAGGAGATACTGTTTTACTGGATGGTTCAAAACTGCTTCATGAAAGTTTCTTAAGACTTCCAACACATGGATGTTCAAGGTGCATTACTTTTTCTTTTGTTCCTTTTGTGTTTGTGTTGTTTTTAAACTCACTTTGCTCTGGTGCGAAGCAAGGACACGCAGGACAGGGTGTCCCTGCACTGCCCGGGGGGCTCTGCGGCCAGGGGCTGCTCACTCCACCTGCAGCGGGAACACCGGGAGGCTCCCAGTGCCAGGCCAAGAGGCCACCACCACCTCCTGGGGTATCCTAGCCTAGCCCAGAACCCCCTAAGCAGCAGCCAGCTCCTTTCCGGGACGATTCTGTTTTTAAACGCTGTGTACGGAGGGGCGGGAGGCGTCGAGGGAGACCCCCCGCTCCGCGAGGCCGGCCTCCCCGCGAGCCGCGGCGCTACTCACAGGCAGAAGACGTGCTCGCACCGCCCCAAGGACACGGGCTCCTGCAGGACGCTGCCGCTGCGCCCGGGGAGGAGGAGGGAAGAAAAAACACCACAGCGTTAGTGCGCCCGCACGGCGCGGGGGGAGCAACGGCCGCGCGCCAACGGCCGCCCGCACCTT